>VZTB01005582.1:377526-417208 GCA_013397245.1 Thryothorus ludovicianus | reverse complement strand
AAAAAAAAAAAGCAAGGAAGGCAGTGACAAGATCATCTTTCTAAACAGACTTCTAAGTCACTTCTTGAAAGTGATCTTTTAAAAACATGAATTTTATGCATCCCAAACGCATCCTCCAACTGTGAACACTAGATTAAATTCGTTCTTTAACATTTTGTGTGAGAGAGGCAGATGCACTGCAAATGAAGTAAAAAGATCAAAACTGGAGGTAAAATAAGAATAATTTACCCAGCTAATATATACATGTGATTAGTTTTATCTCATAGGCTGCAGGATAATACTGTTATTTTTTGTAAAATAAGAGTTTTGTGGAAATCCTTGCCTGCTTTCCTAAGAATGTGACTTTTTTGACAGAAACACATAAATGTTTGTTGATACCTCTAAATATCTACATGATATTTTATTTCTGAGAAAACTAAGTTTTGTATAATACATTTTCAGTCCTTGAAAAACCTCCCCCACTGCTTCTAAAATGTCAAAGCTGAGCACAGGGATTTAGCTATACAAGTTCTATTGAGATTAATTGGATTTGTATGGCTAAATCCATGCAGTTCTTCTGAAAATATTGCTGTCCCTTGTATATAAAATATAAATATATGTTTACAAATACAGTATCACAAGAAATATTTGGACAGAACAGTAAAACCAGGTTTAATTTATGTTTGGAGATGAATAACTTTTGGTTTTCTATAAACTAAGGGTTCCTTGTTTAAGTATACTGAGTGAATACTAAGCATGTGCTGTGCTTGCCTTAGGGCTTCATTTTTTTTAAATGCGTGAAGCATTTACATAGGAGTCTTCTGTACTTCACTCAGGAGGGGGAAGAGCATTTCTGATTCATTAATCCCTTTTTCTTTTTCTAAGTAACTGGGTCCTTCACATCATGCACTCAAGAGGTGTAAAATATACAAAGAAGTGGGAGGGATGGGCAAAATGATGCCTGACTTGCTATAAGGTATAAATTCAAAATTTATTTCTCTTTGCAAAATGAAAAATAGTGAGGGGAAAAAAGGGCAGCACTAAATTTACTGCATGTGCTTGCATGATATGCAGGTTTGGGATAATTATTTTCTCTTTTGTTCAATAAAGTGAGTTGTTACCATGGTAACATTTATATTGCACAATTTCTGTTATAAAATAAATGAGAACAGTTTTAGAGTCAGAAGAGTCTTTATATGGAACCTTTTTCTTTTCTATATTGTTAAGTGCAGAATTCTGTCTTAAAATTTTCTTGAGATGACAAAGTTTTGATGCACTGTCCAGATAAAATTATTCAGCTTTTAACAGTATGTAGTGCTTCTGCAGGACCAGATGTGCTAGATCTGGTTGTAAAATTGAACTCGGTCAATCAGGCAGATGCAGACTGCCCGGCAGCTCAGAGGATTGATCTGTATGTCCTCATCCAATAACCAGCTCCTGGCAGCCACACTTTGCCTGTGTTACTATGTCACCTTTAATAAGATGTGTTGAGAACTTCTTAAAAATCGGGTCTGAGTCTTCTGTGGCACAGGAGCAGGTGCCCAGGGTGAGTGTTTAGAACCAGAGCATACCCTGCACAATATTTTGGTCTCTGCTGCTTGCACTCCTCTTACTGAGGAATAGCAGAATGATAGCACCACTTCCTGACCAGCTGCTTCTTTGGTAGGGTGGATTTTTAACATTTACTGACTGCAATGCAGATTCTGCAGTGGACGTTTCAAAATATCCTTGAGCAGTACTTCTGTTTCTGCTTACTGAAGAGAGCACAGGAGATAACTGTGGGAGCTGCTTGCCCATTACGTAAAGCTTATGTGAAAGGCTTCCAAGAAGTGGGAAAATGTTTGAATATAGCAGTTGATTGGAATGACAAGTAGCTTTTCATCAGACCCTAACAGTGTCTTTGCCAATCATAACTGCTTCTCTTTGTTCAGTTTGTTTTTCTCCTGTACGAGGTGACTTTCTAATCTGTTGAGATCAAAAGACTTCATTGCTTGCTTGATTCTATCCTGTTTTTTCACACCTTTTTATTTATCTCTTGTATGGATTTTCTGTTTGGTGATCAGGTATAGTACTTTGAGGAGATTAAGCTACTTCAAAGTGATTTAATTTTAACATCCAAAATGTCCAAATTCATAATTACTGAATATTATTGAAAAGTCTTGACACAATGATTATTCACAAAATAGAGTGACTATCACAACTATCAACTGCAAAAAGGAAGAAGTTCATTAGTCATGGGAACATGAGAAATTGTTCCTTGACTACACTGTATTCCATTGAAACTAACAGGATACTTAGTGGGGGTTCTTTTATGCTCTTCGAATTATAGAATCATTAAACTTGGAAAATACCTCCAAGCTTTGACTGAACACCACCATGACAGCTAAACTGTAGCACTAAGTGCCATGCCCAGACATTTCTTGAACACTTCCAGGGATGGTCACTCACACACCTCCCTGGCCAGCCTGTGCCAGTGGCTGACCACCTTTCCAGTGAAGAAATTCTTCCTGATGGCCAACCTGAACCTCCCCCCTGTGCAACGTGAGGCCATTTCCTCTTGTCCTCTCCCTGGTTGCCTGGGGGAAGAGGCCAATCCCCACATGGCCTCAAACTCCTTTCTGGCAGCTGTAGAGAGTGAGAAGGTCCCCACTGAGGCTCAGCAGCCAGGAAGGTGCACTCCCCTGCACATCTGCCTGCAGGAAATGCTGTACAAGCTGCCCTGCCATCTCCTTCTGCTGTGCCACGTCCTGTCTGTCCTGTTTGCCCACCCTTTTCACTGTGCTCCCTAGAGCTCTTCAGATCCCCCTCGGGTGCCCTGGCATCAATCTCCATGCCAGCCTTCCTCACAAGAGCTGCCAGGTCCTGCTGGGTCTCTCTGCTCTCTCTTGGGTTTCCCTGACTCTGGGAAGTCCCTGCTGAGCTCCTTGGAGTGTTTTGTCCCAGAAGTTACTGTAGCCACAGGTGCTGTCCCCACATGCCTTCCCAACTCCACTCCTGAATGTCATGGAATTTGCCTTGTGCAGAATGTCACGATTTTGGACTCTGCCCCATAAACAATTTGCAATTACGTAGGAGCAGTACAGTCAATGTTTGCTAACTACACAAATTTTAATACATTGTATACATAGCAAGATGTTTTTAGGGCTCTTTGGAGTGGTTGTGTCTTTGAATGTTTCTGTCTATCTAAATAGGCTGAATTATCCTTGAATGCTATAAAGGCAGGAGAAATATTAACTGACAGCATACTGTTACTAAGAAGTGATTCCCTTTAGCAGTTATTCTCTTCCCACATTGCTTTTGTCTAATCCATTGACCAGCCTTGTTGGTGGGTGTGGCAGCACACTGGTTCACTATGTCACTGGTTGCCTTGATTGGCTTTTTACCCAGCACATGTGCTTGCCAGACCAGCAGTGTCAGAAACTATTTTTTTCCAGATTAGAAAAGCTAAGTGCTGCATGACATAACTAGCAGAATTTCACAGTTGCTCTAAAGGGTGATGGAAACTGCATAAAAACAAGTGTTGTGTTAGAAGATCACAGTTTTTTGATTTACAGTTAATTGCTGATGATGTTTCATGCTGACAGCTGATATTTCATGCTCTTTGTCTGATAAAACCAAGTATAACGAATAAGAGGTGGAAAACTTATAGTTTTGACTGCTTTGTAGGGTATCTATGCAAGGGATATAAGAATATTTATAGATACCTTTTGAAGTTGCATCTAACATTTATTGGGTCATTGAACCTAGATTTTTAATATTTTATGACTTTTCAATTCATGGTTGGCTGAAAACTTTGCTTTCTCTAGAAATGGATGTTATGAATTTATAGCCTCTATTGTAGCATATCTAAACTTATACATTAATTAAAACAACATTTCTTGCTGTAGGTTACAACCATCATCTTGTGCTGTTACAATAGGCCTTGTTTTATTAGTTTTCTGACATCTAAAGAGCTTTTTGAGTGACAGTCTTCATCCTGATCTTTCCCTTCCTTCTGGTGGGAACCAAATGCTGTAGATTTACAGATTAAGAGTGGAATATTCACCATGAGGCTATTTGGTTTCCTAGCAATCTCAGAGAGGGAAGATTCTAGATATACCCATTTCCTACCAGCACAGAGTGACTTTCAGGAGTCCCCTGCATGATGACAGTTGGCCAGCATGGAACTGAAACTTATATTAATCCTTGGTGTTTAGTCTGTTCTCCTTTAAGGTACTTGTAAACAAAGGTGCAGGAATATGTTAAACTTAAATGTCCTGATTTTGTTAGGGAACTGTTCCAAACAGAAGTGTAACTGTTCCTCTCAGTTGCTGTTGTACAAGAACTTTGTACCTCTTGGTTTATCCAGACTCCAACCTCCCTTGCCAAACCAAATTCTACTGTCTTATATGAAGGTAAGTCAGGTGTTTGGGGTTTTTTCTTTTCCTCTGGTGGATGGTATAGAACCTAGTATGACTCACTGCCATATATTGCTGAGACCTAGCCAGTTTTGTTATTTCTAATGTTTTGATGTGCAGCTTTATAATAAAATTCTCCTTCCTACCATGTGTTGATGAGTGCATTAACATCACAAATCAGCGATCTTTTTTAACTCACTTTGACAATACAAGAGGAGCATGAAATGTCATGTTTCAACATGATCAGATAGGTCAGACACACACAGGTCAGATCCCTATGTGTGAACGATTTTATGCCTAATTACTGAAGTCTCTGAAGTTAAGAACACTAGGACCCAGTATGTCAGGAAATATTTCTTCCTTACAGTTTTATTAGACACTTCCCTGAGCATCCTTTGCTGGTACTTTCAGGAGGCAGCAGATTGGGCCAGGAAGGATCTTTGTTTTGGACCAATATATTATACTTACACACTTTAACAATTGATGCAAGTTTTTTCTGGTTTTGGTTTTGTTACTATTTATTCCTGTTATAGAACCACTAAAATTTGCAGTTTATCTAGTCACAGCGAATGTGGAGTTGATCGCAGTTTTCTTGATGCATCTTGTGAGTAGTTGAGAAGCAGCATGCTACTGTGGAGTGTCTCTGAAGATCTGTTTTAACAATCTCAGGATTAAAATCAATGTATTTTTAAATTGTTGTTTTTCAGAACAGACTCACATTTGAGACTACATTGTATTTTACCGTTTTTCTATTTTTGTAGTTGAAATGCCTAAGATCTGTATTTGAGAAGTATTTGGGTCAAATATTCCTGGAGTGGTTATTTTAATTAAAGAATTCTTATTATCTTGTTTCTTTATATAAAATTTGGATCAATAGTCTTTAAACACTTAATTATCATCTTCCAAAAATATACAGTAGTTAAGGCACATTAAATTTTTTTTTTCTTGAAAAAAAGCAAGGTTGTTTAGACTTAAGAGAAACTCCCAAACATCTGATTCTGAGTAATCTCTTAATTTCATTATTTCTGCTCTTGCCAAGTACAAAAGACTGATTTTTATCCTCAGGACAGATTTGAAGTCCTAATTGCTTGAATTATTTTTTAATGCAAAACTGTATTTGCAAACAGGGACTTCTTCATATAGCAGTAAAAGGCAACTCTGTGCACACAGTTCTATAATTTACTGAAATAGCATTAAAAATTTAGGGGTCTTCTGTAAATATATCAAGTTCTATCAGTATCACAGGGACTGGATAGTATTTCTAATGTTACTATTTTCATGTTCTTAATAGAACTTGACTTGCAATGTCTAGAAATGTTACCATCGTGGGACAGATTTAATAAATGAAGGTGGGGGGATAAAGGCAAATTTTTTTAGATTTAGGGAATTAAAGTTACATGCTTGGTCAGTTGCACAAAGTTTGCTTCTTGAAAACAGTCTTGGAGCTGCTTTCCTTATCTTGTGAAAAAACCTGCCTGGAACCTTAGACCTCTGATGCAAAAATGAATGAAGGTGTGGCAGAAGGATACTTCTCTTGGCTATTGTCTGAGCCTTGAAAAATAGCCAGCCTTTGTCTGGTGTCCACTTTGTGAAGCTACCTGACTTAAGGAATCAAATTAACTGTAAACATCATTCCCCAAGTGTTCCTTTGGCCATCTGTTACCATCTTCGCTTTCTCAGATTTTGGAAGTATGAACTAGAAAGGAGAGTACTTTTGAATGAGCTGTCTGTAACTTGTATCTGTAGTCCTTCTGCTTAGGAGTTATGTGTTTCCTGGTTGTTACAGAGTAAATTAGATGTACACATCTTCAACAGATTGCAGATGCATTCAAATCTTGGGTTTGAGTATCAAAATTATCTCCTGTCATCAATTCTAGCGATCTTAACAAAATTCTGAAAATATTTCCAAGTAATCCTCAAATACAGAAAATAATTCGATCCTTTCAGAAAATACCCCATTAATCAAATTTCTAGCACGCCTTTCATGCCTTTATGAAGTACTTTAATTGATCATCAAAGTGGGGGAACTGACTCAGAAATACTGATTTATCCATGCATCACTCTGTTGAGTTTTTATATTTCTTTTTAAAGTTGATGAGCAGAGCGAGGCAAAGAGTGTTGTGAACTGCCTTTTATTTTCCTTCTTATTAGGTAAATTGATTAATGCTAAAGTAAATGTGCTGAGAGGAAAAAAAGGAGCTTTTTCTTAATTTCTATATTGAATGAAAATAATGAAGAGAAAGCAAATTCATTAACACTTTGAAAGATTCCTTTAATAATAGTTCCCAAATGAATAAATTATTGAACTGCTTTTAAAAAGTGATGTTAATGTAACAATGAGTGGGCAAGGCTAAACTGTGCAAATGCTTTTGAGATATTAGGAAGGTTTTCAGGAGATGGTGGGGGAAGCTGGATTTTCATTAAGTGGGGTTTTTTGTTTTTACAAAGACTGCAAAGTGTTGGGAGAATACAGTAATTAATAGTGAGAGAGCCCTTGCAGAGGCCTGAGAAGGTTAAAAGGGGAAACAGAGTGGTAGGATGTAGAAGATGCAGGTGATAAAAAAATACTTTGATGAATGCATCATAGCAGGCATGTTAAGTCAGGCCAAAAGTGGCCTTATCCACTGTTTTGCTTCTTAGACAATAAAACTGATTATTTTTAAGTACTGTCAAATGAGCAGGAAAAACTGAAGACCAGAAAGTAGAGGATGAACATTATCTATGTATGTTACAACTTTTTATTACCTGTGGCTTAAATGCTTGCCATAGAAATGATGTTCTTTGCATTCAGCTGCCCATGGTCTTATTTGCTTCCATGAATGTGTCCAACTTTCTAAACTCCCCAAAACTCTAGCACTGCACTAACTTTTCAGAGGCAAAGGGTGTTACAGATTAACTACAACTTTGGATGAAGTATACTTCCTTCTGGATTTCTTGTGTGCTTTTTAAGCCTTTTTGGTTTCCTGGGATGATTCCTGGATCTTGATTCAGTGTCCCCATTTTAGAAAAAATATGGTATTTTTTTTGGTTTTTCTAAATAGCAGTTTTGGGAAGAGTATACGTGAGGGGTAGAGATAATGAGAAAGTACAGAGAAGAGTTGAAAGAAAGCTGCACTGATGAGTCAAGATTTGCAGCTAGTCAGAGTCACTAAACAAACCCTAGAAGACACACTGCTAATTGAAGAAAAAGTATTCTAATGTATGAATACAGCAAGGGTAGGAAGCGTCTTCTCAAAATAGAAAAATACATTTGCTTCTCAAGATTGAAGAGAAAAGCCACAAGGGAGGCAAATGGCAGGAGAATGGTCAAGTGATAAGGCAGCTTCTACTATGCATGAAGGTGTTGTGTCTGAAAGACAGGAGGGTGGAGTGGTGCAGAAAGAGGAGGAGGAAAGGAAAAAGGCAAAATGCACACATTTATCTCTTAAATGTATGAATTTGGCACTGCTTCTTGTCAAGCATCATTTTATGTAAATGGGACACAAAAGATAAAACCAACTAGAATAAGGCAGAGGTGGTGAACAGTGATTATACAATGGAGAAAATATCTTGTGAAAGTGGTTCTAATGACCTGTAGAGTAAAAACTGGAAGAATTTTCAGTTGTTTAAATCTGTAAATCACAGATTTGCCTTGAGTGGAATGAAATCAAGGTCCTGGAGACTCAACACAAAATAATGAAATAATACTTATGTGACAGAAAGATAAAAACACCAAACTAATCTGGGACAAAGGCATCAAATACAAACATTCATAAAAGAAACTGCAAAGCAGGCTGGGTCACTGTTTGCCCTGTGGCATCCTGCATAGCCACCTACGTGTGTCACTGAAGGGACACAGGACCCTGTCTGTGGAGCAGCACTGAGGCTGTGGCAGGACCTGTTGGTGCCTCTGTTAATGTCAGAAACATTTTGACTGTGTTCATAATATAGTTTAAAAATAGAGTTGGATTGCTTTAAACTGAGATAAAGCTAAAATACCTAGCTGAAGCATGTCGTAATGAATGTTTAACTGCAGGCTTGAAGGCTCTAAGTAATCTGGAGGGATGTTCATCTTGTATTCTTTTCATGCATTAAAAGCCTTGTACAAAACATAATTCAGTATCAAAACCTGATTGTTTTGTACAAACATTCAGAAAAATGTTGATTTATTTTTAATAATTTTTATAAAACAATTTTGATCAATTGCTGTCTTAAATACATATAGTTGCAAAGTTCTATGGTTATCTTTCTATGTGAACTTTTCAAACTAGGCTGACATATGAGCTATATATATACTCTGGCTGTAATTTTCATTGAAATAATTTTGAGCAGTAATTTTTATGCTCACATAATTTGTACTAGGGTCATTGAATTAACTCCAGGAGTATCACACAGTCATTTTGACTGAAATGTGTTTTGTAAATGGTGTCTGGTGTTCCAAGTGCCATGTTGCATAGCAGAGGTTTTTCCATGTGCCTCAATGTGAGTGCTGGCAGTGGTAGGTTTTGATCAAGTGCACAAGCTTTGAGAGCAATGGGATGATGGTGCTGCAAAGCACCACTCCTGTGACAGTGAAAGAATGTAGTATCCTTGTCTGATGGTGCTGAATATGGAAAGTTCTTCATTTCTTGATACGTTTGACATTCAGAATCTGTGTGTGACAGTAAGCCAGACTGAAGAGTTAGAATTAATTTTACATATCTTGAGCAAGATAATTGAATATTATAAACTGTGGAGATGAAAAAAATAATGCAGATTATCTACCAGTTTGAAATTGTTCCTCTTTTCATTAATATTTTTCCAGTCCAGTTTAAAATGTTCACATGGTGAGATTCCTATTATATCTCTGAGGAAACAGCTTCCCCTCCACCCCAAATACTCAGCATCATTTTCTGTTTAATTTTATTCTATGGATTTGAGATATGTCCCACACTTTGTCCACACTCCTTCCTAGATAGTCTGTCATTCCTTACTCAAATTAACCATGCCTTTCCCTGTGTCATGGGTTCTAATTCTGGTCATGTTTTGCACCTTAGTGAATATTTTCTGGCTTTTTGTGGTGTCCTCGGGAAGAGCCTGGCCTTTCTCAGCAGACAGCCCTTGCTTCTGGAATCCTTCTCACTTCCACACAGCCATATGCTCACAAAGCCAGTCTTTGTCTGCCCGGGGAATGATGCAAGGCCCATCTGTTAGTCCAGGCTGATAGGAAAAAAGCTGCCTTGAAGGATGGCCTATGGGTTGCTTGTTTTTTCCAGAGGCTTCAATGTCCATGTTTGACCAATGAATCTCCAGAAGCAATCTGAGCAATCATTTCCTCCTGGGAACAATTGTCTGCTGTACTTATGATTATTCTCACCTTGGAGCCAAGATTTCAGCAGCAGGTTTCTCTCACAAAAACATTTCAAAGCAAGTTCCATCATCACTTATTTTTAAGCATTCTGGTAAAACCCATTTCTCTACATCTTTCAGATGAGTAAGTTGGTGGTTTTTTTCAGATTTTCTTGTTATTCCTGTAGAAAATTTCATTTAATTACTAACTTTTGCTAGTATTAAATCATCACCAATTTAAATGATTTTACAAATGGCTCTAGAATATTTCTTCCAACTGTAATTTCTTTTGTTCAAAAGATTCTCAATAAATATTCTTATCACCCACACAGTTTTTCTGGCTTGTTTCTACTCTGTTCTTGCCAGATGTTTCTTCTCAAGCTTTTGTGATAATGAAATGAAGCCACTGTACCCATGATATTAAAAAAAAAGTTAAAAAATATTTCAAAAGCAGTGGTGTATTTTTGGCTAAGTGCAATTAGTTTGGCGTTGCATTCATCTTTTTCTCATCTGTGTTTCGAACTTTTGATGTGTCTTAATTTAAGAACATATTGCCCACAAAGTTTTAGAATACCTGAACTTTTGAAGCAGTAAATGTTTTTCAGTGCTTAAGTTAGAGGTGGCACCTGGATCTTAAGCATTAACAGGATATGAATATTGGTGAATTTTAAAATTGTACTACAAGTACACTGTCTTTAACCCAGTTCATTCCACTGTATCCTGCTTTACCAGGTGAATGCCCTAGGTAGGCTCAGATAGATTGTAATTTTTTGCAAAATAGCTCAGCTTCAGAAGCAGTTAGAGTGCAAGTTATTGGCTTGGTGATGATTTAATACTGTACATTGGCTTTTTCTTCCTCCTTCCTTTGCTCCCACCCCAGTTACCTATCAGACATTCAGCAGAGGTGCTCAAGCCTCGTGTGTCAGAAGGGATTTGGACCTTCTGTGTACCAGAATACTTCTGAACCATTTAGTGAAGACTGACAATAAATCCTTTATTTATTGGCTCTAGGTTCAGCACAGGATATTAGAGAAACTTAATAATTCCACATCTACCACAATTCAGTCTTTTCTATCAATTTATTGCACCAAATAGGTGTCTTGTCCATTTCTGTCCATTCTGACAGCAGCAGACCCCTCCTGCTGTATTGCATAAAGCAAGAAAAAATTAAGAAGTCAGTGCTTTTTGAGCTCCCTTGCTGATTTTGATTCTCCCTGAACCCACTGAAAAGCTGTGCAAACAAGGCTCCAGGCTGCTGCCCCTCAGCAGGCAGGCTTTTGGACATGTCCTTAGGAGATCTCTGTCTTTCTCCAAGTACAGGCCAGGCATCTGTAACTACTACATGTTGAATTCTGCTCCAAAGACTAACAAGTTAGGTATTTTAGCTTCTAATATTTTGTCAGTAGGAAAGCTGGCCACTGCTTACTCCCCTTAGAGATATGTTCTTTCTCTGTCTCTACTGAGCCACTTTGGAGATAAAACTGTTTCTTCCCTGCATTCATTGAAAATAGCAGTTCTCTCTACAGCTGTCCTTTTAAGTGGTCTCAGGGTCAGGACTTGCTGTTTCTGTACTTGCTTTCCTGTGATGACATTTATTAAATGTTGTGAAATAAGTAAGTAAAAGGTTGCAATTTCCTAAGTAAGTTCGTTACTCTGATGATCAGTAGCTTCATTTATCTTGTAATATTGTATATTGAGTCTTCCAGTTAATTTCTTTAGTGAAGAACATTAATGAAACTTAGTGTCCAGTCTGATGCTAGTTCAGAATTCTTGAGTCAGCCTTTAGTAAGGAGTTTTACATTGCTGACCTCGTGTTACTCACAGAGCATTTAGTGCTGATTGGAAAAGAAAATGTACAATTTGTTGAAGTATTGCTGGAGCATTTGTAATGCAGCAGCAAAGTCGCTCTTACATCCCACATAAAACTGAGGTGGGTCTGAGTCCAAACTGTGCAGACTTTTTCTGTGGTCCTAAGGAACTTAAGGGAACCCTCCTGCTATTCCTTCACTGGTGATTTCTGAATGTGAGACCAACTGCAAATGTGTAGTGTGGAAGTGATTTGCCAGTATTGGTGCACCTGGGTGCAATTGTTACAGCAGATTCCTCCATAATGAATATGGACTTTGTTGAATGAAGAATGCAGAAAAATGTACTCTCATGAGTATTTTAAGAATATAAGTTTGAGGTTTATCTCAATCCAGTGATACATGCAAAGTGATTAATGAACTGGAATTTGAGCCATTTCCCATATACTGAGTTCAATTTTCTTAAATTTTGTCAATGCTAGAATTTGATAAATCATGTAATTTATAGATCTGAATTAAGTTAATGGAATTTCTTTGTGAATATGTGTAGACCAGCATTCCTTAAACAAATTCTAACAACTTTGCCGAATTTTGGCATCCAAACTATTGTTGTCTCATGCCATATGAAAGAAAGCTAAGTGCAGGCTGTTGAAAAAATTGCCTCATTGTTGGGTACCGTATTTTTTTCTATTTTCCACAGGTAGGTGTAATTTTTTTCTCTTGCATTATTCCTACCTCCTACGAGCACTGTCACAAATTTGAAAACCAAGTGTACTTTCAGCAAAGGAGTGGGATTATTACTGAGTTAGGATTGCTTTTTTATTGATACTGGTAAGAACTTGCTGATGCTTTTTATAGCAATGTGTTTCCTTGAACATTTGAACTGACACTTTCTTTCCTGATACATTTATTCTTGAGAAATTCCTTACTGTCTTATTATCATTATTCAGAAGTAGGTCACGGTTGACTGGTTTTTTGAAAATGAACCTGTGGCCGGATACCAGTTTGTCACAGAATGTAAGCTCATTGCCCTGAATTGTCAGGGCCAGGGGAAAATTTTCTTTTCTGCTTTTACCTCTTTCTTTCTCTGGTATCTGGGTGAAGATAGGGAGACAATGGACTCACTACAGTGTCTCTTCCTAACTGTGTCAAAATGGGCTGGCTGTTTTCACTGGTGACACCCCATGACTGCACTTCAGTGGTACCACAGCCATCACTGGAAGAACAAAGTGAAAAAGTGTGCTGGTACGTTGCTATTTTGGTAAAATAATCAATGGCTCTGTCAAGACACTGTATGTGTGTTTATAGGCAAATTTCTCTCAACTCAGGCCCTGCTCTTTTTAAGCATACAATCTTCCAGCCTTTTCTTTCCAACCTTCAAATTCCTTTTTATCTGGAGTAGAGTGATACATCCATCTGTTCAAAATGTGATATGATCTGGCACAGGAATATCCAACTTTGAGTGGGAAAGTTCAAAAGGCGATCTTCAGGAATAAAGAAAAGAAAATCCTAGTCCCTCCTGATTATCAGTGAGAGATTTGGAAAATGCTCAGCTCATGCCTATTATTCCTGTTCCTCTGATCAAAACTCCAGGATAACTTTTGATACAAAGAATGAAGGGTTTAGCCTGTGTCTATCACTGCTAGTGCTGAAAATGTAATGGCAAGATGTATGTACGTTCCTGGGTCTTCTAGCTGCAGTGTTATGTGGAAGTGAACAACGAGCAGGTAGGAGTGACTTTCCAGAGAAAAACAGGAATTATGTCAAATGTAGAAGAAAAACCAACCTAAAAAACAAAATAACAAATTGGCCACTGCTATTCATGTTAACAAAAATGACTAACATTGCTAGTGTCTCCTGTCTGTAGATCACCTCTCTTGTGACACTGCAGCTGTTATCCATGGTTGACCAGAATGACCAGCTTGATGGACCACGATACAAATGTACTGTGTCTCTGGACTTCATCAGAGCTATTGCCCGGTGAGTTAGAGTTCATTTACTGTTGCATGTGCTGACTTGAAAGAGACTTTAAACAAAGTATTTGGTCAGTCTATAGCTCTTTGCACACCAGACTAGAAAACTTGTGGATGTTTTCTAAGAATTACTGAATAAGTCATGTTATTCATTGGAAATGTTGTACCCAAGGTAAGTATAGTCCATTCCTGTTTTGAAAAAGATTTATGTTACACTGGCAGTATGTGTTACAGTAACATACTGTCTTTGTGCTTAATAAAGGTCAGGGACTTCATGTGAAAATACTGCTCTAAAATGTCAGTCCATTTCATCACCAAAAAGCATATTATGGTATTTGAATCTGCAATTATATTTAGTTCTTAACAGAGTTGTGCATATGATATAAAAACTACATAGGTTATAAGAATTCTTGCACATAGACTATCTTGTGTGATCTGTTATTGATACAAGCTAATTCAGTAAGTGGATGTAGGTACCTCAGCGTCTTTGTTTATCCAGAGCTTTCAGTCGTGAAGTCTGAAAACACTTCAAGACCCATCAGGAGAGATGGCAATAATTTGCAGACAGAAATACAAAGGCAATCTGACCTATGTCTTGTATTTTATCTGTCACTGCTACCTTATTAGCAAGTTTTGGATAAACAATCTATAACCAGAACAGAGCCCAGAAATGACATGTGTCAAAAGGGAGAAATGTTCTCAAGGCCAACTGTTCTCTGTAATGTGGGACTACAGAGGAACCTGAGGTAAAGACTGTACTCCATAACCTCAGTGCACATGTTGCTCTCCTGAGCTATTAAATATCCAGTAGCCTTGTCAGTAAATGCAACAGATACTCTAATTTCAATTTTCAGTTGCACAGGCCATAGAATAAAACTTTTTCTGGCTCAAGTGTGGCCAGACCACACTGCCAGGACCTCCACAGCTTTGCTATGTCAGTTTGCTATTCCCGGCAGTAAAGTCACTTGTGAGTGATGCCCTGAAAAAGCTCCCCCTGGAACCAAGCACAGCAGACCATCTGCTCAGCAACATGGATCATTGTGTATACAGTTATACATTGGATGTAGCCTTGAATTGGGATACTTTGACAGCCCTTTCCTTGCAGCTTTGATATCCTTACAAGTTTCAATGACTGCATTGAACTTGCTGGAAGGTGGAGATGACCAGAAAACAGGACCAAAACTTTTGCCATGCAGCTCATGGTTACTGGATAAAGTAGTTATCAGAGACACTGTCACTTCAAACCTCAGTGCATGGCGTACAGTGTTTTAGCTTGCTTTCTTTTAGGTCTGATGTGTTTGTATGTGTATATACATATCTATGTATCCAAACTGACTTTTCCTACATGTTAGGAGGAAGAAAGCACTTCTTTTTTCTACCCCTCCGAGTAGTTTGCAAGTCTTTATTTGCCTTCTGGAAAGGGCTGTTTAAATTTAATAGATAGATAGATTTTAAAGTTGGCCTGTTCTGCTTTTCTCCTGTTTCTCCCTTTTATTTATCTTGCTTTGTTCCTTTGCTACAATTTTTATTAAAATACACTTTTCAGCCCACAGTGTTTATTAAATCTTAAAGGAGGATTATCCATAAAAAGACAAGGTTTCATTAATTCATTGTAAATGAGCTTCTTTTCCATAGATGGGGCTACTATAGGATGAAGGCCTGATCTTCTGTACTTTAAAAAGTTTCAGTTTTTTATATGTGCAATAGTTTTGGTTGTATTTGTCTCAGAGAAGGAGCTACTTTGCAGTTTTGAAGAAAATATGTATCAAGTAAGCAGCCCATCTCCTGATTCTTCTTTCTCTGTTACTGCAATAGTACTAAAATGAGTTTGTTAGTCACTAAAATCTTCAGATACCTCAGCCTTGTTACCCTCTCAGCCTTGTTACTCCAGCATATTTCCTAAGGGAGGCTGAGGAGTGCAAAGAATGGGACAGAAAAGGATGCTCCTTCTCCACCCCCATTCAAGCTGTTCAGATTGTCATTTCATTTTCTGTGTTTTTTAAGCAAAAGTGAAGTTTGCACTAAAAAAAAAAGCCACCTGTTTTTGGAAAAGAGTAAGAAATTTGTATAGTTAAACATTTAGCTGAAGGTACAGTTAGATGGCTCTTCGTTAAATAATTTCTGTTTTAAGAATTTCAAACCTCAAAGTTCATAAATTTTCACTAGCTGTAGGAGGGCTCTCTTAATGTTTGTTGAATATAAAGGATCTTTTCAGAGGGTCTGTAATAATCCAGTTGTTATGACTGGACAATTCTGTTTCATTTAGTTGATAAGGTCAGCATTTGTTAGTGTGTATGTTTTTGTTTCTGTGGAAAGCCTTGTAATTAAAGCACTTTCTTTGAGTGACACAGTGTCGTGCAAGTCTAACAGTGGCAGCTAATGTCTTTAAATTTGTCACTGGATTAATAAATAGACTCCAACAGAGTATTTAATGTTATATATCTTGGCACTTTCTAAACTTTTTCTCTTTTCAAAATGATGTTTTTTAAAAACTTCTTGAAAAGTGGGTTACAGGCTGATGCATGAACAGAGAATATTAAATTATTGTAGTCCAACAAATAAGAATTCAGCTAGCTAATCTCACTTAGTATTGTTAGCAGTTATTTTTGCATCATTGAATACTTTAAAAAAACTCTTTTAATTTTATACTTGTCATTATATGCAGTAATTTGCATTATTTATTCAAACAGTAAACCCCAAAGTCTGGGTGTTAGATTGTATAGAAGAATGAGTTTAGAGACAAAAAAATAATTATATGTTTTATTCTACTGCTGTTTCATTTTGCCTGCCATTAAAGTACAAAAGTGTACATTAAAATCTTCTATCCCATTGATTGGCATTCTTGGATTTTTCAAATTTAGCTATGAACAAGGGTCAGTCAACTACTGTCAAGACTGAAAGAACGCAGGCTCCAGATGAGTACAGATGAAGGAGTTGCCTGGTCCATGCTAAAACAGGTGGTTTGGGAGATGAACAAAACATTCAATAGCATAAAAGGTTGTTGCTTTGCATCGCCAACTAGAACATCCAATTTCACGTACAAAAGTATAATCTTACTAATATTGTTAAAATTTTACTGTTTCATTATTGAAATAAGTTAGAGTCTTCATTTCTTTCCTAGGAAGTTGCTATATTTATTTTCTAGAATTTTATGAAGTTTAAATAATCAGAAAAGAGTTATTGTAAATAATGAGAGAAATGAAAAATTCATTAATCCTTTCTTGCATTTCTTTTGGGGAATTGCTTGATTTTGATTGTGGAGAATGTCCTGCACGTGCTGTCTCCAAACAGGTTAAATTCTTAGCACTGTTAAGATGATTGCTCTAATAGACTGTGTTTTTGTTTATAGGACCGTGAACTTCGACATAATAAAGTACTTGTACGATTTCTTGTGAAAACAAGCTTTACAGCCATATGGACACTGTGACAATGACTAAGACAAGCTGTGTTCATCTCTCTACTTAGCTGGCCAGAAAGAAGAGTATTTTGGCTCTTTTGGATTTGTCCAAACAGGTGCTGGCCCAGCATGGAACCTGATGAAAATACTCTGATTGGTCTGGGTGGATCTGAGCAGAGGACTATTTACCAGGGACCCTGGAGTATTTGGAAGCAATGTGTTAATTATAAACAGCAGGGTTTGAGCACAATCTGTTCTACTCTTAATGATGTTATCTTAACACAGAAATTGCCTGAAACCCATTTACTTAGGACTGCATTTTGCTCTATGAACTCTCCCCAGTGCTTTGAACATGGCAGCAGCCGTTGTTTGTATGCCCAGTCTTTTCACTTCCTCTCCACAGGAATCTTTGCAATTGCCTGCCAAAGCAGCTTTTCCTGAGGCCACCATTTTAGGGGAGTAGAGTAGCAAAGTATAATAAACATAAGAACATATTTAAAACCCAAGCTGGTACAATTCTTCTTTCTCTTCAGTAGTATGTAGGCAGACTGTTACCCTGCTATATGGAGATCACAATGATAGGAAACTCCCAGTTAGTCACCACACTGTCTTTTTCAGACCATTCATAAATGTTGACTATGAATGTATTTTTATAAAGCTTTGTTTTAAAAAAGTAATTGATTCTTAAAGTTCTATCACTATGTCAAACTTGAAATGTTTTATTTTTGCTTCAGCATTCTATAGCCTTTTTTTGCTCATCCAGTTACATGAAGTGCTAATTCTAGTGCTGTGTGGAATGAATATACTTTTAACATACACACCATGTAATGGCTTTTGAAACAGCCTCTGTCCTGTAGCGGAGGATGGCACAGCTGCCTTTTCATCATGAAGGGAGAAATTCAACAAGTGACAGAGTCTTTCTGCAGCAATTCCCCAAAAGTGGTGGAACAGTGAATAACCAGTGTGGTATTGTAACATAAAACTTTGTCTTTGGAAATACCAGATGGAATACACTACAACTGCAGCTTACAAGTAGAAGATACACATTTTATGAAGCATTAAAATCCCTTAGTCCAGTTGGAGGTTATTGTCTTCACAAATCTGAAGATTTCAGTAACCTTCTCGAAAACTCCAGGTCCCACAGCCTGTTACTCAGATGTTTTACTCTTGAGTGCTCACCTTTGACTGTTTGACAGTTAAACACCATGCCAGGTCCTAAGTTGAACATAATGTTTTTTTTTCAAGAAAAAATAATCAGTCTTCCCCCCTTACTCTTATATTAGAAATGGTCAAATACTCTGAACCTATGTGGTCTTTACTCTTTTTTTGTTTCCTTTTTTTTTTCTATGTTTTTATTGGGATTTTTTTTGTTTTGTTTTTTTCCTTATTATGGATGTGTAGCCATACTTCTGGATTCAGACCCAAGTGACAAGAGCATCCTTCTGGCCAAGCTCTGGCTTCCTCCCTCAGGGGAGTGTGGAAGGGAGCAATGAGTCATCTCCGTGCTCTGTTTTCCTTCCTACCGCTGAGCTGGATCAAACCCTGCACCTGTCCATGAGGTGGCAACATTTGTCACACTTACTGAAGTGCTTGATCTAAATACATAGCCTGTTTCAAAAATGTTTACTACTTACTTTTGTTTTTACTTATAAAAATCTCATAATGTGAACTTTGGGCTAAACTTTACAGTGCCTTTCTTGGAGCTAGTGCTGTGCTGAGCTCGGCTCTTGTGGATCTCCTGTATGACTGTCTAGGGCTGCAGTTTGTAGTGGAAAGAAGTTTTGAGGTATTCATATGTCAGCTAGTCCATGTAAAACAGTAGCAGTAGATCATAGGGATTTGTAATTTCTGATCTGGATTAGAATTTTATATATGAAACATCATAGGACTGATACTGATTTGTTAAGTGCTAGAAAACTCTAGTCACAAAATTTCATTTTCAGTAACCCAAATCATTCCTACCAAATAGATCAGACCCTGAAAACTCTTCAGCTCCAAATTTGGAGCACAAATTAGACATAAAATAATGGTCCTAGAAATTAAGTAGTGAGAAAGCTTAATGCTGCTGCTATTTTTTCAGTTTAATTTCTTCTATACTAACCTTATGAGTATTGGTGATTATTTCCAGTGTAAATCCAAAGGATAAAGATTCTAATTTTTGTAGAATGTAGTTAATTTGACTGAAATGAGATTAACTAGAGAAATAGTAACTGAGGATTCATTAGACAGAACTACTCTCCTTACTTTGAAGGCACTTTTTTGACCTTTGTGAGACTCCTATCAGTGAAATAAAATTTAAAGCTGAATCAGCAGAGTGTGAGAATGAACAAGGTGACTGAAGTGCAAATGATTGATGTAGGCTATAACTATGCTGATGATGAATAGTAGGATTTATTCTGACAAACTAGAAATATTTCTATATAGCCATGTCAATGAATTTATAAATCACTGCTGAGTTTCTTACTACATACCTTAGCAATATTCTGTTCAGAGACCCCATTTTCATGGATGAAGCCTCTTTTAGCCTTCTCTGGGCCAGGATTTCACCTCTTCTACAGGTGGTTCTGGAAACTGTGCAAACAATGCAGAGCAAGATAGTTTAATCAGAAAACCTTCAGTGTCTTAGTGCTGCAGTATTTATTTTAAAAATAGCCAGGTTTTTTTCATAACTCCTGAGGCACAAAGCATTACAATACTGAAAAAAATTACAGACTTACAGTGCTTGTCTCCAGTGGCTGATCCAAACATTAACAGGAGATGGGACGTGTTCTTACAAGGATAAAGTAAGGGAAAAAGAAATCTGTCATCAGTTGTGGAGAGATTAGTGCCCTTGAATAGCTCTGGCTTCATCAACAGCTGCATTTTCATGCACATAACATGGAGATTTTGTTTTTTAAGAAGGCTTGCAAGGCTGCAACCACATGTAATACAGTAGTTGATTCACTCTTTTTGGACAATGATTTGTCTTACTTTGGTTATCACCGAACCTGCTGCTTCTCCTGTAACAGTTCTGTAGCTGTTGATTTTTTTGGGGTGAGATAAAGAAGTACATTGTTTATTTCAGTACCTTCTGAGTTCTGAGCCTTCTATACACTGTGTAAAAGCACATTCATTCTTACCATTCATGAAATTTTTCCAGTATCCAACAAGTACCATTTAGAAAAGGCCATTAAGTTTTCCTCTCATAACTGGAACAGCCAGCCATGCCAGGAGAATAGTGTGAAGGACGGGATTTCCAGCAGGAATATAGGGAATATTGCATATTAGTGACCTGTGGGCAAAATGTACCCAGTTAAGTATCTCAGGATTAGGTATCCCCTCTGCACTTGTACTGGCAGAGATGGCAGGGAAGGGTGAGAAATGGCAGATTCTTGAGGGCTGCCTGGAGCTTGGCATGCTTTGTGTTCTGGTCAGTTGGGGAACAGAAGATTTACTCCATCTGGAAGTAGATCCTACCAGAAGTGAAGTAACTTCTCCAGTTTTCTCAATGATTGCATGGCATAACTGACAGAAGAGTCTTATCATTGCTGGTAAATGTGCATTGGGATAAAGATACAGCTTGATTAGCAAGTCTAATTTTAGACAACACAAAATTTTTCTGTGTTCGTGGATACTGAAGTGGACCCACTAGAAAATTGAATGGGAAATTAATAGCAAAAACTGTATGTTTTTTATCTCAGTTTCATTGTGATGAGATCTTTTGCTGTGAACAGGCTGATTCAAAATAATTGTACAATATTCAGATAGGGGTAACTTTTTGGTTCTTTACTTTTGTGCATCTTTATTAAAACCATTTTAAAAATATATCTGAAAACAATACAGAAATTGTTTGTGTATGCCAGCAGAGGTACAATCCTTATAATGACCATATTCATGTTTTCCTGAAAACTAGTGTCTTTAAAAAGCCACAGCTCAGTGGCAGTGTCTATGCAAAACAAAAACCAGGAAAATATACTGCTTGTTATTGGACCTTAGCAATGTATCAGCCATGTATTTGAATAACCAAGTATCACCCAGGTGTCTGATACCAAGGAGCTCAGAAGTATGGTATTAAAGTAAGACTGACACTGTCAAGCAGCCTGTGGATGGAGGTGTTTCCATGCTATTGAACAAGTGAATGTCTGACTGTAAGAAGGGAGTCTTGGAATGGGAACATCATGTCCAAACTACCACAGGTAGACTTAATGTTTGAAGTGTTGTAGTGTATTGTACTTAGAGCAGCTCCTCCTCTGCCAGTGACCAATACCCTGTTTTTCCAAAGCAGCAGAAGTATCCCTAATTCTTCCTTTCATTTGATTCAAACTACATTTGGTAATAAATCATTTCCACTTGTGTGTTGCAGTTGTGAAAAAGGGTTTGCTATATACTCTTCCAAGGGAGTTACCAACAGGCAGCAAAGTACTGAAAGAAAATATGTGTTCACTTTCAGGTAGGCAGCTGGGCAACTCCAGCAGGGAAACAGGCTGAGCTTTCCTTTGAGATGAAGGTCTGGATGAACTTGCCCTTTTGACAGTTTTGATGTTTTGAAGTATCCAGAACTCTGCTAGACTTCTGTATTCCTCTGTTTCTTCCTGTACCCTTCCACTGCAGTTCTGTGCTGTTTTTTTAAATGGATCTATACCAGAAGCACAGGGAGCTCCTGGGCTTGACATGCCCCAGGGGATCTCCCAAAAGTGAGCAGAGCAGGAAGGCTGCTGTGGGCTGTCTGTCCCCCCCGTGGTGCAGGTGTGCATTGTTCAGCTAACCTGCTGCCACATACTGCCTTCTGTCCTGCCAGGACTTGTTTGGATATTCAGAGAAGAATCTGTTGTTATCCCACTTGAGGGCAGGTGGTTGGCTTCAGCAAGGTTCTTTTCCAAATCCTGGTGCAGTATGTTGAACCATGAATCCTGTACTGTCAGGTTGTACTTGGTGTTTGTATTTCATATTTGTTCAATTTTGATGAAATGCTGATGAAAAGCCCGTGTCAGTCTTAGACTGATGTAGTAAATGTGATTTTTCTTAAGCAGCACAGCAAAGGTGCAGCCTTGCCTAAATTCATTCAGCACATATGTTCCATTTTCCTTGCACATAGATTTTCTACAGAACAGGATTTCTAATATGCAAATAGTTTCTTTTCTGCATTCGATTCTTTTTCAGGGAAATATGTGCTGCACATTATTTCATATAATTTTTTCAGATAGTTGAGTTCAGAGGAATAAAAGAGGGCTGGGAAATTGAGCTTGGCTAGCTGGCTTTCCTGCAGCCTATGCATTGGTACTTCAGCAGCTGAGCACTTCCTGTGTCTTCACATAGGTAATGAGGGTTTTCACATAGGCACCTCCTGAATCCAAGTCAGAGAATAGTTGTGGAGCCAAGAGGGACATAAGTAACCTCTCATTAAAACAACCTTGCCAGATGAGGGAGCATGTTTCCACAAAATCCAGCAAAAGAATGTACCTGAGAGACGGTGAGGGAGAGCAAAGTTGTTTACCACTCTGATGGCAAAAGCCTTGATTATATTCTTGCTGTTTGCATCATTTCTCTTAAGTTAAAGAGTTTTTACAATATTTATGCTGGTATTCTTTCTCCCATTGCCCTGTTTCCATCATGTCATGGGTTGCAGTGCAGAATGTAACCATAAATGTGAATTCCATCCCCATCTGTTGGAACTGGGGTGGGGGTGGTGTAATCTTCTATCAATAGATCAGCTGATAAGAAACCAGCAAGAGCAGTTTCTTTATCTCTTCCATGACCCATCCTCCCTCCAGGGAGTGATCTTCTGCTAATGGGCCATTGAGTCCACTGATAAAATTACATCATCCTGCTGGTAAATGCTCCTNGGTTGTATTCTGACTATGTCAGTGGGTTTGGTTTTTCTTTTTTGTAATACTGCATGCTTGTTTTATTTTAGTTCTCTAGTAAAGAACTGTTATTCCTATTCCCATATCTTTGCCTGAGAGCCTTTTAATTTCAAAATTATAATAATTCAGGTGGAGGGGGTTTACATTCTTCATTCCAAGGGAGGCTTCTGCCTGTTTTAGCAGACACCTGTCATTCAAACCAAGACACATCAGTACAATCCCAGCTGTGTTTTTTTCTTTCTCTGCCATTGCACTCAGGGCACTGAGAGTTCCCACCTGGGCCAGCAGTTTGTGTGGGTGAGTGAGTGCCCTGCTCTGTGATGCTGCCCTGGATGCCAGCCCTAGTGTTGCCATCCTAGAGCAACTTAACATCTCAGGCTTGAGATGGCAACAGCAGAGAGTGACTGTTCGTCTTGCAGGGTGTAGGAACTTCAGCAACACTCCTGAAAAAGAAAGACGTGATGTGAATAAGCAAGAACATCTACAAGGGAGGCAAATTATGTTATTTGTGTGCAATTACAGCAGTTCCTGAATTCCAGCTGCATGATTGAATGAATACCATCCCATTTCCTCACATTTACATTTTTATGCTGTTTTTGATTATTTCTTAAGGATGCAAATCATTAGGAAACAGCAAATAACTGGGAGTTCTGCTCAAACTTTCTGAGAACAGTGTCATGTTGAGATTTGGGAATTTCAGAGAAAATGAGAACAACCAAAGACAAGTACAAGATTTCTCCAGTGATGTAAACAAACCTGTAGCTCCTGCCTCCTGGGGAGGGGAGCTTCCTCTCTGTCAGCACAGGCTCTTTCACTTGACTGAGCCTGGGGTTGGGGCATGTGCAGGAACCTTAAATAACTTCTTCAGTGCTACTCTTCAGGCAAGATAGAGCATGTCTGGAGTTATTGGTAAAGGGATGTATTTATGTATCCTGAGTGTGTTGCTTTTCAATGGCTTAGAATCCTTTACAAAAATCTCATCTAATGTCAAGAGTGTGGGAAGGATCTCTTTGGCTGATGGCAGGAAAAGCAAATATGATGGTTTTGCAAATAGTCACTTTCTGCAAAGTGATTTGTCCTCAGCAATGCCTCTGTTGTTCACCATCCAGTTTCTTCCTTTAAAGTCTGACCACTGAAGAGACTTAAGCTCATCCCTCTGATCCATTTGGGATGCATTTGCAGAAATAAGTAATCTCACTCCTAAAATAAAAGCTGGGGAACCAGGGGATTAGACAGAAAATTCAAACTGCTCTGTATTGGGTCACCCTCACACTACAGGAGTCAGAAACTGATTTCAGAATGCTGCAGAAATATATATATATATATGTTTATATATATGCTGGTTTATATTTTCATCAGATGGTACGACTTCATGAATTTTTGGTGTGGAAGGCAATTAAATGTGTGACCAGGGGTAGCTGTTTTCCATCAGTAGCTAAAGAATAGCTTATCCATGAGAAAAGACAGCACTGTCTTTGCATGTTCACAGCCAAAGAGATGCAAGATAGTGGAGGAAATCAGGTGGTGCTGCTGTTTCCTTCTCAATTTCCCTTCCTGGGGAGGTAAGGATGGTGAAAGAGCATGGTAAGATCATGAATATCAAATGATACTCTCATGGATCACCACAGGTTTGTGATGATCTAAGGTCTGTGACTGCGGGTTGCCTTTAGAGCTGTTTGATTCTCTTTGGAGATGTCATCTTGGATGCTCCTCAAATTACTGAACCCGTCAGAGGAGAGAGAGGACACCTTTTCCTGCCTTTGTGCCAAGGTGCTGCTGTTGTGCTTTTCAGCTGAGAAGGACGTGAAGTTTGGAGCAGAGGACCTGGGCACATGTGTTTGGACACAGAGATCTAGAATGGTTACATGGATCACTGTATGGATCATTTATCTTGTTTAAATCACAGGAGAGAACCAGTCTCAACAGGGATTGGGTTAATCCTTTTTCCTTATTTGTGTCACACTCCTTGCTCATTAAAAACTGGAATTTCTTTTTGCATGAAACGAGTAAGTCAACACAGGCCACTTACTCAGTTCCAACTCTAACTGCTGAGAAAGTCATTCTTTTATTTTTAGCAGTTAAGGAACATCATTTATGCTAACCTTTTTTTCTTTTGAATTCTTTTCTACAGATGCCTTCCAGAAATCTTTGGATGTTCAAAATGTTACTATAGATATATAGTAAAATTCTGACAGCTTATTGCTCAAAACCTGAGGTTCCCTGCAGAGACCTTTTCTTCACTGTAGCCTTATTGCCAAGTTGTCAGACCATTAATTAAACTAGAAGAATAAGGCATTGCATGTAATTTCCTATACTGGATGCCTTCATGTCAGGGACATATCTCCATGGTAAGAACCTGTATATAAACAAAAAATAAGCCTGGCAATAGTACAAAAGCTCATGCAGGCTTTTAAGTGAGAAACATGGCAAAAGAAAATACAGAATTTAAAACAAAGTATTTCTTGGGAAAATGAAGACCACTGGATACTGCAGTCAGTAAGAACAAATGTGATGATTTTGTTTGGCTATTTGGAGTATTCCAACACTACTTTTAATCTCCACATTTTATGTATTTATTGGCCCAAATCGAAAAAGTTTTCTTATTCTAAACCCTCCTCATTTATTATAGGCAGACTTAACGTTCCTTAGTGGGATTATGGATTCTCTGTACAATTATGTATAGTAAAACTTTATTCCTTATAAACTGCTAACAATTTGCATGCTTTTCATTTTGCTGCACGGATCAAAATATCTTCATCTACTATACATCACCTCTCAATTTGATGTGTATTTACTCTGCAGTTTAGAACTCGAAATATACAGCACACATGTTGATGTTTTTCCTGCAATAAAATGAATAGATGCTCAAACTGTAATTGCAATCCACCGTTTGCTTACCCTGCAGGCAGAGCCAAAGCACTACAGAAAAAGGAGTATTTTTCTCTTTTTTCCTTACATTTTCAGGGCTGTAGGTTTTTGAGACTCTTCACAAAATAAATTTGATCATTTACTGCCAAACTGAAAGGAAAAAAATATTTTCAAGAGCTTTAGAGATTGCAAGATGAAGGGGATAAAACTGCTATGTGTACAAAGGGTCTTCCTTTTCTTCCTGCCATGTACAGAGCAGTTCCTGAGGGGTTACAGACAAAGACTCTCTGTGAAGGGGAACACTGCAACTGTTTGTACCTGGCTGTGCCACTGAGGCTTGGGGCAAGCAGAGGGACATCCAGGCTTGGTTATGGGCCTGGCCAAGAGCACAGGAGTGTAAACTGTACCACTGAACAGGGACCTGGAGAGCACTGAGGGTGTCTTCCTTCTCAGCCAAACAGT
Organism: Thryothorus ludovicianus; assembly: GCA_013397245.1. NCBI lineage: Eukaryota > Metazoa > Chordata > Aves > Passeriformes > Certhiidae > Thryothorus > Thryothorus ludovicianus. Next base: position 391,177 of record VZTB01005582.1, on the reverse strand, counting down.
CTTTCAACATGTTATTTGAATCATTTTCAGCCTTGAAAGGTTCCTGCTGTTGTGAGGAAGCTCCATGCATGTGTTTGTGGGCTGGAGCTATGTGGCTGCTCTCCATACCAGCCTTCGCTCCTCCTGCAGGAGCTCCGTGTCCAAGGTGGGCAGTGTGGCCAGAGTCTGGGGTGACTGTATTGTTGGAGACAGGTAGATGGAGTGGCTGTGCTGCCGTGAGCTGCCTGTAGCAGCGTGTGCAGTGTTGTTCCCCTTTTGCTGGTGTCTTCATAGAATCACAGAATGTGCTGAGTTAGAAGGGATGCATCAGGATTGAGTGCAACTTCCAGCCCTGCACTGGACACCACAAGAGTCACACCCTGTGCCTGAGAGCATTGTCCAAACACTTCTATAACTCTGTCAGGCTGGTGCTGTGACCACTGTCCTGGGGAGCTCTTCCAGTGCCCAACCACCTTCTTTTTCCTGTTAGCCAGCCTAAACTTCCCCTAACACAACTTCAGGCCGCTCCCTGGTGTCCTGTCACTGGTCACTGCAGAGAAGAGAACAGTGCCTGCCCCTCCTCTTCTCCTCATGAGGAAGTTGTAAGTGCTGTGTCCTCTCAGCCTCCTCCAGGCTGAACAGACCAAGGGAGCTCAGCCACTCCTCATAGGGTTTCCCCTTCTTGCCTGTCACTGGGATTCCAGGTGCGTGTGCAATGTGAGTGCCAGGCTCCGAGCTACTCTTCAGCAGAGCAGTTTCACACTCATGCTGCTTCGATCATTCACAAACCCTTCCCAATAAATCCAGTAAGATACCTGACTGGCTGTTTGCTGGGGAGTCAGTTTCCAGGTATTTTACATCGCAGGCAGCCTGTGAAGCTGTGCCTGGGAGCCCAGCAGTGACTCAAGCACGCCCCGAGGATTTGGGGCCAGCCCTGCAGGGGTGGGTGAGAGGTCTCCTCCTTCAGCTCGAGGCGTCACCCCTTCAGGCACTCTGGGGTAGTCAGGAGCTCAGTTTAGTGCTGGACACCCCAGGCACAAGCAGGAAAAGTTAAAGTTCTACAGTGTTGGGCCACTCTCACAACCTCCTCCGAAGTGTCAGAGTGACAGCATCAGCCGCCTGCTGAGAAGAGGCAGATTTTCAGCCCAGCCTCTGCCACGGGCGAGTTTCCCTGTCCTGTCCTCGGAGCTGTGTCTGCCAGCAGGATGCACAGGGGGTTGTGTTCCTCTGCACAGAGCTCACCTCCGTCCGAGGTGAGGGGCAGTGCTGAGGTTATCTCCCATGACCACTGCGAGGCTCGACGTCCTCCTTGGCTCCTTCCTGCCATCCTCTCTGCTAAAGTATCCTCAGCATTACTCAAGCACTTGGATTCGTACTCTTCAAAAAACAGTCTTTAAAAATTATTCTTTAAATTTTTTCTCATAAATAGAGTTAATCCCCTAAGAGAGGAACATTTTAGGTTGTTTAGCTGTGAGAATCTTTTATTCATGAGCAGCATACACCATACATTCAGCCCCTCACTCAAGTCTCAAGCATTATTTCAGGCAGTAGAAAGCACATCTTTAGCATTGTAGTCTTTTGAACAATATGAAAATGTGTAATGAAGTGGCAACACATCTCAGAGGCAATAACCTGCTGAAGCATTACAAGCCTTTATAGTCAGTGGGCATTTTGAAACCCTAACTTGTAACTAACAGAACTTTGTTATTAAATGATTACTTTTATGTACATAGAACTTTTGTCCTCCTTATGTGTATCGAGCGAATCCTAAATTATAAACTGCATCAGTGTTTTTTCTCATAAACTGCTAGGTTTTTAATTTACAAGTTTTTAACATAATTTTCTCTAGTACATCCAGTAATTTCCTTTCTTTTCTGGGTGTCACAAAGAGAGGCATACAAGAGTTCATAAATCTAGTGCAAACTTATAACCTGCTATTTCCCCTCTCAGATCTATTTTTTAAAACATAAGTGAAATATAAAGCCTGGGGAGTGCAAAGGTTGGTCTCTTCAATTAATTTAACACTTGACTTTGTGGAAAAATAAAGCACAGATGAAAAGTCTGTAGGAAGACCTGCTGGTTCAGTCTAACTTCCTGGGTTTGGCTACTAAGCGTATTTGGTTATCAGGAGGATTAGTTCATTGTTGCTGAAATTTTAGCTTTGATCTCTAATTATAAGTTTTTTAAATTCTGAGGATTAATTGCATTTGAGGGGAAGATCCAAAGAATTTTTCTAACTCCAGCAGGTTTTGAAGGAGGCCACCTGAGGTAAATGATAGGAGAGCCCACCTCTGTATCTTGATCCCTGGAAATGGAATTGACCTTTTCACAGCTCAATTACAGATCAGTTTATATAAATATATCTTAGTGTTCGACCCCAATCTCCTTTGTGTGCCCTGGTGCAGTTGGTCTGTGAATACCATGGTCTCCTATCAGCTAAAGGAGACAAGATATTTGCTCTGATGTTCAGAGTCAACAGTCCAGCAGAGATGGCCCCAGCTGAGGCTCTATCTGGGGCAGGTTGAAAAGTGTCAGTCAGCTGTGTGGAGCTGAGCGGAGCTTTCTGCTTGTCACCTTTGGTACTCGGCTGCCAATACTCCAAATTTTGCATTTAGCAGTACTTCATAGCTGTATGGATTTTGAAGGTGGTGTTTCTCTTCCAGCTGTAGTTTCTTCATCAAGGATAAGACAGCCTTCTGTGCCCAACAAATGCAATTTTTACTCCTGCTGGAGGAGGAACACAAGGGCTCAAACGAGAGCTGTGCTACTAAATATGCAGTGCCTGGGGGCAATCTAACTCCTGTGGGCACCCACCCACAGATTCAGCACCACCTCTGATCCTCATGGGCCATGTGAAGCTGGAGAGCAAAACCCCAGCTGAGCATCTCCAAGCCTTCCCCATTACCCATAGTACAAGGGCTCAGTCCCACAAGACTCAGTGATCTGTCTCCCCTTGTCCATGGGTCTGGTCCTGTCTCCCCACAGCCCTGTGCCCTCTACTCCTGCTCTTTGCTTTGTGCCTGTTTCAGAGCTGATCTCGCCCCACTGAGACCCTAAAACTGACTTAGCCAAAACCTGGAAAGCTTTCTGCTGTGTCTCGGAGATGGGTGAGAAGGGGCAGGGAAGGGTGTGCTTTGGTAGCCACAAGCCATTAGAATCAGCTCAGCTGCCCTCAAAACCAAACCTTAAATACATATACAGCCCCTCCCGCTTCCCTGTACATGGATTCCTTGCTCTTGGCCAGTGGCATAGCTTGGACACTTCTAGCTGGTGGCTATAGATAGAGATTATGATGTTCAAAAATGCTATTTAGAATTAATTATCCCCTTAGTCTTCCGAAGTGGGGACTGTGTATTCATGTTTGGGGTATCTTCTTAAGGAGTTGTGGACAAGCTTATGCTGCCCACATGCTGTACATATGAGACTACTAAAGAGACAGCACTAGAACTATTAAACCTGCCCTTTTCGTGAGCTTTGAATTCATTGGCAACATTTTTTAAAATCACACTCTAATCTCTCAGAGAACAGAGCCTCTGCTTAGGATGCTGCTCCAAGGAGAACCAGCCACCATACAAGGTGTCCTCTTGATTTATGGCTACAGCAGCCTGAATTTCATATGACATGATAATATCCTGTAAAGTCTCAGAGCTCTACACTGAATCCTGCACAGATAACTGGCTGAGCAGTACACGAAGACAGAATGTGATAATAATGTCTTCAGCATGAAACGATGCTATTTGGGATGCCACACTTCTTGGATGTGGGAGCCATAATCCTATTATCAGTCATCAACAATAAACCACACCATTGTAGATATCCATTTGCTGGAGGTGATAAAGAAGCAGCCTAGTCAGCATGCTGAGGTTTCACCTGCTATTTCCTTGCAGATTTTCTCTGCAGATTTTTGCCCATCTGCAGATTTATTTTTTTTTTATCACTGTAAGTAAGAGGACATTTACTTCACTGGTTATTATTTCAAGCTATCAGTTGTATTTCAGCATTGATTTGGGGAGTTCTGTGCCAGGCCTTGGGCTGTCTCCCACAGCATTCTCCTGCAAGAGACTCTTCAGGTGCAGAAGGCAGGATGGTTTTGTGGATATGCTAATGTCTGCACTTACAGGGATGGGCAACAAAGAATAGCAGTGAAATCTGCCATAAATTACCTGAGAGATCTCAGGAAAGGTAGGCAGATAACAGCTGACTGATAGTGCCAAGCAAACATGAGTTTTCATCATCTTCTGCCTAGGCCATTCTTTCCAGCTATGGCATGCTTTTTGATTACACTATGTTATTTTATAACTAGTATGAAATATTTAGGGCTTTAAATTTACATAGTCGTAATACACACCACTTTGCAGTACATCTTACAATTCAAATACAGGAGCTGTATAATTACATACTTCCACAAAATTTTATTAGTGGAGAAAACATAATTTTATTCCAGCACATTGTTGAAAATTATTTCTATAATGAAATCCTAAGAAAAATTTCTTTAATTAAGTAGAAGTGTAAATGAACGAATTAGGTTATCCCTCTTTAGACTTCATGTGCTGTGCTTAGACTGGTTGTTTGGCCTTTCCTGTGCTTCAAGCAACCCAGTGCAGCAAAGCAGGCTGAGAGGGAAGATGTCAGTGCTGCTCACTACACTGGCCATCAGGTGCAGATTTATGCACACCCAATTGCTTTGGTCCTTTCTTAGCAACTTTAAGGAACTGCTGCCTGCTGCCAAGATACAGCTGTTCATTGCCCTCACAGCATTTCTGTGGCACTCATAACTGTCCACAGTCCAAGGCACGAGGGAGTACTTCATAGGCACAGCCTCACTGTGTGAGTAGGATGGTGACCATTTATTTTCTCCTGGGGATGAGTTACTGCACTGCTGGCATGAGCTTTCCCTGTGACAGGCTGGTGCAGGGGCAGGGAAGGGTCCCTTCCCATCTGCATCTCTGATGCTGGGTGCCTTAGACCCATTTACAGTAAGGGCTTCACCTGAACTCACACAAATTCACTTCTCCTATATTTTCTTTCTTCCCTAGCAGCTTATTTCCCCCAAATTTCCCTACCTTCACATACATACAAATACAAACCTCCAGCAGCTAACTCTGGTCACAGATGATGTTTTTGGGTCAGTGCCTAGGATGTATTCTAGTGACCATCCCACAGGTTCCCACCCCTTTCACTGGGCACTTTCTCATGTGGGAAGGGATGTGGCAAGGGAAAGTGGACAGTGTTTGTCCAGCATGAAGCTGACCTTGGAGAGGATCTCAGAGGGAAGAGGCTTAGACAATCTTCCCATGACTAAAGGGAGAGTATTTGAAACAGTATTTCCATAGAGGTCCTGCTGTATTTCTACAGTGCACATTTGTAGCCTTTTACACATCCACTCTCCCTGGCCACAGTCACCTTTTCTTGCTAATCAGTAGCTTAGATGTCAGTAAATTGCTTTCTCATTTGGAAGATGAACATTTCACACTCCTCTTGGCTGGGAGTCACAGGAGGCCCTGCAGCTCCTTGCACATGCCAGCACCTTTGCTATGGGCTAGTTTACTTTGCTAAACCTTGCACTGGACACCTTTATATGTTGATACAATGAATTCCTATACAGAATGGCTTTTCAAAATGGCTTTTTTGTAAAATCAACTGTTATCAATCGTTTAAAAGCACACATGGGATCAAAGTTCTGTTTATCCCAGGTTTAATAATTAGCTTAGCAATGCAAAGCTGAACCCAGCAGCACAATAAAATTTCCTGTCCACTTTGACATCTTGTATGTTGATGTTGACTCATGACTTCAGTCACTGTTTACAAATATTGGCCTGGGAGGTCCTTATAGATCAAAATAAATTATATTATCAGGAAAGTGAAAATGGGCGAACCAAACAAAACTGGCCTTAGTCTGATGAAAATACCCTCTAAATTAAACAGGTGATGGAGCTAAGCATCCTCTCCGGGATTTTGCTCCCCTGTGATCTATTGAGGGACAGATTTACATTTATTGGAGCCTAAGGATTCATTATGGTACAGTTTATAAGTGCAACCTACAGAGCACTAACAAGAGGTGAAACCAGGGTCACTCTTTAACTCATGGATCAATAAATCTTTTCCATCCTTGAACTGTAATGTCAAATGCCATTGCCTAAAAATTCTTCAACCAACACACCAATCTATATCCATTACAACTATATTCTCATTTTAGGGTACAAAGAATGTGCATGTCATCTCAGCTACACTTCCCAGCTCTTTGTGCATGATCTTTTTCTTGCAGGCTAAATCATATTCTAATTTCAACATCTATAAATAAGTAAATATGTTCTGATTCATATTAAACATCCATAAGTTTCATGTTGACAATGCAGTAATTATTCTCCAACCCTTCCATTTCTAAATAAGAATAAAACCTTTGCCTAAATTCCATATTCACAGTGACAACACAACATTAACATCTTTGTAATTCAGATAAGCGAGATCTTCTTTAAGAAATTCAGGGGGAAAATATGCAACCTGACAGAACAGCATAAAGCTTCCACATGAGAATCCTAGGAGAAAGTGTCTACATATTTCAGAGTAAAATCAAAGTAAGCCATTAAAAAAGAACACATTGTCTGAAATGTGTTGAAATGAGACATGTATTTATTCTCTCCCTGAGGTAAAAACCTGTACAACTTTGGGTTAACAATCCATAAATTATCAAGTCATTTCTCACTTGTGGAATAAATAGCATCCCAGAGTGTCTGCATCCACACATCAGCTGAAGCTGGAGAAAGCTGAATTTACAAAACATTGAATTAGGAGGTATGTGAGACTCAGTAAACAGCACAAAATTGAGTGACTACAACAAGGAATATTATAGCTAATCATCAGGTTTTCAACTTTTCAAGAGTTTCTGCTGCAGTTCATGAAGTGCTCAGGACTCCTCTCTAGAGCTTGACGGAAGAACAGGAAAACCAGGGAGGCAAGTGGGTGTAGAGGATGGAGGAGCCAAACAGACTGACAAGACTCAGCCTGGGCAGCAGCTCTTGGTTCAGCCATGTTTAGTGATGGTATTTTGAGGCCGCTAATGAAGTTGGGATGGTCACAAGTGGTTGATGTTATTTGAATTCCTGGCTGAGCTGTGCCTTTTCTTCCCAAAGCCCAGCCCCCATCCTGGTGGCTGTCCCATGTGGATGTAGGTCAGTATCCAGAAAAGATCAGCAAAGCTGGAATTGTCCCACCTGCTCCGTGAGTCCGTGATGAGGAGAGTGCCCACCTTCTGCAGAGTTCCAGGCTTGGAAGCCTTGATGGTAAAAGCACAAACCAAAGTGTTTCAGCACAGTCCAGGAGCCTCAGCCCACATCCCTTCCAGGTCCTGCCCTCTCTCTGTACACCACTTGAGCAAAGATTCCTGTGTCGGGATGAGCACCCTGTCAGCCAGCCTGCAGGGCCCAAAGGAAAGGGCTCGTGACTTGCCACAGTGCTGGGGTCCATATTCAAATGGCAGGTCAGGACACTTCACAGGGGGTGTCTGGCTCCTGCAGAAGCCTGGCCCAGCCTGGTCATGGTCCACAGTGCCCTGGAGCAAGACTGACATGCTGCCAGGATAGACCCTGGACCTGGGAGTGCTCTGAGAGCACAGCTGTGGCATCACGTGTGGATCAGCCCTGAATTGCAGAGCACATCAGCAGTCACCTTCTACCTTCTGATGAATGAACTCCCAAACTTGTTGCATGTTTTTAAGGGCTGGTATCCAGGGCTGGATCACACAGTGTATCCTTCTGGAACTGAAGAATTGCCCATGTTGCCAGATTCTGGTGGAGCCACAAGTCCTTTGCCTGTGGAGGATTAAACTGGACCTTATCCTGCAGCACTCAGAGGGTGAGTGCTGGGCCTCCAAGGAGGCATGAACTGGGCCAAGAGCATCAGTGCTAGAGATAAACACGAGTAAACACAGGCAAACAAATTACAGAGGGGAACAAGAAACCGACAAAGATGAATGTGGCAAATGAAATGTAAGCAAGTGTGTTAATGTGGGTCAGACAAAGACTCAAAAAATCTTGTACTCAGGATATTAAAATTGCACTCCCTGGTGTGTACCTACCTGCACCTCTCTCCTAAACATTATTTCTGCTACATTTGCCTTGAATTAAGAAAGAGGTTTTTCATCTTCAAAGCAGTCAGACCTGCAATTACACCGACCCAAGTTTTGCATGAGGTAATATTTTTTCCTGCCTTAAACACAATTTGTACTCAAAATGAACTTGTTAAATAGTCTGTCATCTTGCCATTCCTTCTGTAAAGAGCAGACAACACCTGAATAGTTAATGAACTGCAGTGCAGTTTAATCAGAGTGGGAAAAATAGCATTTCAAACAAAGAACAGTCATCCCCTCCAGTTGCTCCCACTGCCTCCAGCACTAATCACTGGGTTGCCAAATCACTCCACACATGGTGTCCTTTGGACATGTCCTAAACCAACTGGTCTGAGCCCCAAGGATGCACACACATCTTGGGAGCTGATACTCCCCATCACCTTGCTTCACAAGCAGCTGTTTAGGCCAAGGTGAGGTGAAAATGCCAAGGCAGTGTCCCCCAAGTCATGGACCAGCAACCCCAGCCCAGTTCCGGCTGTGCAGTCCCAGTGTTTCAGCCTACACAGGGGTTTAAAAGGGCTGGATGGCTTATTCACCCAGTAAGTAATTTACTATGACATGTTCATACCAGTATACAAGAACACTGATGTGCCTCCAGTCATAGTGCTGAACCCAGAAATTTTGCTCAGAGGAGTCATAACCTGCAGTAGGAAACTGCTCTGGAGCTGTACACTGGAGTGCATGTTGCAGAGCTCTGCCAAATGTGATATTACCAAAATAGCTTTTGTTCCAATACATTGGACACATAGAAGAGAAAATATTACCTATTGTCTGGGTTGTAAGTTCCCCTTTGTATAAAATATGAATAACATTTCTTAACTGCGTTTGTGAAATGCTTTGTCCCTGGGCACAGAATCTATACACAGCCACAGCATTACCGTTATTTATGACTTTCCTTAAGCACCGGGAGTTATGAAGATGTACTTTTACTTTGATCCTTCACAGAACCAGTAGCCTGCAGGAAGAATACAATTCATCAATGGTTTTGTTATGTGTGTCACTGTAACGGAGGGCAGGAATGAGCTGCAGCATTCCTCTGCCACCTGGGAGCATCCGCTACCCAGCAGCATGGAGGCGGATGGGTAACATCCTCTCAGCAGGTGAACTGCGTGGAAACACAAAGAAATAAAGTGGTGATTGTGGCTGGGAAGTGGCCGTTAAGGAAATTTAATTCAGCTGACTGTGAAAGATGCCATCAATAGTTCCCGCTACTGGCCTGTGAGTTATTGGATACGTGATTTCCACAATCTAACTCCCTTAGCACATTGCTGTATTAAATCTTTTGTTGCTTTTGTTGTTTTATCCCCAAAGAATATGAAAAAGGTGAATTGCTGACTTTCCACAGCTTGCTTTGGCTGCAAATGGGGCTTCAGCTCCTCAGGGTTTCGGCTCATGGGCAGTGAAGCAAACAGCCACGGCAGGTGAGGATGGAGCTGTCTCCCACCTGCCTGCCAGAGGTTACTGCTGCTCTAATGGTGTCAGCAGCAGAAAACATCTGCCCAAGTCAGCTCAAGCTGGGGCACAAGGGTGGAGCAGCAGAGATATAGGTGCTGAATCAGCTCTGTTTTGGAGAGCAGAGGGATGTTAGCAGCAGCACGGGGCAGGGCAGGCCAGGGGCCACTGCAGGACTTGTTTAAGCAGCTATGCCAAAGCCCACAAGCACATTTTGCACTTCTTTCCCCAGGATTATGTTTTATTAATAATATTCAAAAGAGGGAGAAACTCAATATTGTAATTTCGTTATTACCCACAAGTAAAGGTCATATCTTTCTGATATGTTAATTTCATTAGTGATGAGGCTGGGCTTTAGAAAGCACAAAATAATACTTAATCAAACAGATGCGTTGTGCTTAAAACTCACTATTATACTCAAAAGAAGTAAAATTACAAAAACTAAATGAAGATAGCACGAGGATTACCAGAAGCAAACTACAATTTCTCTGAATCTGTGCATTTTTGGTGTGGGGAGAAGAAAATATAATAGACAATAGGGTGCCATGGGCAGAATAACACAGCCAGGCAGGGTCCCCATGACTCATACCCAGATCTTTCCTCAGGAGTGGGAGTCATAATGATGCACAACAAACTATTGTAACCACTGAATGTTGCAAGTGTCTCTGAAGCCACATTAACTTCCCGCAGCGATGATTTTTCTAAATACATGACTTCGTGCTTTGTTCTGCTCTCTGCCAAGCACATTTAAAGGCACTACCTTGACTCCCCTTTGAGAGGTCTGTCTGAACCACTCATGTCTCTTTGTCTCTCCCTCATCCCCCTCCCCAGTACTGGGCGATGCTCTCTTCACTTCCAGGAGAAATGACAGCAGCATTCTGCTTCTTGGAACAATGTTCTGGTTCATCTCCAGGAGTCAACAGTAGGTGGTTTACTTTCTGGCATTTCTGTCTCTTTTTTGTTACTTTTCTAGGCCATTTGCCAAAGGGGAAAAAAATCCAAAAAAACAACGAATACTATGCTTTGCATTTCTACATCTTCTTCCCATTCAAGGCTTCTCGAGTGTTTGACAAACACCCTTTAATTCTGAGCCAGGCTGCTGGCAGGTGAATGCAGCCGCTCTGGCTTTACCAAGGAAATGCTTCCCATGGCCATCCCTGGGTGGGACATGGATGTTCAGCTGCAGGAGAGATGCAGATGTGCAGCCATAACAGGGTAAGGGCAGAGGCAGCTGCAGGCTGAGTTTTCCCCTCCTCCTGCAAACCAAAGCTGTGTTCATCTTACACTTGAGTACAGTGGTGGTGGTACCTCTGCGGTAAGAATCCAGTTGGAGTCTCCATGTGAGATGACCATTGGGTCTCTCTCCCAGCTGTGCTATGGCTGTTCACTCAGCGAGGAGGGTGGCAGAGTGGACAGGCAGAGCTGCTCACAGAGCAGAGACCACCAGCAGCTCTGGGACAGGGCAGCTTCTGCAGCTGCACCTGCAGCAGTGTGGGAGTGACACCCATGCCTGGAAACACAGGATTTCCAGATCTGCGGTGAGGAATTAAGTCTGTGTGTATAGCTAATAAAGATAACTCCTTTCTTCTTATCTTACTGGAAGGAGGAGCAAGAGAAAGGCCAAGAAATTAGGCAGATAATGTTGCCAGGAGCAGTGCTCTGAGCCCCCTGTGACAGCTGATAAAGGCTGTTGTGACCACGAAGCAACAGAGACAATGCTGTGCCCCCAGCCTCACCTGAGAACAAGAGGGGGAGGATATGTAAGTCTCCCCAGATCATTTTGGAGACATCACCTGCCTCTTCCTTAGGGACACAGGCTGGTGTCATATGCTCTTACATCACACATTCTTTCAGAAAGACTTTTGTAGAAAAAAATGTCCACACCCCTGAGACTTCCTTCCAAATTACACAAGTGTCTCGGGGAGAAGATCATGGCTCAACAGCCGCCTTGGCAGTTCAGATGCATGGACCAGGAGCAGGACAGGGGCTGTAGGGACATAGAGGCACCAGGCTGATCATGGATTGTGTTGTAGGAGCAGCTGCTATTGACTGGTGGAAGTTCATATGGGGGTATATGCAGTTGAACAATGGGGCTGCACTGGAGTTACTGAGGTCTTCTATGAGGGGCTGGAGCATCCTGGGGGGCTTCAGATGAACTCTGAGAAAACAGAATAAATGTAAAGATGAGCAGGGATCTATGGGTACACCCTAGGATTTGTTCCAACCCCATAACACCCGTCAGAAATCTTTAAACCTGTTACAAGTCAACACACAAGGACCTAGCAGTCCTTTCACTGATTAAGTTTCCCTTTCACAGGTGTCATTTCCCTCCTCTCAGTGGCAGCTCCCCAAGAGCCTGTTCAGTTTTAGGAGTGTTGTGTGTCTTCACACCGTTGTGCCTCTGTCATGCCTGAAAAAGGAGGACCCACATCTGCTGGGGGTGCTGCTCTCTGAGAAGTGCTTCTGGAGGGTTACCAAGGTGTGGAAGAGTGAGCAGGGAGCTCACTGGGTTTAGAGAGCTTGATCTGCTCAGCTTATCTAAGAAATGCATAAGAGGAGATCACAGTTGCTGTGCCTTCACAGGGAGACACCTCTGCTGTGACTCTCTCTTGAAGAGAGAGCAGTAGAGTTTCTGGCCAGAAAGCCCTGATCTGGAGCTCAGTGTCCCTGGTAGAGCCCTGTGATCCACCTCCCCGTGCCTTGGGGAGCACCTTTGCACTTAGAGGTTGTTGAAGCAGACTCCAACTCAGACCAATTCATATCATTATTGTAAAGGGAGCTTGTAGCACTGCCATCAGTGTCTAACCCAGTCACACCCTGAGCCTGCTGCCTGTCCTGGGCCAGCTGATATGGTCTCACATTAAAACTGGAGGAGCAGATTTCCCCAAGAGAAGCTCAGGGCAGAGATGGGAGCCTGGTAGTTTTCTCACAATGGCTGGATCACTCCTTAGCAGAATAACCATGAGTCCTCTTGGGGATAAAGTGCTAAGGTCTCTGTTATACTTTATATTATACACTATATTTTCATCTACAATCACTCTGAGCAGATTCTCAGTGACCTTCTTAAAGGGAGCTGGGAGGTATATTTGACTCATAAGTGATGAATTTTAGACTTCTTGTGGAGGATTTGGAATAATGAAAAATATCTGCTTATTCTATAATATTCTGGCTTATCTTAATACTTTGCTTTGCTGCTAATAAGAATTAAGATGATTTTAAATTAACCTACGAATCTGATTTTCCAACCAGTCTTAGTTTGGTTGAAAAAGTCATCTTGTGGCTCAAAACTGAAGTGGAAGTTCCAATTCCAACTTTCTTTCTGCATTCACATAATCCCTGTGTGTTGTCCCTGTGTTCTGCTGTCATGATCTATTTCTTGGATGGTACTTGCTCTGAAAAACAACTAATTTTACAGGTTGTGAGCAGATAAAATTCAATAATAGTAGCATGACTATGCAGTTCTGAGGGTGCAAGACTCTGATGATATATTTTCAATAAATTGAGTGTGCTGGGAAAAAGAAAGAAGTTACCCGCTCTTTGTTTCCCATGTCTTCATCACAACAGCACCGGTTTCACATCACCCACACCACTGCAGCCCTGGGTGTGATCCTCAGGCTCGGGCACACGGGGCTCTGGCTTTGGGGGCTCCTGAGGCTGAGACCGAGCTGGATCCGGGGCCAGTGTCCCCTCCAGAGCCAGGCTGGAGAGCCCCGGCTGCCCGAGCTGGATCCGGGGCCAGCGTCCCCTCCAGGGCCAGGCTGGAGAGCCCCGGCTGTCCGAGCTGGATCCGGGGCCAGCGTCCCCTCCAGGGCCAGGCTGGAGAGCCCCGGCTGCCCGAGCTGGATCCGGGGCCAGCGCCCCCCTCCAGGGCCAGGCTGGAGAGCCCCGGCTGTCTGAGCTGGATCCAGGGCCAGCGTCCCCTCCAGGGCCAGGCTGGAGAGCCCCGGCTGTCCCTGGCACACGGCACGGACACTGCTGACCACGGCACCGGGAGAGCACACTCACACACACACTGACACACTGACACACTGACACACACACACACACACACAGACACACTCACAGACACACACTCACACACACGCGCACAGAGAG
>VZTB01005582.1:99781-369316 GCA_013397245.1 Thryothorus ludovicianus | reverse complement strand
CCCCAGCGGCGCCGGCGGCAGCAGCATGGAGCGGCGGCGGGGCGTCCCCGGGGGCTGGCCCTGCCTGCTGGCCGCCCTGGGTGCCCTGCTGGCGGCGGGCCGGGCGGCTGCCCCCCGTGCCCGCTTCTCGCCCTTCTTCTTCCTCTGCACCCACCACGGCGAGCTGGAGGGCGACGGCGAGCAGGGCGAGGTGCTCATCGCCCTCCACATCGCGGGCAACCCCGCCGCCTACGTGCCTGGCCAGGAGTACCACGGTAGGTGGTGGCGCCCGCCGTGCTCGGCGCTGCCCGTCCCCGGGCGGCTCCGGAGTGTCCCGCGGGAGGAGAGGGGTGGGGGGAAAGCGGGCGCCCTGCGTGGGACCCACGGTGCCGTGTGCCGTGCCCGGGACAGCCCCGGCGGGGGCTCGGCGGAGCACCCTGTCCGTGCGGGGCTGTCCTCACCCCCCCGGGTGCCGGGACTGCCCCTGCGCCCCCGGCCCAGCGCCGCTTCGCCTCGGAGCGGCTCCCGCCAGGCGCAGCCCAGAGCAGAGGAAATTCCGAGTCCCCGCTCCACAACCGGTCCTGCGCCGCATCCAGAGCCTCGCAAGTCGCTGGCAGTCTGTCTCTTTCCCACTTCAGCGGCTTTCGGGGCACCGAGCGCATCACCCTCTCCTGGGGGGCTGCGCGGTGCCGCAGCTGGCGGCTGCCATCGGGTCGCCGCGATGTGTCACCGCCGTGTGCCCGGCGCGGACGCGCCAGTCGCCCAGCCTGTTGCTCCCTTGCAGGGGCCACGGACGACAGCCGGGGGTCGGGCACTCACAGGTGGCTTTGGAGATGGAAGGTCGTGCCCAGAATTAATAAAAAACTTGCTTTTTGTAAGTGCCCAGACGGAGGAGAATGAAAAAAGTGTAGGGAAAGTTCACAAAGTAGCGTCTCTGCTTGGGGACTCTACTGGGTGAGGGGCACAGCCGGGGGCTGAGCGGGGCCTCGCAGGCAGGTACACCAATGTGGGAAGCTGCTTTCGGCTGCAGAGTGCCCCTGGAAACCAGCACTGTGCGGTGCAACAGCCTCATCACCATTTCTCTGTAAAGAAAACTTCCGTGTGTGAAACATCTTTTAATTCATAACGGTGGGAGACTGCTTAAGGCTATATTCGCTAATCCTTCTTCTCTCTTTGTGTCTGTTTGGAGTTTGCAATGCTACAGAATCATAACAGCTAAGTCTGCAGTAGGCAATTGGAAATCAGGGAAAATGGCAATAAATGTTAATTTAAAACACCTTGCTCAAAAGCAGATACTGCGTGATACTCCCTGGCTAAAGATGGAATTAAACTTCTGACTTTGATATGTTCCAGCACAGAATTTAAGTTTCAGGTAAATTATTGAATAATTGAGTTATGTGAAGATTCTAATTGAAATTTTTACTGTAAAGACATAAACCCCAAGCACATCAAATACTAATTTTCACACAATATAAGTTTTTGTCTATGTGTAAGCTTTAACAGTATGGTTTTACCAAATTCACAGGAAACTTCTGATTTTAAAATACTAGTGACCTTTCTAAAAACCCACATATGTAAGTTATATGACTTCACTAGATCATTTTTTTTCCCTTAGAACATTAAATCTTCCAGCCCATAATACACTCTCAGATTAGGTTAATTGCATTCAACCTTCTGAACCACAAATGTGCAGCGGGGGAAAAAAAAAGAAGCTGTGATTTCCATTTTGCACTATTTTAAATGCTAGGTTTTTGAAATCATGTTTCAGCCACATAAATGACAGAATCACCCCTTTCCTCGCTGCTACCTTTTCCCCCCAAGCCTTCAGCCCGTGTTAAAGCCTCTTTGCTGGCTGGGGATAGAGGATCGTGGCGGGCAAGGCAGCGGGAGCGCGGCGGGCAGGGCTGTCCATCTGTCCTACACGGTGAGGAGCAGGGACAGAGATTGTTTCTCCGGAGATACTCTTCTGCCGTTCCCCCTTTTAAACGGGTTTTTGCAATTTTGAATTTTTTTAATTTTTAAGCCTCATCTGCGCGCCAGACCTTTCAGGTGGCCAAGGACGGGTTTTCCCCGCCGCTGTTTTGCGTCTGACCGAGCGAAATGCGGCGTCTTTGAATCTCCCTCTGCGCCTCGTGGGATTTCTCCCCGTCCGCTCTCAGGTTTTGCGGAGCTGCTGCTGTCCCGCTCCCCCGGCACCCGCTCGGGGAGCAGCTCCTGCGGCTTCTCGCCCGGATCCTGGCCCCGGCCGAGCTCCGCCCGCAGCGGGCACTGCCGGCCCCGCATCCCCGCTGCTGCCGGGGCCAGCACCCCCGCCTTCGGGGCATCTCGCAAAGCCACCCTCTTAAACAAGCGTGAGGAAAGCGGACGCGTTCAAAGCATGAGCACTGAAGGAAGTCCGCAAGATGAGCCTGAAAACTAAGTTGTTTACACAGTGTAAGTAGGTACACCGCGGTGTGAGCCAGACTCCGAATTTATATCAAACTTGCAATGGTGGTTTCTTTTCAAATTCGTACCTTGATAAAAACCTACCCATACCAAACCATGTCAAAAAGCACTGTCTATTTGATATGCAGCAGACATATTCTTGAGCTAAGCGCTTAATCAGTTAGATATTTTGAAATATGTGAGTATTTTTAAATATAACAATTATCAATGTTAAATATAGCACAAGAAAAGAAAGAACCAAAAACTCAGAGTATACAATCTGAAGAAATAATTTGAAGCAACATGGAATTTTATATAATACAGTTTAACGATGCTGAGAAATGCCAATCTGTAATGGCTGAGAATTTATCATAAAAAAAAAACCAAACTGTAAAGGTGCTCTTGCAAGGACACAGAGCAGGATTTTTGATATGCTGCACAGAAGCCCAGGACAAAGGGAGATTTACATATGTACACTGAAAATTCACCTGCTCAGAGTGTATTTAAAATGCTCTGAGTCTTTGCAAGTTCCAGTGAGGCCCTGTTTTACTGCCCCTTCATTCTACAGGAACAGGTGACAGGAGCATCCAAGAACATCAAGTTCAAAGAGGAGGGAATTGGATGAAACCATATGCCAAGGGCTGGATGAGAAAAAATTCTGATTAAAAAAATCAGCCACCGACTTTCTGCTAATTTGTTTAGACATTTCCTTGGGCACTCAGAGGGGGAGTCAAACCACTGTGCAGCCAGTGGAGCTGTGACAGGGGCTCTCGGCCCTTTGCCCAGCTGTCCCTTGTGCTGCCCAACACGACGGGAGAGAAGCAGCATGTGCTGCAGAAGACACTTCCCTGGGAAGCACAAGAGCTTCTGCAAGTGGCTTCTCTGGCACCCTGAATCTGGCAATTTTTTCCCTGTGCCTCTGAATTTCATAAGTAAAACGAAGGCAATAATATTGCTTACTTTGCATAGTTAAATTAGATACATTAGGATTTAGCACTTCTCCCTTAATACTTAAAATTACTCCAGATTTGGCCCTATTCCTGCAAACAGTAAATATTTAATCACTGATTGAATAGGACCAGACCCACACTGCATATAAATACGCTCTTTTATATAAGAGGACTGACTTGATACATCAGCAAACAATTTTATTACCTTTGGCAGACTTTTATTCCTTGAATTAGCTTATTTCAAATGTAATTAAGTCCTTGAGCTGGCAAAGCACTTATGGGCTTGCTCAAATGCAAACTGACAAAGTGTGCACTGGTTTAATGTAGGCACCTGCTCAGCTTCCTTTCAGCCAAGGGAGTATTCAGGGAGCAGCATCAGGGCTTGCCTGGCTTACTTGTGGCTTTCCTAGGATGATCCTCTTTTGGGTTTCTCCTGGGTTTTCCTCTGTAATATGCAGAGCAGAATATAATTTCTTTAAAAAAAAAAAATCAAGGCGAAACCAGCACAAATTGAAAATTTTTATACAACTTCATTTGGGTTTATTTGCAATCTCCAGTTGATTTTTTAATCCATGTCAATGTGCCTTCAGTGCTAAGAGCATGTACCATGATTTACAGGCAGATAAGTACATTGGAACTGCATAAAGAAATAAGGATAAACTTGACTGAACACTGAGTCTTTACTGACCTTAATCACAGAAAGCTCAAAATGAACAGTCAGATTTGTAGTGTTTAAAAAATGCAAAGGGATTATCTTTACACTGTATTTGTTCTTATCCCTTAAGATTTTTTTTTTGCTGTCACTGCAAACAGTTCCTTTTTCCCAAGGTTTCAAATTTAGATCTTTTAAGAAAAACTTTGAACTGTTTTCCCATGATTGATGCTAAAACTCATCATTCTGCCCTTAAAATAGTTTTCTTTATTGGGACTTGAGTTTCTATTTCACTCTCCATTGTTACTTTTTTTTTTTTTTTTGTGAACAGATTAACCTTCAGTCCCCAAATGTTATCAGTTTCCATCTATGACTGCTACTATTCTTAGATATACTGTATATTGTCTAGAACCGTTGCTGTGATAGGTTGTAAAAAAATAGTTTTCAACTATTTTAAGTGGTATTTGTGCACTCTTTCAGCACTGATAAAAAATTGTTTAAAGTCTGTCCAATTCCACCATTGTCACTAACCACTGTATTTTAGAAATACAGATTGTGACTCAGTACCTCTTTTCATTAGGATTAATTAAATTTCTGATGGGCATTTTCATTGTAAATTCTTATTGTTCAGATTATTATTAAATAAAAACACATTTGAGTTTGACACGAAGGAAGGGAAGAAAAGAAATAACTGGAATTTAAATAGTGATGCTTGAGGTACTAGTAGAGTTGTAACTGAGTAGCAGAAACTCAGGCATAGATACTTTCTGTACTAGTTATGCTGAAGTGTAGGAAGCTTTCAGTGACTCAGTGGAAGTAAATAATGCACAGGAAGAGATGTTAGTGCAGGGGTAAGAAGAGCAGATTTGCATCTTTGTTTCCCAGCATCAGCTCAAGAACCAGGTCAGCTTCTTGAGTCTTTTGTAGGCTATTCACTCAGAACATTTCACCTCACCCACTTACACCCTCCTCTGATCTCTGAGAGAATGGAGACTTCCATCATTTTCTGTTTAAAATTAAAGAAGTGCAGAAAAAAATTTGCTCATGGGAGTCCAGTGAGCACCAGGGATTATTTTAGCACTCTACTCTTAAGGGACACTTGCATTAAAAACCTGAGTCTGGCAATAGGTAGCAATGGTGAGGGAGTTATAAGGAGTGGGGAAGACCCTTGAGTCTCTCCTTTCCTCTGAGGTCCCTAGCAATATCTTGCAGCTGCATAAGGGTTTCATAGCACATAGAAATTTCATCTTGGGTCAGCATTTACTAAAAATGCCTTCATCCACCAGAGCCTCCAGAGCGCACCCTGACTGCTCTGCTGTATTTAGGATTTTCTTGCTTAAAGTAAGCTTTGTAAAAGGAAGGTGGATTTATGATACTGTGGCCCATTTGAATTTCACAGATCTGAGCCTTAGTGTGTCATTGAGGTGATATGAGTTTCTAGGTCTTGATGTTGACCAATGCACTGTTTATATTTCTGAAACTCTTGTCTGGCCCCAAAGTTCATGCGGTGTGTGTTTGCAAATTTTAAAGAGTTGACCAGAAATTGATGAAGTGTGCCAACATTAAAAGAAAAAGGTAGGCAAGGTCACAACTGACAGCCTCTTACAGACTGTGTTTCACTTGGGAAGATGTTAAATTTCAACGGTTTTGGCTGTCATCACTAATTTGTGGGCATCATAAGCACCAGCAGATGGCCCAGCCAAAGATGTAGTCAGGCACAGGATTGATGAAAGGAGGTAGAAGGTCCACAAAGGCCTAAATGAGCCTTTCTTGCAAATTCGAAGAAGAGATGTAATCTCCGGTTAAATCCTTTCTCCCCTCATCAGGGGGCTGCTCCCCCCTGCAAAGGAGACTTGATTGCCCCAAATAACAGAAATCAAAGCCAGCATGGCGTGCTGGCGTGACCCACATTTGTGAGGTGACATCTGACTGTGGGACAGACACAGCATTGTTGGTACTGCGGGTCCATGTAGGGCAGACTGGGCTGGGCTGGGCTGTCCATGAAGAAATGATCTCTGCCTCAGCGAGCTCCCTGGAGCTGCCAGGGGGGCTGGCATGTGTGCATGAACCTTTCTTATGGCATGTCACCCAGCACTGGAGTCAAAGAATAAAAGAAACTTGTGAATAGTTAAAGGGTGCAAAAACACAGTGTCAGTGAGAGTGTTGCACATATTTTCTGATTTCTGTGTCCAGAGGTATTTTCTAATATGCATAATTTATCTGTGGAATTCATTGCCAATATCTGTCTATGTAAACTGCTTTTAAGTAGAAATTTCTAACGTATTTTTCTATAAATAATTAATATTTGTAATTGTATATAAATTGTATAGGTGTATATATATATATAAAACAAGAGATAAACCATTAAGACCAAAGGCAACCAGTAAATGATTTATAGGTTGGTTACTTTGTCATGGTGGTGTGTTGGACATTTCTCTGTTTCCTGCAGTGATTTTTCCACCAAACCTCTGTTAGTTCATTAGGTATAACAGGGCGAGTCTGACAGACTGGCATCATTTCTCATTTTCCTTATTATTGCCTTGATACGGGTTTTTGGAGGCCACTTCTTTTGAAACTCTGTAGCTTTTTATGATGGTGCAATACTACAGTATTTGCATATTGACTGGTTGAAGTATGATTTTCAGTCTGATAATAGCTGTGGTGATGCAGCTGGGCTGGATTCAGATGCAACCTTTATTTGCATTGTGTGTCTTATGCCCTACAGCTGTGGTTTAGATTTGTCATGAGCGTTGGCTGCATGGAGAGGGAAGGAAATGGCACTGTCTTACCTCTGAGAATAAGCAACCTTTTCATACCAGCCCTTGTTATGAGAATTTCAATAGTCTCTGATGAAAGGTTCAGTCTTTCTAACATGCTTCCTTTCTTTGTCTTAACATTTCCTGCCTTTTCATTGGGCATGAAAGGTACACAGAGTGCAATATGTGTCTGGAATGTTTGTGTAATTCCCACCTTTTTTTCCCCACCAACTGGGACTCACCTCTGGTATAAACATAGAACAATCCCTCTAAGTGCAATCTTTGACATCTGTCAAAGCACACTCACGGATTGCATGGGGAAAGACCTTCCTAGGTTATCAAGACAATGCCTTCTTGTTAGGCAGGTAGTCTTCCTCTATTCGTCCACCCATTAGGTCAGTCCTGGAAACTGAAAGCCATAGCACATATCAAACAATTCCTGCTGGGCTCTGCTAATGGTCAGTGGCATCCTGAAGACAGAGATCTGTCAGGCCCATGCCCTCAGGACCTTCTCCAGCTCCCTTCAGTGCTCAGATGAGTCCCACAGCTACACATTTTGCTCTTTTCCTAAAAGGAAGAGAAGGGTCAAGGAAGTGGGGTTTTTTGAAGACTTTGTTATGTTTTAATATATCTCTCACTAAACATTTGCCTTAAATAAGACCATGCTGGAGGTGTGTATATCCTGCGTGGAGAGGGAGTTCTGAGTTTTGTGGGAGCATAGGGGTATGTACCTGTTTATTCTACAGTCCAGCACCAGGCATTGCTCTGTCCTTCTGCAGATGGAGAGGTCCTGGCTGGGGCTGGAGATGGCACCCAGTGGCCAGGCACAGAGCCACAGGCTCTGTGCCATTGTCTCCTGCAACCATCTGGAGCGGCTGCTGCTGTCGTGACATCAGTGCTTCCTGGGCAGCTGGGTCCAGCTTAGCTTCAGCCTGAAGCACCTGTGGGCTTGCTCTTTGTCTCACCAACCTCAGCATCACCTGCGTCACTCCTGACTCCCTGCAGGGTGGTTGTTGGCTGTTCATCCTTGCCTGCTGCTGTCAGCATGGCTTTCTGTTTGGGGATGCTGTTTGGTGATGTGGTTTTACTGGTAGAGATCTCCCCAAGGCTCCTCTCTGTCCACCCCAGGGGAATCTTTGGTCTTCCCAGGGAATCAGGACATCTCTGACTGCTACCTTGCAGTATTTCTTCATGACCTGTTGTAAACAATGTCTTCTGTATGAACATCTCAGTCAAGAAAGCAGGATGTGCCTTGGGGGACTGGACATGAGTGACTTGTGAAAGTTGCTGGGGAGCAGAAAGGGAGTTCAGGCACTTTCCCAAAGGCTTTTATACCAAAATGAAGACTGTTTTTTACAGTCTTCATAACATCCCTCTTGCCATATTTTTCCATCCTAGGAACAAAACAGTGAAGTGGCAGTTCCGTGCTCCTCTCTAGTACTTTGATATTAATACTGGTTGTGAGAGTTTCACAAGCATTTCCTTGGGAAGGGAAATCAATGACACTTTTCCAGACGGTGTCTATTAAGTCCAACCTACAAGAGCCCTGAGTGACAGGAGACAAGGAATCTATCTCCCTTCAGGTGCAAGCCTTACCTTACACTACCTTGTCTTACATCCCATCCTTCCCCAGTTTCTTTCAAACTTCTACATCGACCTTCCCAAAATTTTGTATGCTGCAGGTCTCTCTCTGTACTGTCCAAGTGCTTCAGTGAATGCCCAAGTTCTGTCCCAGTTTCTCGTGTTCTGGGGTGACAAGCATCCCAGTGTGCATCCAGCCCTGCTGTGGGCCCAGTGCTCCCCACAGACCCTCTCTGAGGGGATGCCTTGCTCTGCTGCCAGGAGGGAGGTGGTGGGGCTGGCCTGTCCCCAGCTCCTTGCTGAAGGGCTGGGTGCCAGCAGGGGAGCATCAGGTGGGTGGTGGCCCTGCATGCCTTCATCCCCATAAAATCCTCCCCTCCTCCTCTCTGCTTGCTCAAAGGGAGCAGCTCCAAGGGACTGTGCAGAGTATTTAATGGGGATGCCCAGAGTAATTGTTTTTTAGTTTTGCTAAATGAGAAGCATTATTAATAAGCTCAGCCCTCTGTGTGTTGGGGTTCACTGGATGTTGGACATATTTGTGAAGCCATGTGTAAAGCTATTGCTGTGTCTCTCCTGGAGCAGAAGCCTTGGGGCGTGCAGCCATGCAGGGTGGTTGCTGTTTTCTCTCTTTGCTTTTGCAAGATACAGCAGAGGGGGAACTGGAGCGCCCTTGGTCTTCTGCAGCAGGGTGAGCAGATTAATTGTCAGAGATGGGGCTGTAGGTCTCTGTGTGTTTCTACTCACACATATGGGTTTGTGACTGCTTGTTTCCCACAGGAGACAGGGCCATGCCCATTGGCCTGAAGGAGCTGAGCTATGAACCAGACTGAGGTGAAATGCCAAGAGCTCTTGTATCATGCTTAGCAGAATTTTGATTGCCCCAGATTAAACAGTTATTTATTCCTCCCCATGCCCGCTTGAAGGGTGGTTTTGTAAGTAAGCAGGTATGACTCGAGAGAGCTGAGACAAGAAGAGGATCTGCCTGCCAGCCCAGGCTCCAGCTGTGTCTGTGTCTCCTGCTGTCCAGTCCACCATTCCTTGCTGCCGTGGATGGCTGGATGCTGGAACCTGTCCCATGTCCCCTTCCAGAGCCTGGCTTCTATGTGGCTGTACACTGAGTGGTCCAACTGGTGAAAAGCATACAGAATAAGGGACTTCACTGTTTCCCTCTTTCCATCTCTCCAGTGTAATTTTCAAGAGTGCAATTAGATAATCAAAAGTTGGCAAAGAAAAAAACTCTGTACAGGGAAATCCATCCAGCAAGCTCCTTTTCATGCACAGGCATGCATCCAGAAGCAAATACTGTTTTCCCCTCCCCATCTGCAGGCAGCTCCTGCCCCATCCTGGATTTGAAAGGATTTTCATATTGGTTGTCCACAAGTGATATGTGTAAATTACTCCTGGGGAATATATGGGGGAATAGAGAAAGTTGACTGTCTATGTGCACGTGATAGTAAAGAGGAATGAAGGAAATGGGAGAAGAGAAGGCACACAACACTCGCAGCCCGGAAGACTTGAAGCAATCTGGGGATGTGTTTCTCTCTATGGCTGAGAGGTAGTTTGTGGTCATATAATTCAACAAGTCATTCATAAATGAGATAGTGAGGATGCAAAAAATCAGCTTTCCTGGGCAGGAGGCCTGTGTTCTTCAGAGAAATACTTCATAGAAAAGCTGTGTCTTCCCATGTGGATCCTGCATTGGGGAGCTCTTCCTGTGCTAGAAAAGAAAGCGATGGGTGGGTGATCAGCCTTTTTAACATCTGAAAACAGTGGTGTGACCCTCTGTGGCCTCTCTTCTTGTCAGGCCTTGGGATGTGAGAAGTCATTCATCAAATCACAGGGCTTGGCAAGGACTCTGCCATTTGCCTTCCACTGTTCCCACTGCTCTCCAGGACAATAAAATGCATAGGAAAGAACAAGAAATATAGATAATATTTATCTTTTTGGCTAAACAAGCTGTGGTTTCCAGCCCACAATAACCTTCCAGAGTTCCTATCTCACAGGGGAAATGCATTGCTAGAAAAAAACAACACTCCTTCCAGAATTAGACACATTCATCTGGACACTGGATGAAATGATTATTACAGCAAGAAATGCAGAGAGAAACAAAACAGCCAGACTGGCCAAGGCAAAGATCCTGGTTTGCAAACCTTTGCCCAGCCCTTGCAGTGCAGCAGTTTGTGGGTATGCCAGGTGCCAAAATCAAAGAATCAGTATTTAAAAGTGCTTAAAAAAATAGTTCCTAGTATGTTTGGAAAAAAGAATCCTTGGCTAAAGTTCAGTGTTAAATATTTTTGTACAGCAATTCTTCTGACTGTGGCCCAAAACAAGTGTAGTCTTCAGAACCTCATTCAGGTTAGTACGAAGATCCAAAACCTCTTGCAAATATTTTTATGCTTTCTAAGTATTATAGTTTATTTGCTGATGGCTGTCAGATAGTTTTTCAGGTTGATAGTATTCTTGCATGAGGAATCCTAAGCACAAATGTGGGCTGGGTGGAGAATAGACTGGGAGCAGCCCTGAGGAGAAGGACTTGGGGGTGCTGGTGGATGAGAGGCTGGATGTGAGCTGGCCATGTGTGTTCACAGCCCAGAAAGCCAAAAGTGTCCTGGGCTGCATCCAAAGCAGCATGGTCAGCAAGGGAGGGAGGGGATTCTGCCCCTCTGCTCCACTCTCACAGGACCCCGCCTGGAGTTCTGTGCCCAGATCTGAGTTCACAACATAAGAACCTGTTGCAGTGGGTCCAGAGAAGGTCCATGAAGATGATCAGGGAGCACCTCTCCTGGGAAGACAGGTTGAGAAAATTGGGGCTGGTCAGCCCAGGGAAAAGAAGGCTCTGAGGAGACCTTAGAGCAGCTTTCCAGTATCCAAAGATGACCAAGAGAGCTGGGGAGGGACTTTTACAAAGGCATATAGTGACAGGACAAGGTGGAATGGCTTCAAACTGAAAGAGGGCAGGTTTAGATTTGCTGTTAAGAAGTAATTCTTTGCTGTGAGGGTGGTGAAGCACTGGAACAGGTTGGCCAAGGAAGTTGCGGATGTCCCATTCCTCAAAGTATTCAAGGCCAGGTTGGATGGGGCTTTAAGCAATCTGGTCTAGTGGAAGGTATCCCTGCCCATGGCAGAGGGGTTGGATGGTATGTCAGGTCTGTTCCAAGCAAAATAATTCTATGATTCTCTGAGTTTGTTTAGATGGAATTTCCATGTTTGTAGTGAATTAATTCCTAACTTGATTTTGTCAAAGATAATACCCAATAATGTATTTGAATAGAATTTGGTAAAAGTTTTAATGCAAAATGGGGAGAAGAGAAATATTGGAAATATATTACTGTTATTTTCAAAATATAGTTCTTATTTTTGTTTTGGAAAAGTATCTTAATTGTGAAACTGACTGTGAAAAAAAAGAAGTTGTATGCATAATCAGAAAACGGAATGAGACTTTTCTGCTTGAGCAGAAGTCTTTATCTAATTGTTTTGGGTTCATTGAAGATTTTCATATTGACCTAACTGATATTTTAATTTATTTTTTTGTGCCGGTTCCTGCAGTACTTCTTTTATGTTGGCCCAAGCTGGTCTCTTTTTCTTTCTTTTTCCTTTCATTTTGGTCACTGAACCAAAACTCGAACAGTTCTACTTCTGACAAGTTGACCATTTAATTTCCGGCCACTGCACAGATCTGATTCAGACTACTCTCCTCGTGTTTGTTCCTAAAACAAATTGCAGAATCATAATTCACTTCTTAAGGCAGCAAAGGCCAGTTGGTAGATGCTAACATTTCCCAACAAATTCATGTTTTCTATAATGATCCCTGTGGTTGCTGTGCAGCTATTAATGTGTAAGTTGACCACATTTTCCTCTACACCTAGTAATTTTTCAGTTTTCTTTTTCAGCAGAAATCTCTTCCCTGTTACAGTATTTGTTAAAAAAGGCTTAGAGGAGATCTGTCACTTACCTCCTTCTGCATGTTTTACAGTTAAAGGGTACTTCTGATCTGGAAAACCTGTTGCAGTGCATCTACAGAACTGGTTCATTGAACTAGACAAAGAGACCTTCATGTCTTTAAAATGGTCTCTTTTCTTCATGGAATATTTACAGGGCTGCCCACCTCATACAGAAATGAACTGCTGAGAGCAGACATAGAAATTGCATTTGAGAGATGCAGGTTTATTTCCTCCAGGGAAGTGATCCCTGTGTTGTTTATTGCCCTGCTTTTCCTTCAACATGTAGTTGATGCAGTTATGAAGTATGAAGGAGTTTCAGCAGAGCATGATGTTTGCAGAATTTGCCTCAGCCAGCAGAGATGGAGAGGTGTGGGTTTGGCTGGAGCTGACAGCACTGGTCCCTCCCCAGCCTCAGGCAGCCAGGATTATTCTGTGGATCTTTTCACTCAAAGAGATGTAAGTTTTGTTTCATCAAGTGGTAGCAGATGTTAGGGAGCCTTTATGCTGCTCATCACTGACAGAATGCCAATGTGGTGGCATCTGGCTGTTTTCTTAGTACAAATGGTGTTTTAAAACTCTGAACTCTTTGAGCAGTAGTAGTGCTGCATTACACCCTCACTACTCTTCTTCTGGGACCTTGCCCAAAACCCCGGTGAACAACTCCCCCCAAGTGCCTTTTGCCCAATTAGTGAGATTACAATAGAGAGCAATTCCTCCTCCTAATTGCAATATTTTCCATTTGAGAAAGCACATTGTAAAATTAGTTACATTGCAATATTTCTTTTGATTGCATTTCACTAACTGCTAAGAAACACTAGTGAGTGAGTTGCAATGTAACTAATAAGTTTTCATTCCAGATTTACAAAGCCTGCATTTTTTGCTGTTACCAAGTATTTTTTACATACAAACAGTCATAAACGGGGAAACTTTTTGTTCAAATTGACGTCTTTTGTCTAGAGCATGTAGATTTTTCATGAGGTGCAGAAGTCATACAGATGCTAGTAAGCGTAGTACCTCAGATCTTCAGAATGGTCAAATTGTTGACAAACCAAAATTGGATGTTCTGTCTTGGAGTGAGCCAGCTCAGCATTTCAGGGAGGTGAGGACTGTCATCACCATGGAAGAGCACCAGCAAAGCCCACAGCTCCCTTATGCATTGTGTGTTATGAGTGATGAGGTGAAATCTTTGGACAGCGGGACAAGATTTAACCCTGCTCTCCTCTTGAAAAGTTTCCCAATTTACTCCTTGTGCAGACCATCTGGATGGCAGTTTCCATCCCTCTTGGGGCACTGCTGCATTGAGGCGAGGCTGACTCTGGCATCCAGGTGCAGGCAGGTGAGGCAGAATGGATAAACACATGTGAGGGAGCAGTCAGATTCTCAGCTTACCAGATTTTCCCCCATCTTCTCTCCTTTTTCAGAATGCTGGGCTCATTTCTCAGAGATTTATCATCCACAGCTTCCATGCAGTGACTTCCCCCCACATTGCTGGGCAGGTGGGAAAAACATGCTCTGGTCAAATGATCTGGAAGAGGTTCCAGCTGCATGCCAGTTCAGTTCTCATCTCTTCTGCTGAATTTAACATGTGTTCGTTATGGTTAGAATGCAGAGGGGTTGTAATTTGTTTGAATTAGAGAGGAATCATCGTCTTTGTACTTTTTATACATCAAGAACACTGTTCTCTGTTATAAAGAGAGATTGATGCCTTTGTAATTAACTAGGCCAGAATTTGATGGCCCTTTTAATTTTGGGTTTTACTTGTGAGTATCTTATATAGGTATTTACCTTTAAGACAAATTGAGAATGAATAACACAAGAATGATAATAACACACTGCATTTTCTCCATTATTTTTGCTTAATTTGAAAATGTTTAGGTATAATTAAAGGATAATAATACATTTCTTTTAATTATACACTTTAGAGCATGTTCCATGATATTCTTTGTTAATGCCTGCCTATTTTACTGTTTCTTGAGCTTTTCTATGGCAGGCAATCAGGTTGCTGCTAGGGTGAATACTTACATGGCTAAACATTTAATGTGCTCTTCAGAGTCAGAAGACATTTCTGAAGGAAATATATGTGAAAGACCTTAATATATATTTCAGTGACCTGGGTCTATAGAAGCTATTTTTTATGTTTAATGTATGCATCATGGCAGGCCTAATGCAATGCCTGTCATGTGCCAAAAGATAGCTCTACTGTCTGGTGTTTTATAATCCCCCTGTAATATCTCCCAGAAAGACCATGTTTCATCAGTGGCTTAGATCTGGCTCAGGTTTTATATTGGTGGGGGCACTTTTTATGTGGTACAAAGCTGGTAGTATATTGGGCAGGAATTAGGAATTACCAGGAAATCTTCCTATTCTACTTAAAGAACAGAGAAAGAAAAAAAGAAAAATAAAAAGGAAAAGAGAAAAGAAAGAAAAAGAAAAAAAAAAAAGAATTCTAGGATATGTTTAAATATAAACCTCCTTATATTTGTACCTAAGGGCTCAGGCTCATTTTTACTTTCCAAGAACACAAACTTTGGAAAGATGCAAAGATAGTTGAAGGTTTTGTGACCTATTCACTGTAGGAATACCTTTTATTGAATTTGTAGTCTGTGAAATTCTGTGTTACTTAAAAATCTACAAACTGGAACATTTCCCTATGAGAAATGGAAGAAGAAAGAAATGTTTCTCAAACTTAGAGCAGGATTTTTACATATTAACTATAAATATATTGCAATGGAATGGTTTTAAATAAAATAAAGCTGCTTGCTCTCTCTGCAGAAATGAATTGGGCAAAGGGATTTATGCAGGGTATTTCAGTCAGATGAATGGAGAGATATGTCCATCACCACTAACGTGATGGTTATTCCTTCTAAATATAAACTGATAATATTATATATTAAAGGCTTGATTATACCGTTAAGAAGATTAGTACATTTAAACAGAAAATAAAGGCTTATGTGCCCTAAATGTGAGACTAGAAGGAGAGGGTTTCATACATGGCACGATCACAACATTCAGAACTTTTGAACAAGGTGTTTTCCTCTTGGAAATACCTGAAATTACTAATCACTGCATGCTGCCTCGGGGAATAGGTGGGATGCCTTAAGTCTAATCTCTTTCAAAGTGGTAATTTAAATGTATGCAGGTATTAATTTTGGCCTGTTTGGGGGTATTTAATGAAGGAAGCATAATGATGACATGTGATCATGTCCACAAGGTCAGTTTTCTTTCTCATCTGTTTCCTGTAAGTGTTTGGGACATCTTTTAATTGCAGAAACTGTGGCAAATCTATAAAAATTATGTATCAGAAGGGAAAAAGGGTTGATGATGCTTCTGTGATATTTCTCTGAATCAGATCTTTGAATTTAAAGTATTTAACACATGTTAAAGATTTCAGTGTCTTTTAATATTGTGCTTGACTTGCACAGCACTGTCTCTAAGGACATTGTATCTGAATCTTCTGACAGTATTGAATTTATAACATTGAATTTAAGACTTTTGTGCTCATGTCATGAAACTTGTTAGGTAGTGTTTAACATGTCTTCTTTTTAATTTTTATTTCTTTTTAAAATTCTTGTTCTTTATAATGTAGCAGTTCTTTTCAGTGAAAGATTTATAGTGATGATGGGGGAAGACTTGCAGTTATCTCCTGATAGATAACACTCCTTGATTTCCTTTTATGCATCTCTCAAATTAGATATTCTGCACCTTAATCATAACATCATCTTACTTACTTTATCTTTTAAGAGTAAAAGCACTGGGATTATAAATTAACTTAGAAATATCATCAGATCTGCTGCCTCGGGGCTTGTCTTTGTTTCTGATTCAAGCATTGCTCCATGGTCAAGTCTTGTCCAGAGAAAAAAGATGCTTAATTGAATCCAGTGGGGGCTGCAGTTTGAATGGGCTGCTCTGTCTGGAGGCAGAGCTGGAGCTGCTGTTAACCACAGCCCTGTTTCCCTGGGGACTGGACACAGCCTGTGGCTCTACCAGGGGTGCCAGGAAACGTGCAGGCACCCAAGGTGCAGTGTGGGTCAAAGTTAAATGCTTGCACTTCAGAGGCCAAACCATGGAGTTACGGACTGCTCGTATGTTGACCTCTAGGTCTGTGGCTTTTCCCCCCTGTTTGCTGCTCTGGACCCTGTGTGGAGCAGTGCCAGCCCCTCTGAGCCCCTCTGGCTGCTGGCAGCACATCCCCCTGCCCAGCACTGGCAGCATTTGCACTGGAAGGGGATGTCAGGTCTGGCGTGGGCTGAGATCCTTTGAATTTTCTGCCCTACTTCCCCATGAGCTGGCCAGTGCCAAGGGGAAGGGCTGCCTGGCCCCTCCTGTCCTTCAGGACTAGCTGGGGACACAGCTTTGCCCGTCTGTTTTTTGAGCCTGGAAGCTGAGAACAGAACCTGGCCCTTCCTGGGGCTGTATTTCCTTTTTGTACTGCCCGTTGGAACTCTTCAAATCCATGTTCTCTAAGATACTAAAAACCCCTTAAACTTTGATAGCTTTTACATCCCTGCAAGAGCTGCTATCCTTTAACACCTAGACTTCCCTTTATTCCTGCTGGTTGTTACTACCATTGCATAGGAATGTCCCAAATATCAAAATACCCCTGTATGTATTTTTTGCCTCTGCTGCTTTGGTGCTGTTACTGTTGGCATAACAAGATGTTGTAGACCAAGATGTGAAATAAATATTCTTTACACTGCTGTGGTGTGGTTGCCTCTTCTGAATGCTTATGCTTGCAAATCAATATATTTTTCCCTGAAGAAAATTTATGGGCACTTTCCTAGGGTACTGTCAGTACATTGTCTGTCCTTCTCCCTTTGGAATGTGTTGGTTAACGTTGGTTAATCAAATGTAACAGGGATACAGGTCTCAAAGAAGTGAGACACCTGAAAGCTTGATGGAAATTGATAGCCAGCTGAGTAAAAGGACCCAGGGTCATGCCATCACTAAAGCTGAAGGCAGCCAGGTGAGCTCAGCTATTCATTAGCCCTAGAAGTACATGGAGAGAGAGGAGCCCTGCAGATGCCCCAGGCACAGAAACTCTTTATTAAGACTCTGCTGTATCCTGGAGACACCAGGGAATGCAGCCATGAGGGACTGATCTCCACTGAGAACAGTTTTCATTTTGCTGCTGAAAATTAAAACCACTCTCCTGCCACAGGGTGCTGGGCACCAGGGCATGGCTATTCTGGGGCTTGCTTCATGGTCAGGGTGGCCTGGGGCACATGTGAGCCTGTCCTGGGTGAGCAGAGGTTGGCAGTGATGGAGAGAGAGGTTTCTCCACTGGGATGAGCATGGATGGGGGTGCCCAGGGTAACAGCATCAAGCACCCTCAGCTCCCACCCTTGCAACAAAGCCCTTAGGAGCAGCAGAGGCGTTTGGGTTTCTAGTCATATATAGAAGATATTTTGTTGTCCTGGATGCATAACCAGTTCTTCTGGTGACCATCAGAGGTCAGTGGCTTTTAAGCCGAAGGTTGATCTAGTCCCTGAGGTTTTTCTTCATCTCCTGAATAAAGAGGAGCTTTCTGTAAAGTGAAACTGCAAAGAAAGAGCATAGGAGTCCCTGTGGGAATAAATCCTCAGAAGAAGCACGATGAAGGCAATAATACAGGGCCTTTGAAGACCTGTAGGGCTGAACTGCAGTGGTGTGAGCCAGGTGGAAGGTGGCTGAGGGCACTTGTTTGTCCCCTTGCCTGAAGCTAGGCTTGGGGCAAAGCCCTTTGCAGGCCCCAGCGCTGGCAGACACCAGCTCAGGGCCAGGTGAGACCTGGGAGAACCTCAGCCATAAACAGGCTTCTTCTTTACCTTCAA
Organism: Thryothorus ludovicianus; assembly: GCA_013397245.1. Classification (NCBI taxonomy): domain Eukaryota; kingdom Metazoa; phylum Chordata; class Aves; order Passeriformes; family Certhiidae; genus Thryothorus; species Thryothorus ludovicianus. The sequence continues at coordinate 351,223 of VZTB01005582.1, read as the reverse complement.
TGAGATTGTTATTGTCATTAGGAAAGTGCTTTCCATGAGATCTTAATTTTTGTGCCGTGCTCTATGCAAGTGTGTTTAAATATTGGATGATTTATTTCTGTATTTTCACTTGTTCTCTACAGCAGTGACAAGGATTTTAATGTAGTACAGAAAATCCTTTGAGATCTTCAAATTAGAAGAGCTCTAATGGAATAGGGTCCTTTTTTTAAGCATAAAGTGATGTGTTTGTGATTATAATTGATGATATTTTCATGAATCCCTTGAGTTAAATAAAGTGAATCAGGTAAACAAAGTATTTTGTCTTGCTCAAATGCATTGCTGCAAAAACAAGCATAAAATACATCTGTAACATAATTAATTTGAATTTGTTTCACCAAAAAGAAACACTTTTACTTAAATGGCAATATTTTAATTTTGTGCATCATCATGGGATCACTTTAAACTTAATTTAATTTAATTTAATTTAATTTCTGTGTGATATTTGCATTTGGGTCATGTTCTGTGGAAATGAGATCATTATTCCATTGGGTGACATGTTACCAAAATGGTCCTGGTGAGTGGAGAATTTGGCCTTGAATTAATTCTAATGCAATTGTAACAGAATATTTTTAGGTAAAAGCAGTGATGCCAGAGAAACGTGCCAACTTAGGTAATATTTAATACTTGAAGCCCAATGCTGATCAAGACACCACTTTCCAATTTCCCTTCCTGCAATCTGCCTGCCCTCTGCCAAGCACTGGTGTGTGATTAATTGACTGACATGAAGTCTGTTATTTACATTGCAGATATATTGTAAGTAGACTCCAGGTGAAGCTCACAGCATGCTGCATATTTACTGCCATATGTTCAGGAGGTTGTGAACAGAAAAAAGTAAGTCTAAAGCCAGAGGAGGTATTAGAGGACACAATAGAAAAGCTAATTATAAAAGCCTTCAAAAGCAGTCCCTGTTTCACCATTTGATGTCCCAATATGTAATTACAGAGAACTAGAAAATAAGGGAAGATAAAAAAAGGAAGATAATAAAGGAAATATATAAAGAAAACAGGGCATACTAGTTTGTGAGAGAAGAGGAAAACAGAGCTCCCAACACATTTCTCCTTTAGCTGTTGGAAATGAGGGAAGGCTGTGAAAGGAAAATGGAGGGGGCAGGTGTCCTGGATGGCACAGACAAGGGAGGCGTGAGCTCAGGGGGAGTGGGCAAACTTTGCTGGTGCTGTTTTTGGGTGTAAGCTAGTGTTTCACCCTCCTGAGGGGGCTTTGCACAAGGTGGGATGGCCAGAAAGGGAGTTCTGGAGCTGGCAGCTGTATCATCCCTACAGGCAAGAGGTAATTTGTTCCCTTTAAGCAGGGACGGCATGGGAGCAACTCACCCCACAGGATGCTGCCCTTGTTCTAAAGCCCATTATGGGCTGCCTGTGCAACTAGGAAATCTTGCTCTGCATCTGTTACTGTGTTCCCTACTACTGTATATGTTTTTCTGGCTGTTTATATCACTTCTGAGTTAGGCTTCCACTATGGGGGTCACAGTGTGTCTTCCTATAGTTTCACAGAGTGGTGGGTAAGGGTAGTTTAGTGAGGGTTATAAATTTTGATAAAATAGGAGCAAAACATGCCTGAATCCTAGCTTTAAATCTCCAAGTATAGCAGTAGATCAGTATTTCTTAGAAAAAACAAAGGTGCTGCTCTGCATTTCTATGAGCTGCAGATGTAGTGGTGAGCTGGGGTTTGGTCAGAACAGTCTCGGGCACACGAAGCAGTTTCTGGCTGGCTGAAGCAGGAAGGTGCAGGCAACGTGGGGGGCTGGAAATGACAGCTCTAATTTTGCTCTGGGGCTTGAGGGAGAATGTCTTCACTCATGCCTCAAAGGGCCTTCCCCAACACACAGCTCAATTATTTGGATGGTAAGCTGATTAGGGGATTTGAAACCAATCATCCAAAAATGGTTGATGCCAAGCTCCAACTGACACATTAACTTATTCTCAATGAAGGCAGAGCTGAAACACATTTCAAATTACGATCTTGTGGAAAGGTTTCAAACACCTTCAGAAGGTGTGTGGTAGTCAGCAGGGAGAGCAGGCAGCAAGTGGCTCCTGAACATTCCTTTGTGTCTGTTCTGGTTGGCGCTGGAGCTTTGTGTGATGCCAAGTGGTGCTCGTGTGCTGTGCCAGCTCCCCCAGGATCCATCCTGGCAGGCAGCTGGGCTCAGGGGACACAGGGCTGCTCCATCCTGGCAGGCAGCTGGGCTCAGGGGACACAGGGCTCCCACAGGATCCATCCTGGCAGGCAGCTGGGCTCTGTGGGCACAGGGCTCCCTTAGGCTCCATCCTGGCAGGCAGCTGGGCTCAGGGGACACAGGGCTGCTCCATCCTGGCAGGCAGCTGGGCTCAGGGGACACAGGGCTGCTCCATCCTGGCAGGCAGATGGGCTCAGGGGACACAGGGATCCCCCAGGATCCATCCTGGCAGGCAGCTGGGCTCAGGGGGCACAGGACTCCCTCAGACTCCATCCTGGCAGGCAGCTGGGCTCTGTGGACACAGGGCTCCCACAGGATCCATCCTGGCAGGCAGCTGGGCTCAGGGGACACAGGGCTCCTCAGAGCTCCATCCTGGCAGGCAGCTGGGCTCCATGGGCACAGGGCTGCTCCATCCTGGCAGGCAGATGGGCTCAGGGGACACAGGGATCCCCCAGGATCCATCCTGGCAGGCAGCTGGGCTCTGTGGGCACAGGGCTCCCCCAGTCTGTCTCCTCTTGGAAGGCAAGAAAGGTGTTCACTCAGGAAAAGAAAATAGGAAAGGAGAACTGTGTTGGTTCATTGAGAGGACAAGTTGGAAAAGGTGCCAAGAAGATCAGATGCTTAAAGTGACAACTCCTCGCTCTCCTTTAAAGAGCCTCCAAAAATTCCTAAGTAAAAATTTCCAAATTTCCTCTTATTTGCAAAATTTCAGATTTGCAAATAAAAAAAAATAGCAGGTTTGCAACCTGGATTTGCGGGAATGATTTATACAAGTAAGCCTGCAGATTTCATGGTAGCAGTAAGGTTTACATGTGAACAGAAATCCTGAGAATGTGAACAATAAATATTATTTTTAATAAATATAGGGTTTTTTTAAATAATATTTTTCTGTGAATCGTTGGATGATTACATATGTATTTCTCCATGTTCTGTGGACAATTTATTGTTTAAGACATATTTCCTTACTTTGATAATTACATTCTGAATAGCAAATTTGTGATGATAAAATCTTGCTTTAAATGCTGAAATTAATATACACCTAATTGCTTCCAATTGCTGAAATTAATATACACCTTATTATATTGCACATTAAATTTCACAAGGCATTTTTCAATTGTTGACAAAAATGAGCTAGAGAAAGCACATAGAATATCAAAGGTGACAAAGAGACCAGCCCAGTCATGGAGGTGATTGGCTGGGGACAGAGAGCTCCTTTGCTTAGTGCTTTCATGGTGCTGAGCACTTCCCTCTTTAGTTCTTTTTCTGCTCTAACTCTGCTTAAAGCTGTGGTTCAGCTTCCTTTGCTCTTCCTACAGGAACTGCTTTCAGTTTCCAAGGTGTCAGGTTGATGTGGACTGTCTCAGATTCTAAACCATAATTGCATGTTCTGATGAAGTGCTCAAGGGTTTCCAGCACATATGAGTGCAGATGAATTTAATGGGAATACTAGTGCTCAAATCTTTGCAAAATTCAGATTTTATATATTTCTATATGGATGCTCAAAGACTTAGAACCCTGGAATGACCAAACAGGGAGGGGAATGAAGTGGCATCTTTCTCAGGGTACTGATTTTTCAGAAGATTTAGAGAGGCAGTAGTTTTCAGACGTTTACCTTTTGGCTGTGTTTAGATGAAATCAGCTAGTTAGATCAACAGTTAGTGAGAGACAGGATGGGGAAACACACTTGTGATTCTGTTATACTGTTTTCCATATGGAAATGAGACTTACCCAAATGTTACTTGCTGGACTGTTTTCTCCTAAATGACAGAAAGCAGAAAAGGAGTGTACAAACTCATGTTCAGATTTAAAAGAATGCTGCAAAGGTAGGCAAATACAAGTGCAGGTTTCAAAGGGAATCTGTTCTGAAAACACAGAAAACAAAGGTGGGACAAAGAGGATGATTCATGTTACCTACAAATTACCTTGAAGCCAATAATACAGAAAAAGGGACTTTAAAGACACGAATGAAAATTTTTGTCCAAAAGTGTAACAGTTTAACTTGTGTATCTCATAGGAGGACACTGACTTAATTTGCATATATTTTAAAATATTTTGTTGTCTGGTGAGATTTAATGGAAGAGGAGGTCACCCCAATCAAATTGCCATGAAAATTTGAGAGTTTGGATAGAAAATCTACCGTCCTCATCCTTTACCATGATGACTTATGCTAATGAAAATAAATAATAATGTTTTACTCAGCTGTCAAATGGCTCTGAGCAAGTGGCTGAGTAGAGTTTTACAGGCTCAGGTGAAGAATACTGAAGAGAAGCAACTTTTTCATATGAGAAGCAGGATTACAACCACTAAGGCAAGAGGCGAGAGAGGATAAGAACTTGACCATGTACAATGGCTGTGTATATTTAAATGTGTTCACTGACATTCCTGGGTGTCTGTAGCAGCATGGATATATCTAGTAATAAAAATGTTGTTGTAATAGTTTTCCTTCATAGAATAGTTTCTGAGCTACCTGGTGTTTTAAAAGTTAAGACTGTTTTTAGGACACTTTTTCATATCTTATAAAATCCCTTTTCTAAGCACTTGTACCAAAGTGCAGATAATTCCACAGCCAGATGAAATACTTTTTCAGCGTGAAACTTTGTACAGGGCAGTTTAGTTTTAGCACTAATTTGCCTGATTTTGAAAGGCATTTCATCCTTGCAAGTAGTTATACCAGTAAACCAGTTTACTGCAGGTGGTTACATTTGCTAATCAGATGGATAATTGTTATACATTGGTAAAAGACAGACAGCTGCAATTGATATAGATGATTGTTAGGAGTTTTTTAGCATAACAATGAACTGCAGCACCTGCCTTCCCAATATGTTTTACAATTTTGCGACTGGTATTATTTCCTAGACCCCCCATAGCACAATCTACACATCTAGTGCTCTAGCTGTAACTTGAAGACATTTTCATTTCAAATGCGTTGTTGCATTTGCTTATAACTTTCCAACAACCTTACCTTCAATGATCAATGTTTATTAAAGGTTTGCTTTCATTAAAATGGCTCACAGATGTTTGACAGATTTATGTATTGCTATTTCTAATTACTGGGCAATTTGAACAATATTTTCACTTAAAAAAAAAAAATGAAAGAAAGAAAATGAGATTTCAGATCAGTAGTTTAAACTTGTGTGGTTCTGCATGTGTGTGACTCAGAGACTGCCTGCTGGGACCTACAGGTTTCCTCCACTTTATTATGAGATGTGTAGCAAGTTTGAAGGAATTTGTTTTGCAAGGAAGAGACTTAGTTATGTATAAATCACTGGAATAGCTTAAGTATGTCTTTGTTGTGCTATGTATGTGGTATTAATTTCCATATTTGTCTTTATATATATAAAGTCACTTATCATTCTCCTTTAGTTTAATTTCTGGCAATCCCTGCCTTAAGATATCCCCTAGATACCACAATTTGACCAGGGGAGAGTGCTTGTTTCACCCCTCACACAAAAACAACATCCATCAATATAAATTGGTGAGGATTAGTGTATTTGAAAAAGCTGTGCTTTCATTGCCACCTGGATCTGCTTCTGCTGGCTGCTTACCACTCTCCAGGCCAGTTTGGGAAGAGCACAATGAGCCTGCTGTGACATCTATAGTGCTTATCCACGATAAAAGGTAATAAGCCTTTAAAATATTTCCATTTTGCTCTCACAGAAAGCAAATTCTCCATACTTCTCCTTCTCTACAGGTTATTCATGTAGTGTGATCCATTGCAATGTAATTTCTTATTTGTGATTGTTGATTTGGAGAGGGAATCCTAATGTTCACAAAGAAAAATTTTCTGCTCCTCACTTAAATGTGAAATCACTGAGCAGAGACTCTCCTTTGTCCTTTCAGCTTTTCCACACTAACATTACATGCACCTCATGTCTGACCTTTACAACCACAGTTCCCATCTTTATTTTCAATATTATCTTTATTATCTGTAGCTTTTCAGTAGCAGTTTGCAAATGGATGGACTGCTGTCTCGAATGCACTGAAATTTTAGCAGCTAAGATTCCCCTGAGATCCGGGGGCTCTGGAGAGGTGTGAGTGACTCTTTGTCCTTTCTTGCTGNAGCCGTGTCAGCAACATACACTACCAATTAGAGATTAATTTCTTAGCTTTTTTCCTACATTGCTGAAAAAATAGTGATGTCCAATCCAGTATCCACTATCCTTTCATTTGTAGTTCATGTTACATACTGGAAAACTTCCTTTCCCTGATATTGTTCTGCAGGTTCTTCTAAGTTCACCTGTGTAGGTACTTGTGTTGTTCTATAATAATTTGGGAATTATTTTGTAATTATTTAATCTCTTTCTCAATGTGGTTGCTTATTTGCTCTAGCCTGTGTTAGAGTTTCTCTTTCTTAGCATGTTTCAAGTTAGTCCAAATTTTCCCCTATCCTGTTTTTGGGAGAAACTTAGTCTGTGCAGTCAGATCAGGCTAGTTAATTGTCTAATTAATTTACCATTCTGGCCTAAAAATGCCCCAAGTCTGCCATGGCTGTCTCAATAAGAACACCATCGATCTGCGACTTCCTGCATTTTTGGGCAAAACTCAAAAGTTTCTAGAAATTATATTATGCCAGCTTTTGTTCATCATATTGGTTTGGTTGTAAACTCTTTCTGAACTCTTGGTCGAGGGTCACTTGGATGTCTTGTGACTTGTCTTGCACCTTTTTGATTGAATGGTTTTCATGCCTCTCCATTGATAATAGATTCAGCTGACATTTCTCAGGATCTTATGAATCACATGCAGTAGGAAAGGAAATTGGTAACTCCCATTTTTTCTTTTATATATATATATAATAATGTATATAGTCTCCTCCCTATTCTAAAGAAGTCTTGTTTCCTTGAATGTATTGGGACATGAGATGATCTCCGAGTGATTTCCTTGAGCAACATGAGAGAGTATTTTTGGCCATCACAGGGCCCTCTGATCATCTGGGTAAGTGTTTTGGTCTCACAGCTGTGAGATTGTCTCCTTACAGTTTCGTTCATGCCTTTTCTCTTAACTTCCCCATATCTTCCTCTTTGTTTTTATAGAAACAAAGAAATGACCTGCAATAGTTCTATATGCCTATGTTTGCTCTTAGACAATGACATTCAGCACTGGGGATGGAGGATCCACTTTTGGTTTAGCAGGTTATGTAAAGGACTCTGGCTGCTGCCTCTGAGCATCTCATGAGAGGACAGAATTCCTGCCAGTTTTGGAGTTTGTTTATTCACAGTAATATTGTGAAATCACCATAGGATTGTCTCTGGGGCAGGGCTTTGTGCATGTGGAAGATTTGGTGGTTTGAGGTCTCTGGAAATGAGTGTGGGTTAGCAGGACCACAGAGTGGAGCAAAGACTGAACTGAGGCATCTCTGTTCCTTTTGCTATGTGTGAGCATTTGTGGCAGATTTAGTTACTGGAAAGGTAATGGTGTTAAAGGATGAGGCTTATGTTTCCTCAAAAATATATGGAGAATAAAGATTTGAGACCTTCTTCTGCTTTTTGTTGTTGTTGTTTGGGGGGAGGTTTTGTTGAATTTGTTATGTTTTAAAATAACTCATATGGAGCCAGGCTATGTCTTGGCTAACAACCCATATATACTGATTTTATGTGCTATCTCTTCAATTATAATTACTATGGTTCTCTTTGAGATTGCCATGCTATAAACTTAATACCACTGGTAAATTCAGTTTTGTGGTCTGCAATGAAAATGCCAGGAAAACCATGCAGAATTAGAGCATTTTATTGAATGAACAGGCAAAGAGATGGGTGGGTGAGAGTTCAAGTGTTGCTGAACTCCAAACTGTCAGTCAAAGTGATCTGGAGATGAGCACGTGTTCATAACAGGCTTTATGCTGTTTGTTGTCCTCTTACAGTTTTCATCAAACCTTGACAATTTTGTAATAGCAATATTTTCACTTAAATCAAGTTTTTTCAAGTAATTTTTCAAGTGATTTTTCAAGTAATTTTTACTTTATTCAGAGGTAATAAAGCAGAGAATCTCAGAAATATGTTTACAATCAAAGCAACCTTTTTAATTATGGAATCACATCAAATATGACTCACTCTCTTCTAAAGAAGGTCTTCATGTCCTCATTTTTGATTTTAATATGTCTTTAAACACTGTATTTTAAAACTACTCATAAATTAGTATACAATTCTTTGATTTAAAATCAACATTATTGTCAGCAGCAAAAAAACAAAATTAAGAGTGCTTGCTTTTTACAGTGAGGGAATTTGTGGACAGCTAAATATCTCTATATATATATATTTCTTACCACAGCTGGTGTTTTGGAGAAGATTTACTTTACTAACACACTAACATTAATACGCTGCAATGTCTAAAATACCTCTAGCATGCCATTTACACTCATCTGAGAGATTTCACAAAAGTATGATATTAGTAAGCCTTCATGAGTAATCCATCATGCCTAGGAGACATAATCAGATTGGACATGTACTTACCCCTGGCTTAATAATTGTTACTTGTGTTATGACTGCCCTTATTTCTGTTTCATCTGCAGTAAAAATGCTCAGAATTTCAGTTGTAGTTCAATACATTATAATTGTGGTTCTCCACAAAATATTGCACAGCACAAAACCTACAGCCACAATTCAGATTTTATGTGTAGTAAAATCTCTTGCTATTCCTTTTAAAGGACTGTACAAAAGTTTAATATTTCTTTGGGATTGTTGAGGTAGCAGCATTAAATATTAAAACATTTAAATGTGCAGAACTGATTAATTCAGAATATATCAGAGCTGCTCATAAATGTTTAATATCTGTATTTTGCCTGATTGGATATAATTTAAGCTATGTGCTTCTTCCAGCACTCTAGGACCAGGTACTCATCTTTTATTTCTAGGAATGGTTTAAACATCATTCCTTTTATTACAGGTTAATATTAATGCCTCAACCTTTGGCTGTTATTGTTCATTCTTTTATAGAACCTACTTCAAAATTAATCACCTAAAGTCTGAGAGCAGCTGTTAAAGTTCTTTTTAAGTGTATCTTTCACAAAAATATGGTTCAGTTAAAATTTGTACAACCTCTGTAGGATGAAAGCTGAAAGTTTGTCCTTGCAACATTTATACATTTCCTTAGAAAAGCAGAAATATCTGGGGGGAGTATTGGGACTTTGCAAATCCTGGATCTAGTCTGAGGTTGACCTTGGACCAAGTTGTATCTGTGTTGGTTCAAAACTAGCAAATTACACTAAAAAAGCTGAAGAATGAGTATCAGTACCTCTGGGGGAGAAGGGGGAGGTCTGACTGGCATGTTGGCACACAGCTGCTGAGCCACAAATTGACCAAAACACCCACCTGCAGTGGTGAGACAGCCTCATAGGTTTATTGGTGGTGTATGAAGCATAAAGATCTGTATGGAAGGCTATAGATCTGTTTGAGATCCAGCTGTAAGTCTGGTCTTATGTCCAAATGTCAATATCATTTATTTTCACTAATTTACAACACTAGTGCTGTTAAAACTCTCAAGAAACAAATCAACAAATCCTATACAGACAAATTCTTAGCCACGTTTTTGTTCCCCAAAAGCTACTTACTGCAAGAGTGCTCTGCCTGGGAGTATTTCCTGCCCTAGGATTGGTACAATGAAGAGGAGGGTGGACCTCATCTTTTAGCTGCTCATTCTGCTGGGGCACTGCAAGACCCCCACCAGGACAGTGCCAAACAAAAGCTCGGTAGGAGCACCTGTCCCAAAGTGTACATGGTTTTGCAGCACTCCCCAGGAAGCATGCTTAGCATACAGCATTAGCAGTGCTCCATACCAGTTCGTTTTCTTGCTTAACACGCTTTAAATTATCTTTGTTGCATTTAGTGCTTTATCCTGATCTCTCTGAAGTTAATGGCTGAAGCGCCATCGCTTGTAATGAGGCCCAGCTGCCTGAGAATGCCTTGAATATAATAAAAGGACTGCCAAGCAATTTGCTGTGGTCCAAGGTAGGAATTTGGCTTTGATGCAGTGCTTTTCCCTTTTGAAGAGTGCTTCTCCACAGTACGAGCCGGAATTCTGGTTGCTGCAAAAAGCAAACTTGAAGTTTAATAGAGAAGAGGATGAGCTCAACAATGGTGCAGGTTAATACCCTGTTGTGCATCCAAAAATATCGATTCCAAGAGTGTTTTCTTGACTTAAATGGTTTGAATTTTTTGCTGTCTGGCTTTCTGAGGTAGTTAGATGTAATATATCTCTGCAGCAGGTATTTCTCCTTGTCCTTGGAGACTGTGGGTGTGCAAAGGAGAGAAGGTAGCACACTCTGTCTCATTACAAAGACATGAAACATGGAAGTTGTCCTTGAGTGAGAAAGTAGAAGTCTGAAACCAGCATAAGTCATATAATATATAATATGACTTTCTTTCCAAGGGATTTTCAAGGTAGATCTCATCTTGAACTCTGAGACAAGTCCTGCAGCTCTACCCTAGTGTGCTCAGAGACGCTGCCTAATGATAGCTTGGTTTCTTTTTGTTCTTCAGGACTTGAGGAACTGCCAAGTTCTCCCTGTTTTTGACAGGATAATATAAACAGCAAAATGAATGCATTGCTGAAACTACTTTTGTATGTGAGCTCACAGGAAAACTGTGTTTAGTCATGTTTATTTCAGGGTTAGTAATAAGGAAAAATATGTCAGATGTGAAAGAGAAAGAAATGTCATAAGAAGGCATTACAATACACTCAAGTAGAGGCAGTGCCCTTTTGCTCTCTAGGAAATGGAATACAAAGCAGTTCCAGCAGGAATAATTTATAATAGAAAATGCAGCTTTTGTAGAATGAAAACCTTATTTGTGAAAAAAAAATAAAATTTTTCTAGACTTTTTTTATTTGAAAAACAAAATTTTGGAAAAGAGGAGTTTGACTCAAACTTTTTTTTGCTGTTGTTCTTTTGCTCTCAAGTTCATTGAATTGAATATGAAATTCACATTGTCCTTTTTCACCTCAAGATAAATTTTTTTTTTTTTTTGGTATGTAGTATCACAAAGTCTGTGATTAGGACTTTACTGCCTTTACTATATTGAAAGGTTGGATGCATTAACTAGATTGTAAAAGTTGGAGCATAGTGAAGTGCCTCCCCTGAGGTGGAGTGAGCACCAGACAAAAAGTGTTTGGAAAGACATTAAAATCTTGATTTAGATTAAAATAGGGTGTTTTTCATTTCAATTTAACAAAATGAACAGAAACATTCAATTTTTAGCTGAAATTATACTGGAGAAGATCAAAGTATTTGAATTTCATTGAAAATGGCATAGTAAGAATATTGTATCTTTTATGAATTTCTAAGTATTTCAGTCTTCTAAAAGCCATTCATTATTCCCTTTCCTCATATTCAATTGAATAATAAGTATTTAAATACTATTGACTCTGAACTATTTGTTATTTATTGAAGAGACTTATTTAGCAAAATTGTAAATTCAAGCTTTCTCAAGATGTTAATAGGAGAATGCATTTGCTTCTGAACTAATCTGGTGAGAGATGCAGAGGTGGATTCCTAAAACACGCCTTGTGGTGTGAATTTTTAAATGTATTTCACTCCGTGCTTGCTGACTGCTGCCCATTCTGTGTTTTGAAAGTTCAGTGCACAGTGCATCCCAGCTGATGCACAGACCACACATATCCAGATCCATCTCTTTGTACTCTGCTTATCTGATTCCTCTTACTCATTCTCAATGTGCAACACTGGGAGGGTTAGACAGGTGTCAGAGTCATACTTTACTTTGAATCAACTGTGAGATTTAAAAGTGGAAGACAATATTGAATATATGGGTCCCCAGAAGCATGCAACTTATATTTATTTATGCCTAATTTCTTCATAGCTAGATCTGTATGATGTATGAAGTGACATGACTACTTTTATTAGTGTCTGACCATTCCTCTGTGCTTTAATTACTGGACTAGAGGGAGACATTGAGGGTGAACCAGAGACTTCTGCCATTTTTTCCTCAAAATGTTTGACTTCTTGGAGAGTCCAGTTTCAAATAGCTGCAGTAAAACCAATGTAGGGTCTTCTCCTATGCAAAAAGTTTCCCTTATTTTGTCTTATTCAAGGCATTACAGATTGACAGTGGTGTTACTTGTTGAGCCAGGAGCTGGAACAGAATGTTAAATATTCCTCTACCATATTTAGGAACAAGTTTTTTTCACTGGTCACTCAGAATTTTTTTTTTTTTTTTGCAAGTGTAGGTATGTGCTGGTGAAAATACCTGGAGTATTTTCTCCTCCTAGTTATTCTGTGGGAAAGAATGTTGATGTTTATACCCATCATAACATATTGGTGTCACTTCTGCCTTGACCTTAGTAATTTCTGAGAGGAGTCTGATAGAAGTGTCTGTCTAATTTGGCACTGGAACAGGGGGATGAAAGAAGAGCTCCATTTAGGTAAGATGTTGACCAGCTGGTACACTTGCATTAGTGGCCTATGTTATTATAGGTGTCTGGTGTTACTGGGGGCTTATTTGGTAACAATATTCATTCAGTGATGTAAAGGCATGCCACAGAACAGGAGACAGAATGACCAACTGAGGTCTATGGGTTTATCTGTGTTCCCAGTGTTGTATTGTGCCTTGTTCAGTCAGTGGTGTTTGGATCAAATAGACTTGACTGACTTTGCCACTAGTTTGCTTAGTTTGGTTTGTTGGGGGTTTTTCCAGGAGGGCTGTTTAGTTTCTTTGTTTCCTCTCAAAATTTTCTTTGACAAACTGATTAAGAAATGCTAGGAAGATAAAAAACCTCTTCATTGTTTTTTCTGGCAGAGACCTGCTAGTTATCACAGCTCTTGGTTAGCCTGGCTTCTTGCTGAGGATACCAATACAGGTTATTCTGGCAATTAGTTTAATTCTTCCTATTGCTAATAACCTCTTGTCCAGGAGAGTGGCTGTGCTATTTGTACAGCTTAACTTGTCAGGTGACTGACTTTCCCACAGAGCAACCTCACTTTTTGAGCCTTTATAAATATATTTACCATTTTAGCCCTTTCCCCCTCCTATAATCATATGCAGAAGTTCACCTATTCTGGAGGTACTTCTTGGTAATTGTCTCCTGTGGGACATGAAGACCTCTGTGGCACAACAGTGCACAAGCCAGGGAGCTGCAGGCTTGCAGCAATCCAAGGCAGGCAGCTGTGGGATTTATTTTCCAGAGAGCCAAGTGCCTCTTTTTGTTCTAACAAGAGATGAGTCATAGCAGGGACATGGCTGTGAATACTTATCGCTTTCACTGGGATGTGCAGAGCAGAAGGAATTTCAGTATGGAAAGAGGACATGAAGTGATTTGTTAAAAATCCCTTATTTGTTAGGGGAATTTGTACTGGTGTTATCTGGGATAGTTATGTGCACCAGGGACAAGAACCATGCTATTCCCCTTTTGTTTTTTTTTATTTTATTTTTAAGAACAGAAAGTGACCACCTGGGAATTTGCTGAATTTATAAAGTATTTAAAAGGCAACTAACCGATAACGACAAGTTCAACACAAGTCATTGTGCTGCAGTTGTATTTTTTTGTGTATGCATGGTTTGGCTGGTTGCCTAATCAGAATGTTGGACTCAGACTTTTTTGTGAACATTTAGAGGTGGTAAAGTATCTGTTACCTGTCTAGAAACAGGAGTCTAGAAGGAATCTTTTTTTATCTTCAGATCCAACCCTTAGCCCAAGCAAAATAGAGAGAGGGCACTTTGAGGATTTTCCCCAGGGTCCTGTCAAAGGTTTCATAATCACAGCCTGCCACAGTGCTGCTGTTCCAGCCCTCTGTCTTTCTTGTTCAGTAGCTGACCATTGTAAGAAACCTAACACAAAGAACCAACAGCTCTTGCTAAAGTGACGTCCCTTACCTACAGCCATACCCTTCCTGAGGTAGCTGTCGGTTACTTGGGATGCTCAGCCTTTACAAATCACACTGTGGAGAATTACACTGTGAAGAATAAACATATGTATTGTCTGATTGCCCTGATCTCTGCCTCTGACCCATTTAGCCACATAACCATAAAGATGAGACAAACAGATGCCACTGAGTTTTAATATTCCTCTTAGTTTAGGAATTTTATTTCTTTAGGACATTATTTTCTTTAGATGTTTATATATGCCAGAGGAATAGTGAATGATTTTCTTATTTTTTCAGATTTTTACCATGTTGCTCTGATTTGAACCTTTGGAAACGGGTATTTTTAATGATTTGACCTTGCAGTGTTGATGTAGATTGTATGGTCAAAAGATTGTATTAACATTTGTTATAGTCCAGCCATTCATATGCCAGAATTCAGCACGAATGCTGCTTTATACTTAGTATAAACCTCACTATATTTTTCCCATATAAATCCTCATTTGATCCATTCTTTAACCTAAAATGTCAATCAATCTCTAGGCTATTTCGTGGTATTGTTCCAGTTTATAGATGAGGGTTGTGTAGTTTTTATTTAATAGCATTCTACATCAACTAAATGAGGGACTGTACTTAAGCAGAATTATTTTGTGGCATGAATCATACACACAAAATTAAATCACATTTTTGAACTCGTGTCCATTCCCATAATAATACAGTATGATGTATTTTGGTCCTCTTCCTTCTGTTCATGGTTCTCAGCAACTTTCAGTGCATTTCAGTCTTCACTTTTCCATGCTGATTTTCTTTATTTTTTCCCTTCTAATCGCTTGTGCATTCTTACCCCCTTGCTCCCAAGTGTCCATAGCCAACCCTCCCAGAGCCTGACTTGGTAAAGCTTTGGGTCTGGACAGGCTGCAACTCAGACTCTGCTGACTGTGCCTGGTACATCTTTTGTACAGAAAGGACTCTGAGAAGAGCAGTTTGGGTGAGGATGATCTGCATCCTCACATCCAGGCAGATGAATCCCAAGTCTGGTATTAAAAAAACACCAGACTGCTATATTGGATGCCAAACATATTTAGAGTGCAAAGCACCAGGTTATTTAAGGTCTCTTATTTCTGCAGTCCATTAAGCAATCTTGTTAAGCTCTGGTTTAAGGAAGATAAGCATAAATACATTAAAGATAAATGGAGTCAGAAACTTTATTGCTCAGTCTTTTCATGACTTAAACTATAAGACTATGTCAGCTCTCCCTTGAATTGTATCACACAAGGAATGCACTCTGAAGAAGGATGACTGTGGCTGATAGGGAAGAAGTGTCATTGTCATGGCTTGATGCCTGAAATTAAAATGATAATGGAAACTTATTAGGAAGGTAACAGCATCATACGCCATGCTGCTCATGTAAAATTTAATGCTTTATTACTGAAAAATGGATGTGGTGGTGGGGAACAGAGGCAAAAATAATGCAAAATATGTAGAACAGAATATTGGGAGTGAATTTCAAAATATATCACCTCAATGCTAAGCATGAGTAAAAAAAAAAATCACCACATTGAACCTTAGGAATTATGAGGAATGGAGTGAAGACTGAAACAGCTGGCATCATTTTTACCACTGGGTGTGCAAAACAAGATTATGTCCAGATTTGTGTGTCATGGATGCATCTGGTTGCCTTTTCTTTGAAAAAAATATGGTAAAACTAGATAATGATAGAGAGAACATGTTCCTGTGTAACAGGAAGCTGAAGTAAATTTCCTTAATTTTGGGAAAAGGATAGTTGAGAGAGTTTTGAAAGTTACCTATAAATGTTGAATTCTGTTGACAAAGCAAACACTTCACTGAAAAGCAAACACTTCACAAGAATTCAGAGAACTTAAAAATAAGGAAAAACATTGTCATACATTATATAGATAAATGGTGGAGCTCCTTGTCTCCTGAAGCTCTAAAAGTATAAACTGACTGTGGATTCATTTGATCCCCTTACCCTGGTAATTGATAAAGATATTTAAAAGGAGTGGACCCAATACTGGGCTGGGGGAACACCACTTAAAACTGGCCACCACTCTTTGGGCTCAGCCATCCAGTTTTTCACCCAGTGAACAGTGCACCTTTTCAAACCATGGGCAGTCAGATTCTTCTTGTTCTCCAGCATCACTTGAACTCTTGCATTTCATGATATTTGCTCACCATAATTCATGTGTCTGTAAGAGCATTTGTGTTATTTTAGCCTGAAGTGAACATGTTCAACACTTTGGTTTTATAGAGTGTGCTTCCTTAGCTAGAATTAAGGCAGAAGTTCTTGCAAATATTTAGATATTACTAAGTTATAATAATTTCCTAGTAGATAATTATGCTTGCTCTTTTCAAGCCAGCCTTCATTTTCTCTTTTAACACTATTGTTAATTGTATATTGAGAGATTGTTTGTCTTCTGAGGACAGCAGAATAAAAGGATTTACCAAATTCTTCTGAAAATCTGCACAGTGCAGAAATATTCAAACCTAAATAATTTATTGAGAGTACTGCCAACAATATGAAATTTTCATGTATGGGTATCAAACAGACAACCTCACATAAACTTGAAAGGCATGAAAAAGAAGGTTAGGCTTCAAAACGAGGGTCAATATTCTCAGGCTTAGAGAGATAAAAAGGTAATCACAATAACATTTAATCTGTCTTTAAGAAAAAAATTATGTTGGTGCTTTTCATAGAAGCATTACAGAATTTGGCTTCAAAACTTAATAAAAAGAATGGTGGTTTCTGAATAAGACACAAAGCAGTTCCAACATACACCAGTAACCAGGCTTGTTTCATGCCCTGTGTAGCTGGTGAGGTCTGGGAATGACCATCATCTCTTCCCATCTTCTCCTGGGACTTTGGATAAGAGAAATAATGTACTATCACTGACAAAGTGCATTTCACAATCATTTGAGTCTTACAATCGTGTAAATAATGTTAAGGCATATTTTAATGGCTTTTATGTTATGCTGATAACTCTCATGTTTACAATAATTTGTTGCTCGGAGGTGCATTTCAATAAATAATATGATTGGGTTTGTGTTTCTCAAGCTGAAAGTATAAATAACTGTCCTCCCCAGTCATTACAGGAATGGTATTTTGACAATTCTTGTTTTGGCTATGGCACACAGTTTAATTCAGTGGTTAAATTTTTAGAGAACATTTTAGTGAAATACATTTTGTATCATATGCAGCTTAAACTCCATTAATAATATTCAGGCCTCTGTGAATTATCAACTGGAATAACAGACATTTGCTGATACCCTTTGGAGCGTTTTGGTACTGCAAGGTCTTGCTAAGTTGCTAAGCATTTGTGATATGTTTGGCATAACACAAGAAAGAATATAAAGATAGTCATTGTCTTGGATGTCCTCGGGTGAGCTCTGGGTTCTGGGATGCTTCATTCCTGTTCAGTTCCCTCTGATGTGGGCGGTAGTTGGACATTTTAATAGAAATTGGATAATTAAGTTACTCTGTGTGAATGGCCCTTGGTGGGAATAATCTCACTTTAGCCATCTTCACTGTTGACATCTACAGCTGAGCTTTACAGTCTGGGCTCCCTTTATAGTCAGTGAGGACAATCAGACATTTCTGGAGTGTGATTCATCTGATCTGTTTTAAACATCAACATTAGGGTGAGATTTAGAGCCTAAATGGGGTGACATAAATAGATATGATGTTCTCTGGAGATTTATATAGCAGTAGCACATATTCACTGGGCCATTGGCTCAAACCTCCATCTTCTCCTTCCAAGAAGGCTGCCCCAAAAGGAAGAGCCAGCCTCTCTCTGTGCCAGCTGTTATTCCCTTTTTCCCACACAAAATGCAATGCCTGCAGATAAGGGCCAGTGGCTGGGCCACACAGGCACTGGATTTAAAAATATTTTAAAACAATATTTTGTTGGGAAATTCAGATTTGAATCCACTTACCTAGATGAGAGCCTTAATTGCCCATCTGTTGGTTATAAGCAGGCACCTCTGATAACAGACAGTCTTACCTCTCCTCTATCAGGTCTCTGGGCTGTGCCAACGTTTTTGGTGATGCCAACTGGAACAAAGAACCTCTCTGCTCAATGTGGCCAAGTTTCTGGTGGCTTTGAATATGGTCAGAAATGTATTTAAGTTAGAGATTTTAATACATAGCATGTCAGACCCTTGGCTCTCACACTGGAAGTCTGTTCAGAGATTTAACCATGGGCCTCTTCGCTTTTAGTGTGATGGGACCTCTGAAGCATTATGGACCATGTAAACAAATATGACCAATCCCTTATAGTTCAGGAATATAAGAATAAACACTTTTTATATTGCTGGTGATGTTGTTGTCTCTGTCTTGTTATGAACTTTCAAAAATATAAGTAATGTCTCTGCAAATAGTCCTTTCACAAGACTGATAGGCTACTCTTTGCATCAATGACAAATGATGCCTCTGGATATCGTGTTACAGATATCTTGCCACACATCTGCAATCTATTTTCAGTTCTCTGTTGCTCATAACCAATTTAGGAAAGGATTTGAAAAGCTAAAAAGACACGGAGATTTTGATAGAGCATGAGGGAGAAGAACTGAAACTATACTGTTATACAAAGCAAGGCCAGATCAGATTTTTAAGCTGTATAATACAAAGTTCAAAACTTGTGCATTTTTACTCACCTCCATCCGAGCTAACTGGAATTACTGGTGAGGACATCACAGGTTAGAGATGATGCTGTTCTGTACAAGAGCTTCAAGAAAAGCTCACAGGTGTGTTATTCTGAATTAAGTTCTTTGGTTGTGGGCTTGAGAAAACCAAAATCTAAGTGAGAATACTTGCAGTTGTAAGACTGCATGTCTGTTTACTTTACTATGCTGAAACGTCTTTTTTCTGCTTTCTTCCACCTACTTGGGGAAAATCAAAACAAGTATGAGTAAGAATCCTGTGGGTTTTCTGCTTTTGTTGCTGAATGATGTGTAGACCTGTGATTCATACTGTTCTTGCATGTCTGTCTGGTGTTCATATTTGAAATAGCTGTATAATTATGAATTTCTCGATTCTGTGTTCTTTTTGAAAGCAAAGTATGTCTGCGAGCTGTACAAATTAGTTTGATGTCAACATGCATTTCACTAGTCTTTTAAAAATTACTTTTTTAGTAATAAGTTTTTGAGTGCAATTCAGTATATACACTTTCTGGATTCTTGTAAAAATTTATTCTCTGCCATTCACTTGCAAGTACTTCTATCAGTGCACTATTATACCTGTAAAACTCTGCCTGAGTATTTATAATCACTGTGGTGTCTTAACAGTCGCCTTTAAATAAGGCATCAGGATTTATTCTCTTCTTACTAGCAATTTAATCTGTAGTTGGCATTTCAAGAGTGGTCTGGTATTTTAAGGATTTGGACTTGGTATTATCTGTGCCCTGAGAACATTACGTGCCTGGATGGATCACTTATGTTTGACATTACATCAGGGTGGCAGAAAGGTTCCATTGCCTAAAAAAGGGAACAAATTTGGGAAGGGACAAAGAGCATCTTCCCTGTGTTGAGAAGACTGAGGGGAGACATAACAGTCTACAACTTCCTCATGAGAGGCAGACATGATCTCTTCTCTGTGGTGACAAGGGACAGGACCTGAGGGAGCGGCCTGAATGGTGACGAGGGACAGGACCTGAGGGAGTGGCCTGAAGTTGTGTTGGAGAAAGTTTAGGTTGGATATCAGGAGAAGATTCTTCACCCATAGGGTGATTGGGCACTGGAACAGCTCCCCAGAGTGGTGGTCACACCCCCAGCTTGACAGGGTTCAAGTAGTGCTTGAACAGTGCTATTGGGTACATGGTGTGACTCTTGGGTTTGGTGCTGAGCAGGGCCAGGAACTGGACTTTGATGATTCTTGGGGGTCCCTTTCAATTCAGCATGCTCTGCAAATGAAGTGTGGTGTTGACAGTCTTTGCTGCAGTGGTGTCAGTCTCCATTCCTTTTGCAGGATGCTGCACCACTGTGAAAGGCCAGAGGCCTCTCTGAACAGTGCCATTGCACACCTGACTTGCACAGGCTGGTATATTTTTCTGGGAGTGAAGCAAAAAAAAATAAAATCCAAAAGCATTACTTTAGTATAAATAATTTATTTCCTAAGAGGATGTTTTCCAACCATGACTCAGGTGTGTGATGATGCAATATTACTGTCTTGTAGGGAATTAGCTTTGACCTTGAGAAGAACCTTAAAAAATGCCTTTCATTGCTTTGATACAAGAAAGCCACATTTCAGGAAGTCCACTGTCTGTGGTGAT
This sequence comes from Thryothorus ludovicianus, assembly GCA_013397245.1. Lineage (NCBI taxonomy): Eukaryota > Metazoa > Chordata > Aves > Passeriformes > Certhiidae > Thryothorus > Thryothorus ludovicianus. The sequence goes on along the minus strand of VZTB01005582.1, from coordinate 330,903 downwards.
TCCATTTCACACAAATTATTTTCTGTTTTCGCTATGGTATACAGAAGTGCAGTTTTACACTGTAACTATGTCTTGACTCACTTAAACAGTATGTGGGGAGTCAAAGATCTTTGCCTCTCTTAATTCCTTCTTGTACTCTGTGATTGTCATCAACAGCAGCTGCAAATTCTGTGGAATTTTTGTGTCTTTCAATTCTCTTAGTGACATACAGCTGGTGCTGAAGAACAGCCAAAATAAGTAAGACATGTCAATGGCAGGTATCTCCTGAGATGATCCCTGCCACTTTTTCTACTTTCATAGTTTAGATGCACTGGCTATATTCTGAATATTTTGAATATCAGTCAAAATACAGACTTCTTGGAGAGTAGCTCAATCCCTCAAGAGAATCTAAGGCAAATTTTATTCAATTACTTACACTGATTAATAGATTTTTATAGTAGTGTTCAGTAGGTGTGCCATGCAGCAATGGAAAACAGTGAAAATTATGTTTATAAGAATAACATTAATTTTTTAAAAAATATTTGACTATCACTACAGTTTAAACCCCATTTTGTCTTTCTTGTTATGCTGCTACCTCCACCTGTGGTATAATTTCAGCAGCACCTTTGCCAGCCTCCTTCATCCTGACCCATTTCCTCCTCGAGATGTGTCAGCTCCTGGCATTGCCAGAGGCTCTGCTGTTCCCTGTCCCATGGGAAGCACCAGTGCCAGGGCTCTCACAGAAACTTGTCGTGCAAAATGAAAGGTTTCTCCAGAAAGGCTGCTGCACCCCCTCCCTTCCCAAGGAAATAGCACCAAAGCTTCCCAGAGATGGTGGCCTTGGCAGGCTGAGGCTGGACTGTGTGCCTGCCAAACCAGCCGAGCACAGCAGCAGGTATGTGCTGTGTGTGCAGGGCTTGCAGTCAGCAACTCCCAATCCAAAAAGTGACTTTTGGTTGAAAATTGAACCGAAGGTCTCATGATTCTCAGAAAGACATTTTGTGGTCACAGTCATTGTACAGAAAGAAGGGTAGGGCAAAACAGCACCAGAGGATACTTAAATGGTGTTTCCCAGCCTCAATATGGTTTCTTTTTCATGGAGCCATTTCCTAGGCTTTTACAGAATAAACGGGAGTTATTCACTAGTCCAGTTATTCTTACCCACATGTTTTGTGGACAGGAATGTTCATGTCCGTCATGAAAACACTTTTCACTTGATTTAGAAAGTGGAGTAAGAGTACATAGTGGACTGCTTTTGTGGCTATTGACCAGCATGTGGGGCTGACCCACACTTTGCTGTTGGGTTTTACACCTGGTCTCTCTTCCCAGTTACTGTGTGAGTCCCTCATACTGAATTTTCCTAGGGTTTCCAGGCTATAGGTGCAGATCCCATCTGCTTTTTACCATCTTCTCTTGACTACTTTCTCCAGCTGTGGTCCCCTCACCCTCATCGCTCCCCATTTTTTTTCCAAGAATTTCCCTATTCCCTGTACTGGTTCCAGTCACCACCTCTTCCATCCTAGTTCACTTTTGCCATCAGGTCTACTTTTCTGTCTCCTAAGCTTAAAATATTGGTGATAGTATTGGTCAAATTTTTGGAGCAACTCTGGTTCTGTGACATTTTGTACATTTCTCAAGTGTTTTGAGAAGTGTGACTTTGATGAATTGAAGTCTTCTCACAGAAGGCTTAGGCTTTTGATAAAGATCCCTCTTTTTCCCCTTTCTCTTCAACCAGTGGATATGACTTCTTACTTTAAAACACTGAGAAACTTTCCAGATCAAAATGATCAGAAATGATATCTCTACAAAGTACTTCTGCTCCAACAAAGCATACAGCTCCAGCATAGCTGGACTGAAACATTTTTCATGGGACTTTTTTCAGTGAGCTTTTATATGTCAGAGAGTGCTCTAAGAGTACTAAGTGAGGACAGAGTCTGCAGAAATATTTAGATACTAAAAATGAAAATGTCTCTGAGCATATGTGAACTCTGATTTATTTTTTTTTTAATATATGTATATATATATATAAAATATAATTTGTCCATATTTGGAGGAACACTCACACTTCAGAGCAGAAGATTTGATGAAAGTAAAGGACAGTGGAATTTTTCATCCAGGGTAATATATTCTCCTCTAACCTCATCTCAAAAATGAAATGTTTTGACGGAAATTCCTTCTTCCTTAAATAATTAAATCCGTTTGAGGAAGACACCATGAAAAACAAACCAACCCAAGTAGGCCAAGGGGGTAAAAATTGGCAAATATCTCAGAGACTGAAAATAGAAGGAAGTGTCGAGCAACTCTTACAGTAGTTACCACTTTTGCCTCTAAAATTTGCAGTGTGATATTGTCTGATCAGCAGATTGTTCTAAAATGCAGCCCTCATGCATTTCTTGGGAAGGTGTTCTCAGTCCCTCCTACTGGACTATTTCAAAGCAAGTGAGGTGTCCTACCTGCCTCTGCCCCTGGGGTGAGTTTCTCCCATCCCTGGTGTGAGGGGCTGGGGACCCTGCCTGTCCTGGTGCAGCAGCCTGGAGGGAGGGCTGGCACGGGGGCTGCTCTCTGAGGGGTCCAGCACACCCCTGCCCAGCCCCCAGGGACAGGAAGGGCTCCTCACTGCTTCACTCACCAAGCTCTCCTCCCAAAGAAGGGTCTTGTGGAGGATGGAGCAGTGCCTCACACCAGGGATGTTGTCCCTTGGGTGCCATGGGACAGCACCGGGGCAGAGCCAGAGCCCCCCTTGCCTGCCCAGCCCTGGCTGCTCTGTGTCCTTCCAGACATTTTCCAAAGTCCCAGTGGGTCATGGCATTGGTCCTTGCTTCTGTAGTGCCAGATATTTGACATTAACTGCATATGGCATGAGCCAGTGTAAAGGCACAAAGCCTGGTGGAGGGAAACTTCCTGTTCTTTTGGAAGAGGAATTTAGGACCCCACAATAACAAGCCCTAGCCCCTATAGAAAATCTCAGTCCTATTGCTGGGCTGTGCATTAGCACAGCTTTCCTGTTCTTGGTCATTATCACTTGGCATAGTGTGTGTTTTCTTTCATTTTATGGGAATTTGATGAATTTCACCAGTGGGTAGGAAAAAGAAAATCATCACTGTGAATGTAGTGATTAATTTTTTTTTCTCTTGAAGAACTATGGAATTATTCTGAAATGTATGACACGTGTGTAATAGCAGCCTAGTGCTCTGTTTTTAAAAAATGTGCTAGAGGCCTTGTGCAGTTTCCCAGAGGCTTAATGAGGGAGCCATACTGTGTTGGAAATTTTTCAACAATAAAAATTGACCTATTACATGCTTATGTAAAATGAGGTTTGACAATCACACAAATATGTCCAAAGTCAAATACAGGCATTGTGAAATATCACTTCTTTCCTACAGAGAAACTGGTCACCTGTTCACAGTAGGCTTTTGCATTATATCCTATCCAGTAAAGAATAAGATGCTTCCCCACAGGGAAACAAAATGGCAGCAAAGTACTGGCCCTGTGCCCTTCTATCAGTGCTTTTCACTGACTCTTTTGCCAAGTCTTCAAAAATAACACATAGGCATACTTTTCAACATATGTTTTGCCTCTTTGTTGGTTTAAAGGCATAAAAGGAAGAAAAGGTCATGTGTTTGTTCACCAATTCACCATCAAATGCAGAAAAAAATTCATTGTTTGCTTTTTTGATTTTATTTTACTCTCTCTAATACATCTTTTATTTAAAAAAAAAAAGAATTTACAGTCTTTTGCTGTTCTTTTAGCATCTATCAGAAGTAGCCTGTTCTTAAAAACTGAACATATGGCTCTGAACCTGCATCTGAATTCAGGGAAGTGACTATTGCAAAACACTGAAATTTAGAGTCATGGCAGGAGAAAAGTTGGATTCTGGGTTTGTTCAGTGTAGTATTGAATAATCAAAGAAAAAAAGATAATTAAGTACAAAGAGTTGAAGAATAAATTAAACATGGTAAATACTGCTCTTCTACTCAAAGTAAATTAAGCTACTGTCAATATTTTTATGTTTTTTTAAATATTAAACACTAATTTTAAGTCAAATGTGTACCACAGAGGAAGCAGTATCTATTAGGACTAAAGAAACCCATCAGTTTCCCTGTTGAATATGAATCACCAACGAATGTCCTAGCAGTCACCTCAGAATGCCTTGTTTCAGTTTCCTGGCTCCTGATTCCCTCACAAAAGAGGGAAATACAGGGACGTAGAATGTGATTTAGGGAGTGATCAGAGTTTATCAGCAATCCCTGAAAAGCACTGATCTCTCCAAGTTAAGGGAATAGAAAGGATGGAGGTATGAAGCAGAATGAGTGTGGTAACTGAGGTCTGGATGCATCTTCAGCATATGAGGCTACAAGTTATAAGACTCTTTTTCAGCAGAGAGAGCTTTTTTTTTTGTTTTATTGATCTTCCTTTGGCTAGTGACTGCCCAACCCTCTGATCTGTTGAGGCGTCTCTGCAGGGCCTCTCTGCCTTTGAAGGATTCAACAGCTCCTCCCTGGTTTATATTGTCTCTGGACTTGCTCATATCCCTTCCAGTCCTGTGTCCAAATTGTTCATGAAGATGTGGAAGAGCACAGGGCTGGAGAATACAGGATGGAGCCCTGTGGAGCTCCACTAGTGAACACTAGGTCACCACTCTGATGTTACCCCTGTCACTGTAACCCTTTGTGCCTGACCTGAGAGCCAATGGTGTGTTTAGCCAGCCGTGTGCTGGATGTTCTGTCCAGAAGAATCCTGTGAGAGACAGTATAAAAAGCTTTGCTGAAATCCAAGAAAGGTTATGTCAACTGGCTTCCCTTGTGGTTTACCTTGTCAAACACACCAAAGTAAAAATATGAAAATTAGTGTGTTCAAGAATTGAATAAATATTGCAAGAATTGTCTAATTTAACAAAGGCTGTATAGATTCCAACATTACTTGTAGTTTCTATTTGGATGTTTTCTGCTCTTACTTAAGAATCTCTTAAAAATGCATTCCTGAGCTATTTAAATAAACACAATCTGTAATGTCTCAGATGCCCATATAACTTGAATGTATAATACTATAATAAGCATGATAACTGTGACTTGGTTATTGATCTCTATTCAGATCCAGAAAGAACAGTACCATAATCCTGGTTATTTCATTGCCTTTACTGCAGTTTAATGTCTGGACAATTGCTTACAAGCCATATATTCCAGTGCATTATTTTCTAACTCATTGTGCATTTCATGAATACCATAGTTTATGCTTCTGGCAAAGACAACTTCCCAGGCACCAACTGAAAGTAAAAATAGCATAAATATTGGGGGAATTCAGATGGATTCACTGGACTGTATGATGGGATCTCATTCAAGACCAAGAGTCTGCTCACAGAACATGCATAGGATCCTAACCATAATATTTACACATTTTATTTCTCTCATTTCAGTGACTATTTCGACAAGTACCTTCTTTGATGGCTTACTGGTAACTGGGCTCTACACATCTACCAGTGTTCAGGCTTCCCAGAGTGTTGGTGGTTCCAGTGCTTTTGGATTTGGTAAGTCCAGTGTAATTTACCTTCTGCAATCCAGGGTAATGGGTACTTGGTTGTACAGGGGACATCAGTAGCAACACAAGTACTGGAACACGTTAATTGAGACTGAGTAATCAATAATACATGGAAGTCAGTGGGAGTCAATGAGGTAAGGCAGTGGTGATGAGATAAGGCTTTTAGGCAGCTTTTATTCCTTCTTGTACCAACTTCACCTTTGCTCAGCCCTGATATTAGCAAGCTGAATAATGTAAATTTTAAAAGAGAAAAGCCCCAGCAGAAAAATAGTTTTAAACAGCTATTTCTAAATTGTGTGACATTTTGTATAAACTGAAGCATTTAGCCCAAAGCCTCTAAGTGTTTCTTGGGCTGAAAATCTGTTTCCTTTAAGCTTATGTCAACCTACTTTTCCATTCAGTTAACAGCATCATCCTTAGAACCAGAATGCTGGTCAAGATATTTTATACAGCCACTTATTTACCATGTCCAAAAAGCAGAATTGTAAGAAAAGGGATATGGTAGGCTTTGCAAAATTATCATGTACTTCAGGTTCTGCTGCAGCCCTCAGCAGTAGCAGCTATGCTAAGGACAAACATTCTTTAAATAATCCTTTCTAAATTTGTGCAAGTAATTGACAGCTATGCCTTCTGCAGTTTGTTATTTAGTAGCATTTTTTATATCCTTACAAATATTAATAAGAATTGCGTTCCTCAATTTGGAGGAACTCAGTGACCCTAACAAGCAATCTGTGTTGAAACTGCAAAAACAGGTACCAGTCATATGGGACACCAACTGCACTGCACTTGCAGTACCAAGTTTAAGTGCTAATTTGTCTGCTTGGGCTAGAATTCAGTACTTTCATCATAATAACCTCTCATGGTACTTACTTTTGTTATAAAGCATGTAGAGCATGAGTGGTCTGGGTGTTTGAGTGTCATTCAGCAGGCTTACATTTGCTTGTAAATGAAGGAATGTAATGTAAATAGCACATTATTTAAAACTGTACTGAGGGATAATTTGAGAAGGGCTTTGCTTCTGTGGATAACACCACAATTCAACCTCAGACTTTTTGCTCAGCCTTTTAAAGGGAAGAGCATGGCTGGCACAAGTATTTCATGCCTTGTGCAAAAGGCACTGAAAGATTCTCTTCTCTGGAAGAATTCTTACTGCTGTTTCTCCTTTCCCACTGTACTGTTTACAAGATTAATAGACTATGACGGAGCAAGCAAGGCAGAAAGAGCTTATCAATGTGAAATTTCAGGGATGGGCAAGTCACTGGCAAGTTATTACCTTCCTGTAAAATGAGTGTTTGTATCATTGGGAGATCATGACAAACTCAGTGGGCAAAGTATACAGGTCATGTTTAATTACAACTGAATATTTAAGAATAAAAACTAAGCAAAATTTTAAGGATCTAAATACCTCTGTGCATTTTCAAAGAATGTCTGTATTTTTCCCTGCATGTCTATCTTCATTTGTAGAATAAGGCTGTTCCAGTTGATGTTTTATTGAGAGAGATGTTAAAGAAACTTGTGATGTATGACAGAAAAAAACCCGTGGCCTTCTTTAACTTGCCAAAGGTCATTCTCTAGCTCTTTATGGGTTACTTTGGCCATTCTGTCACTGTAAGATGACCAAAAATTAAACTAATGATGTGTGTTCTGTGTGCAAAAGAAGCTCCAAGCCTACAAAAAATGCAAAAGCCAAAGTGATGCAAAAACATGCACAGTCATGCAGACTTGGAGCTACTTCATTTTGCTCATCAATACAAATTCTCAAATATTATGCCTGGGGAGATCTGATGCTCTGTCTTGAGCATGTCTCAATCTATGTTAACGAAAAAGTGCTGCCATCTCTGTTTTTTTTTTTTTTTTTTTAACTGTGGGCAAACTGTGGGATCAGTTGGGTTACAATGTCATTTAAAAAATATTTAAAATAAAATTCTCAATTTGCTGTTTTTCTTTGCTATTTCCTAAGCTTCTGTATATACTGGAAAAAATAAAAATACAATCTGAATGTTTCATAACAGATGATGCTCTTCTGCAGTGTCTTTGAAGTCACAGTAAAAAAAAACAGTGAAGGAAAAATGGCAATGGCTTTCAAATGCAATTTTATATGAATGCTCAATCTATGATGTACTGATGGCTCCCAGGACTAAGAGCTACATATAAAGCTTTCCTATCTCTGCTTTGCAGTGAGACATGAGAAAGCTGTCCTCTTCCATAAAGTGTTTAGCATGTAAATGACATGCTTTTAAAACTATTTGGTAGTTTTAAAAAGTAACAATATTTTAAAATCTACCATTTTCAGAAAAATAGAGCAGTCTCCACAGTATTTAATATGTTGTTAAGTGAAATAGTAGGTGGGAGTGACATTGTGTTGCTTTCTGAAGAAAACATAAAACACTTTCTCCAGAAACCCTGGATCCATCTCTTGTATCATCATTTCCAATCAGCAAAGAAGTGGTTTCTCCTTTGAGGCAAGTAATGGTGATATTCAGGTTTAGCTTGCTGGAAATTATGATTTTTTTTTTAATTTTTTTTTTTTTTTGTGTTGAAGACTAGTCAGGTTCAGAGACCTCAATTCAAAGATTTATGTGGTTTATCATAGATTAGATGTGGGGAGGGGGAGCAAATCTGTGCCTTTAAAACCTGAAGATAGTAATATTCTGAAATTGGGTTGATAGTGGTTTCTTATGGTGCAGGGAAGAATATTTTTTCTTCCTTGCAATATTACCATTGAAATGCTCTTGTCTGTCTCACACAGGAGGTCACACTGTATTACCATAATCTTCCAGACTGTCCAACAATTTGAAGTCTCCATGACATACATAGATGTCTCCTCTGTGCTATGAGCTACTGAGTTGTGACTACAATTATCTTTTAGCATTTTAGGAAGTTACTTGATGGAGGCACAATCATTGTCAGTTATTACAGTTAACCATGTCAAGAAGCTTTGAAGAAAAAATTATAAAGTATTTTAATTTTTAGGGTTATGTTTTCTTTCTTCTTCAGTATCAATATTGCGTAGGCAAAGAAATAGCTCCTGATTTCCTCTGTGTGATTACACTGACAAGAAACTTGTTGAAAGTTTTATTTGGGAAACTTTCTAACAATTTATTGGGGAGAAATGTGTGAGTTTTTGTGTAAAAAGTTAATAGTGGTTTTGTCTCAGGCTGAATCATTTTTTGGGTTCAGATTAAGGTAAAACTAAAATTGTAAAGCTAGAATTAGAACTGAGATCAAACGTAAATGTGTTGGGAACTTCACTAAACCAAGCTGGGAGGAACCTTTAGCAAAGAAATTATCTTTAAAAGTAGCTTTTAAAAAGAGTATTTCTTTCTTCATTAGACCTCCTGATACAACAGATACTCCTAGCTGTATCTCTTCAGTGTCATTTCCACTCTCCTGATCAGTGTGGTGTGTACATGGAAATGTTCCCATATCTTTCAGCATTAATGGCTGATGGACATTCCCACTCTTTGTCTCCTCCTTTCACATGCCACACTGGTAGTCCTCAGTTTATTCACACCCTGTCTGTCTCTGAAGACACATTTTGGAGTTGTGTGGGATTTCTTTGTCCATCAGTGCTTTTTGTTTCTTCTGCTTTTGTCTCTGAGACTTCTTCTTGGTGTTTAGCCTTTTTTTGGCATCTTGAGTTATCTGGCTGTGCCCTGGGGTTTATCAGCCCAGACTAATCTCCCATACGGTCATTTAGGGGCTCTCACTGCTTGGCTTAATCCAAATATAAAAGAGGAAAGTCAGAGGCAGGAGTACTAAAAAAAAAAAATATTAGAAAGCTACAGATGTGGTGGTGGGTCTGATGGGAACGATGGCTTGCAAACGAGAGTAAGGAATAAATGGTTTGGTGGGTGATAGGGAAACCACTCTGTAGCTTGGCAGAAGCACGAAAACACCGCATGGCTCCTCGAGGCTGTGTGCTCTGGAAAGCAGGGAGCAGGGATCATTTGCACAATTACAGGAGAAGATTACAGCCTAATCCCTCAGCAGCGATAAGGAGCCATGAGCTGAGGACCCGAATCTGTCTCATTACACAGGATGATCCTGGTGACAGGCTGGCTGAGCACACTGATGTGCTGGGCTGCACACATCAAAGCTTGCCTTTGACCTGCCACTCACACTGCATCTCCACGCGCTCCGGTTCTTCCCAAGGCTTCCTGGCTCCCTGGTAGCTTTTCACATGATGGATACATAACAAATTATATTAAGGTTTGATGTAATTAGTTTCTTACAAACTACAGTGGGGAAACATGAGCCTTTCTAGCTAAGCCCCACAAAACCCAAATTTTATGCAAAATCGTAATGACTTACACTGATGTGTACCTTGTAGTAAATGTGGAATTAACAAGTAATTTAATGATAACATATATGCATTAACCTTCCAAACTAAATTGCAATGGTCCTCTTGGAAGTCCATAGGTTCTATAATAGAGACAGTGGACTCCAAGCTCTGATTACACTGGAAAGTGTTGCTATAGGCCTAACTGGATTACAGAAATTTTTTGTTTATATTCTGCGTAGGTTTAAATAACTTGCAATTTACAGTCTTTTAAAACAGATAGTTCCATTCTACTGTGAGGTCATAAATTCCTCATGAAATTTAAGTTTTGTTTAACTGTGTTTATAAGAAACTAGGAGGGTGATGTTACCTGGAAACATTTTAGTGCCTTAACTTGCATCTTCTAGAAAGCAAAAAATAGAAGATGAAAGATAATATTGCAGTCTTTTCTCTTTTGCAATTCTTTGTTTCTATACCATGAAGGTGATATATATTATGTAATACATTGACTTCCTGGGATTTAAAAAAAATGAATGTTTACAAATTCCCTTTGAAATACGGTTAATAATATATTTCCTAGAGGAAATCCTGGAAAGAGCAATCACCAGATATAATGTAATGATGCTCAAATTATCTTATACTCTTTGCTTTTTACTATTCTATTGCCTTTTGACAGGATTAAAGCAGCCCTCACATAATCTTCCACTGGGTATTTTGGTTACATATGTGACTGTATAGCCAACCAAAACCCCCTGTCTGCTTATAGAGGAAGGAGCATTTGGATCTGGTTCTGTACGGGTGGGAAATGGGGAAAAGAGTGGTTTCCAGGTCCCCCATCCCCTTGGACTCTGAGCAGTCTTAGGGCAGAGTTGCTGTAGGTGATGCTCCCTGGTGGTTGTTTCACTTCCAGGGGAAGAAGCAAAGGGGGTGCCTGGGTGGCTGAGGGACACCCACAGCATCATCTCCAAGGGGGTACCACAGACAGTGCACCCCAACTCTGTCAGCACACGGGTCTGGACCATGCACTGGAGGCATCCAAGGCTCCTCCTGATCCTGGATGGGGTTTGTGGTTTTGAGCTTGGTTTTTGCATCAGTTTATGCTCAAACACTGATGCTTCTGCGACAATGTTTTGCTTTCAGATTTTGACATATAAAGGAAAATATCCTCCACTTACATTGTGAGATGGAAAAAAGCCAACTGTTGCACTTTCTTGTTAGGTGAGCTTATAAAATTGATCCCCCCTGCTCAGTCTGTCTCTCTGTGCTTGCTCACAGCTCTAAAAAGTAAGGAATAGTCAGTAAATGATAGGTTTTTTAAATGTTTTCAGCTATGCACGTGCTACTGATCTTGAAGTGCAGTTTTGTAACTTACTGGAATTGCTGCAGATCCCTGGTTTATTTTGTGACAAGCCAAATGGGCTCCAGGACCCTTCCTTCACACCAGAGATATTTGCCAGAAACCAAACAGATGGTAAACTAGGAAGAAATGACCCTCGGCATTCTCATTAGAACAGTTGGGGAAATTTTAATAGGCCCCCGTTTGCCTTGTGCTGTATCTAATACCCTTTGAACTGCCACTTTTTTTTTCGTTTTTTTTTTCTTTGTTACAAGTCAACTACTGCCATGTATATTTTAATAGAGATTATCAAATACAATTTGCCCAGAAGATGTAACAGCCCTCCACTGCTAATTAGCAAAGTTTAAATAGTCACTGAGTTCTGGAATAATTGGAAAGAAACAGTGATTTTTCTGCCAATGTATAATTACCAATTAACAGGAAGATAAAATATCTGTATAGCAGTCATATCTTGAAGAATTTGTTAACAGTCAATTAAACAGTCAGTTGATGCCAAACTGACATTGGTCAACAAAGTTTACATTTGAGTTTTAAGATACTTCCACCTACAAATGGTATGTAAGGAAACTACAATGATGATAAAATTTTGAAAGTTTCTGTCACGATGTTTAATCACTACTTAATTGTATTCGTGGCCAAAAGTTGACCATTTCTGGGAGTGATTGACTGTCATATGTGCCTTGTTGAAAGGGTTTTAGCTTTATTAATTCAACATATATTAATTATCATGGCATAGGCAGTAATTACCTTGCCTGGCAAGGAACAGTCCCCAAGTATTTTAACTGCTGAGAAAGAAAATTCCCCACACATAATTGGGGTGGCAGACACCAATGCCCCAAAGTTGGAGGAACAACCTAACTGGAGAAGGAGCCTGCACAGGAAATACTTAAAGTGGCCTAGTTTTAGTCTAGATTCACCCATTCCCATCACCCTGAACCTTTATCCTTTTTTGCAACTACTCTTGACTTGTCAGGTTTCTCTAACTCAAACCATGGCAGCAGCAGCACCAGCTCTTGGACATCCAAATCCACTTTTGCCTAATCTGTTGAGAAGCTCTGAGTTAATCCACAATTTATTTCAAATATCTTTGTAGCATTATGAAGTGGACATTTTAATTGTATTCGCTTTTGACCTTTTAAATATACCTGTAGCTCCTGCTAGCATTTGTGTGGTGAAGGCTGAAAAGGAGAATGAACCTCCCTAGAGGTGTGGGACGTGTGACATTGCTTGTATTTGTCAGCTCTGAACAGTGGGTGCAGGTGAGTGTTTGATTCTACAGGCAACGCTTCAGGCTTTGCAGATAAGATCGGGGTGATGACTGCACTGGAGACACAGAGAAGCAGTTTCCACATGCCAGTGCCTATAAAGGGGCCCCTGGAGTTTTTAAACTAGAAAATGCCTTTAGAAATACTTTTACACAGCCAAAACCAGAGCACTAATTGAAGTGTTGGGGCCAATTTTGGTCCAATTTAGCAAGTACATTTATTCAGTAGTGATGTTTTTTTCAGGTCTTATATAAATCCTTTTTTCTCCCTGGGTAACCAAAAAAAGATATGGGGAAAAGCTAGAGAATAATTTAATTTTAATGTGAATTTTTCAATTGCATCCCAATTTTTTATAAAATACATGTTGTAAAAAAAGATGATGTAAAAGTTGTGATCTGATCAGTGTTTTTGCTATACATCATACCTCTGAGAATATTCCTGATTCCAATAAGGTAAGAATTTCATTCAAAATATATTAAGATGTTAAATATTCACTGTAATAGGTAGGTGGTTTTTATTTATGCTAATTTTTACTGAAAGTAATTTGAAACACTTTTTGAACCGTGCAAATTGTAGGTTCTTTCAATAATGGAAAATAATATAGGTAATAAAATAGGTACAGACACCCCCATCTGTGTGTTTATTCCTCACTCTCCTTTTTTCTTCCTAATTTCAAGTACCATGTTCAACCAGCGCTCTTTGAGTGCTGTTAACAAACATATTCCAAATTTTCATATTTTGTGAAAAAGCTGATGCCAGTTGGAAAATGATCTCGGGGTGCTGGTCCAAAGTCATCTAACCATGATCAGTGCGTGCCCAGGTGGCCAAGAAGGCCGGTGCCACCCTGGCTTGCATAAACAGCAGTGTGGCCAGCAGGAGCAGGGCAGGGATTGTCCCCATGTACTCAGCACTGGTGGGGCCACACCTCAAATCCTGTGTTCAGTTTTGGGCCCCTCACTACAAGAAGGACACTGAGGGGCTGGAGTGAGTTCAGAGAAGGGCAGCAGGGCTGGGGAAGGGTCTGGAGCACAGGTCTGATGGGGAGCAGCTGGGGGAGCTGGGGGTGTTCAGCCTGGACACAAGGAGGCTCAGGGATGTGACCTTATCCCTCTCTACAGCTGCCTGACAGGAGGGTGTGGTGAGGTGAGTCAGTCTCTTCTCCCAGGCAACAGCTAACAAGAAAAGGAGAAATGGCTTAAAGTTGCACCAGAGCATGTTTAGATTGGGTATTAGGAAAAATTTCTTCACTGAAAGCACTGAAAACATCTCCTCAGGGAAGTGATGCAGTTACTAACCCTGGAAGTGTTCAAAAAATCATTAGATGTTTCTCTTTGTGATATGGTTCAGTGGGCATGTTAGTATTTGGTTAAAAGTTGGACTTGATTTTGGAGATGTTTTCTAATCTTAATGATTTCATGATTCTAAATATTGCTTTAAAATACATCTTCTCTGCTTTTTTAATGAGTAAATCACTCATTTGCCACTGATTAGAGAAATGTTAATGTAATGTATGATTCAGTTCTCTTTTGTTACTTTTTTATTTTCTTAGCAATAACATTTGTCCTATTTGTTCACCATCTAGACTGTGATCTCTAAAGCAAGGACTTTCTTATTTATTATTCTCTACAGACATGCTGGCACAAAGCAACCCAGTCTTTACTGTTCATGACTTTTTATAATACAGATAATAGTGCAGAAAATCAAGGAGAAATGAATTAAGCCTTCATTGATTGCAATAACAATAACAAATACTTTCCTCTCCAAAAGATATTGTTACTGTGCTTTGAGAGCTGCATTCAACAAGATTGACAGGCTGGAGTTGCATGGTAACTTGCAGAAACAGAGGGGTATCTTTAATAAAGCAGGGGGGAAAGGCCATCACCTAGAATTTAGGACCATCTTAGAATCACATTCTTTGTGTGTGTATGCCTCAAGAATAGATCAAGCTGCATGAACTTCACTGCCAGTGTGCCAGCCTGCATCACTGTTTGTCCAGAGCCTGGTTCTGTGACTCCTCATTGTCCTGTGTTGTGACAGTCAGTCAGAGCCCCTTCTCCTGACTTGCTGGCTGTGCCAGGCCTATTATTTTCCCTGCATTTTGTGTTTGTCAGGATGTGATAAGCAAAACTTGTTGAGCTCTTGGGCTTCACCAATTAAGATGCACTGAAGGCTCTCACAAATGTGAAATGGTATTGGAAATTGCTTTTGTCATAATTTTGAAGACAAGTTTGTAAACTAAATTCTGGCATATTATGACAAACAAATGTCATCAGGCTGCTTCCCCCATATCTGCCAATTTGCCACATTTCAAAGTAGAGTTGATTTTATGTGGTGAAAAATCAGGCTTACAGGAAAATGGAGCCCTCTGTTAAATCCTGATCATCACCTGTCCTACCAGCTGAATTCACTGTTTGCTTGTCTCTTGTCAGTGTTGTGACTGATAATCATTTGTGTATTTTCAGAGGTGTCTCACACGAAAAATCTACTCCAAATCTGCTGAAAGAAATATCCTAGTTTTCAAGAATATACCAGTGAAAGGTGATTGCTGCTTGTAGGGAGTGATTGGTGGGATTACATCTTTATCAGGTGCTAAAATACGTGAACTAGAGAAGGAAGTTCCCAGGTTCCTGCTGGCAGTGGGAGCAGGGCCAGCTCCTCGCCCTCTTGGGAAGGGAAGGGCAGAGTCCCCCTGTGGTGCTCCAGCTCAGCTATCACTGGCAATGCTGGAAGGTGGAGAGAGGGATTCTGCCTTTGCATGGCCAAGGGCACTCCTACAGCTTGTGCCACAGCTAAAGGGGTGTCTGCTGATTTCTGACCTTAGAAAATTTGGGGTTAGTTTGAAGTCGAATTTGTAAAGTATCTAAAATGCACTTGCTTGTAAGTGAGCATCACCTCACAGGAGTCTGTCAGTCCAGTCATTCTTGCTGCAAAATCCCTAGGAAGGAACAGCGCAGACCTCCACATGAAATCTCTGCTCTTTAGAGAGGAGTCGTTCTGTGATTCTGCTCTGCTGGATTTTATTCCTAAATGAAGTCTGTAACTCCAGGGTGGCCATGTCAGTCTGGGAGTGGCTTTGCACCTTACTTTTTAAAGTTCTGGAAAGAGAGGGAGAAAAAAATTATAATTTTAAATGAATTTAACAAAATATGTGTGTTAATACTTTAATAGTTCATCTTCTGCTTGAGTTTTACTTGTTTTGGTGATGTATTAGACATTGTTCCAAAGACAATCTGAACACTGACTTTTGTTTCTGAAAAGAAAGAAAATGTGTCTTTTAGGTCAAAACTGTAATTTCAAGATATTGAAAGCCTTAAGCAAGGATTTATTTAAATTTATCAAATGAGTCAATCCACTGTAGTTCTTGCCTCATTTCAACCCTTAGGAAAAATAATGCAATTATTAAAATAGGTGTAGTTAGTAATCAAAGCAGTTATATCTTCATAAGTCTTAACTTGAGCTGTTTGAGTGCTTGAAGAAAAACAACCTTTAGAATAAATCCAGTGGATACACAAGTAGTCAATGCAGGAAAGTAAAGATACTTTGCAACTGTGTAAGAAGGTTGGATTTTTTTTCCAGATAGCATCAAATTAAATAGCTGAATGTTGAAATATCTTGTGGTGTTTTGGGAAGATGTGATGTTGCTCAAAGTGCTTTTGCTGAGCTCTAGTTTATTTAAATAAAATTTTTTAAATAAGTACTTGACAAGGCTATTTTGGCAGCATTACAGCAAGCGATGAAACATTTTACATAGCAGTTTATTAATAAAGTCAGTATTTTTCTTCTTTATCACTCTGACATTTGTTAAATGTCTGTTTCTGGATAAACTAGTGACACAAATATTTTGTGACACTGGAGTCATACTCCAGTCATTGGCCATCATAGTCACCTTGACAGTTTCTGACATGCTGGAAGGATGATGCAATTATTAGAAGGATGAATCAATAAATGCTGACAGCATCAGCTCTTAAGATGAAGAACATGGACATTAACAAAGTCTAGATTAAAAAAAAAAATATTTTAAGAACTGTTTCATCCCCCAAGTTTTAATTTTTAGTAGGATTAAATTTTTAATTTTGATATGAATAGTGAATTTCCTGAAATATACCATCTGCTGGCTCAGCACATGTATACATTAAGCTTATCATTTTCTCCCTGTAACTGTAATTTTGCTATTTTTAGAATTCATAATGAAGGTCTTGGTAGCGATTTCTCTTTGTATCTACTGATCTAAATTTATCACTGAACATGTAATTGCTAATATCACAGGCAGTAGTGACCACCCAGTAGTCATAATTCACTCAGAGGCAGCTTTGTGATAACCTTTGCTTAAGGAGGGCAAAGATGAAATGAACTATTTAAAAAACCTTCAGTCATAATCTGCCAAGAGCTCAACCAAATAAACTGGAATGTGCTTTAGCTGCAATTTTCCCTGAGACTATCAAAGAAGTATGTGCTACCTTCTGATGAAAGTTAGGGTAAAGATTTAACATGAATATGGAATTCAGAATTTATCAGATATAGGTGATAATTTAAAAGATTTTGGCTTATCATAGGATAAATAAATTTTTATTTGTTCTCCATTAGATATGCTGAACAGAATACGTAAAATTCAGGAACATTCTCTATCCTGGAAACATTTATGAGGAGTTTAGTTACTGAATGTTTTGGTTTTGTTTTTAAAACCAGGAAAGTTTAGGGTTTTCTTCTGTGCTTTACTCCTAGTTGGATCTCCACAGCTTATTTCTGAGCATCCTTCCATTAGGGACTTCATTTTTGCTGTGTATAGCTTGGAGATCTTGGCTGTCTGGCTCAGGCATTCACACACAACCATGCCTTCAGGTGCCCTGTTTTCCAAGGACTGATTGAAATGCTAAGTACTTCTGGAGCTGCAATTTTCTGATGCTCGCTGCAGTTCATCCAGAGGAGTTTTGAAAGACATCTGTCATATTCAGTTATGGCAGGGTGTTGTGGTGTACACTTTAAACAAAAAATCCCCTCTAGATTCAAGGAACTCATAGGGCTGGGACAGATTGGCTCATGGAGACTCAGAGACTTTGCAAACTAGAATATTTCAATCCACAGGATTTTGATTTAATAGCATATGCAGCATTTTAATTTTAATTAATTGGGATGTTCCTTAGAAATCTAGTTTTTAAGGTCTAAGCTCTCATCAGAAGAGGTATATAAAGTTTGTTAAAAGTCTGCAATAGTCCATGAGAAAAGAACTGTCTACTTTAAGTATGTTATGAGAATATTAAAAGTTTCATACAAACATGTTGGTGGTATGGTATCTCTGCTTAAAGCAGAGGGCTTCCATCTGGTAAATCTATGATCATAGCGTCATCATAGAATGGCCTGTTTTGGAATGGACCCTAAAGATCCAACTGCTCCTGGCATGGGCAGGAACACCTTCCGCTAGATCTAATTATGGGGCTCAAAACCCCATCCAACATGGCCATGCACTTTTCCAGGGCTTGGGAAACCTGTTCTAATGTCTCTCCACTCTCATAGCAAAGAATTTCTTCCTAATGCCTAAACTAAACCTTCTCTAAGTTTGAAGCCTTTCACCTTTGTCTTATCCCTACATGCTCCTGTAAATATTTTCTCTCCACCTTTCTTGTAGGCTCCCTTCAGGTGTTGGAAGGCCTCCAAAATAACTCTCTGGAGCTTTCTCTTCTCCAGGCTGAACAGCACCAATTCTCTCAGCATGACTCCATAGGAGAAGTGCTCCAACCCTCTGGCCATTACTTGTGTCCCTCCCTAGGCCTTGCTCCAGCAGGTCCCTGTCCTTCCTGTGCTGGGACCCCAGAGCTGGGTGCAGCCCTGCAGATGGGGTCTGAGCAGAGCAGAGGGGCAGAATCCCCTCCCTTGCCTTGCTGCCCACACTGCTGGAGAGGCAGCCCAGGGCATGTCTGCCTTTCTGGGCTGCAAGTGCACATTGCTGGGTAATGTCCAGCTTTTCTCCCTTCAGCCCCCCCAGTGCTTCTTGGCAGGGCTGCTCTCCATCTGTTCATCCCCCAGCCTGTGCTGATACTGGAGGTTGATTAATTACTTTAGTTAATATCCAAAGCATAAACTCACAAATCAGTCAGAAGGAATGGACTATGGTGCTTGTCCTTTAAGTAACATGTTAATAAAACTCTGGATAAGAGCCTTTCCTGCCCCTTCCCCATAGATGAGGTAAGGTCAGCCTACAACTGGTTAATTTTCTTTGGCTGACAAGTGGGGATTTGATGTCCCAAGGTGCACACATGTCCCGTGCCGGGGGCTGACTGACCTGCACGGGCTGTGAGGAGCCAAGGCTCCTCCGTGATGCGCAGGCACGTCTGCATTGTCTGTGCCTGGGGCACCCTGGCTTTTCTCCTCTAGAGACTCAGGGTATTGTCTGCTTTTGGTCACAAACAGCTTCAGAGCTCAGCTTTGGGAATGGCTAAAGTGCAGTGCAGCTACAGTATGCTTTAAACAGAACTTTGAAGTTAAATGGAGCAGCTTTTTTTAATAAGTGAATGTATTTAAGTGAAAGTGTATTTAATGTCACCCTATTGGCACAGAGTGAGGAAAAAGAGGAAAGGTTACTGTTAACACAATCTGGTTTTTATATTGGCTGTGGAATCTGTGCTGTTGCAAACCTTCTGAAGTACTTTCTAAAAAGCTGGTGTAGAAGAGTCTCGCCAGGACAAGTGGCTTTTCATGCATTGTTTTATTGACTCTCATTTGATGGTTTCTCACGTGTATTTAAAGGCTGAATTCCAGTCTCTAGGGAATGACTCAGAAAGCATTTAATTTTGAACTGAATTCATTTGCAATTTCCAACAGAGGCATCTGCTGACCAGTTAGGAGAGGGTCTTGGTTCTTCAGCACTACCAATTGTAATCTTGTGGCATGCATTATTTTGAGTCTCCTGTGCTTATACTAGGTCTTTTATTATAACTGAAATATAAATATCTTCAAAAGCAATGCCAACAATTTTCAAAATATCACCCAAATATGAAAACATGTTTACAACTCACTCAAGTAGTGCTTGCTTTCATGAATCGTAGTCTAATAAAAATAAGATCCTGTTTTGTGTTTATTTTCATTGTCTTTTTTAATTGAAAAAAATTCCTCCTTGTTTTACTAGTAAAGGAAAATGTATCACAGTCCTACTACTTTATTTGTCACAACCCCCTCCTCCCCTAAAACATCTTGAAGACTAGTACTTGCACCAAAGAAACAAAATACGAACTCTAGAGTGGTTAAAAATGGGATGTACTCAAGTGGATATTTTCAGTGGAATTAATTGCAGGCATGGTTTTATGGGTTACATAACCCACATGAACAGGAAAGCTTGCTCATGTGAATAATTATTATTAATCTATTGGATTATTATATTATTGCTATTAAATTAAAACTTAATTTATTAAACTTAGCAATAATTCTAAACGAGGGAACTTGCACTTTAAATCCTCATCCATTTTATTTGCAGTTTTTCTTGAAGTGTTTGGTTGGGTTTTTTTTTAAATGCAGTCCTACAGCTTTCAGAATAACAAAGTGAGAAGCTGTCAATCTAATTAGAGCAGGCATTCAAGAAGTAGTAGGAAGATATAAGTAGTTTAAAAATTATTCTAATACAAGGGAAAATAGCTTTGAGTCTTCATAAGAAGATTTCGTATTTTTGTGCCCTGAAGACAAATAATAAATCTGAAGGCTTTCAGGAAACCAGTGTAATGAAATGACCTTTCATGACAAACAGAAGGAGTTTGGAAAACAATGTATGACCATACCACAGCTAGATTGCTATTGAAGCACTGCTTCATCACTCTGCATGCAACAAGAAAGGCACTTGCAGCAGCAGTCCTTTAAACAAGACAGACAACGTTAACCTGAACCACTGTTAGTCAGTGTTAACCTGACTTTGTGGCTGAAGCCATGCTTCCTACTCACGTAAAGTACAGGAGAAACAGTGAATATTCTTTATATATCCAGGTAATTCTTATTTTTGGCAGCATGATCTGCCTTTTTGTGTATGAACCTTGGTACAAGCCTGCTTAGGCATGGCATTTTCAGTGTAATTTGAGCTTTACTTTGGAAAAAAATAAATGAGTGATTAGTTTTTAAAAGAAGATTTCTGGCATTAACAGAAAACTTGGAAATGGGGCTGCTTGTAGATAGATATAATTTTCTATTTTTTAAGAGAAGGAAAGTTATTAAGATAGCCTCATGGCTTGGTCACAGTGTAAGCATGATGGTGGTTTCAGCAGGCCCTGCAGTTTGGGGTGGTTTGTCCATTTTAGCACATGATCCCTGTGGTGCCAGGGAGCCATCCCCAGGAGGGAACATTTCACTTTGGCTCTGCAGGAGCTGCTGCAGGAGCTGTGACAATGATGCTGTAGCTTGAATATGTGTGGATTTAAGCTCCATCTTAAAGCTGGTTATAGTCATTTATCTCTTAAATTCCTATTGCAAAATTGTTTCAATGCTTCATTTGCCTAGTGATTAAAAAGGATCAAAATTAGAGTAAATTTATTCAAGTCCAGTTTAAACCCTTTGTTCTTATACCATGGTTGTCTTTTGGCTTAAACAGCTCCTTTACAACCCTGTGATATTTAGTGATAGCAGTCATCCTCTCTCTAAACAAGCTCTTTCTGTCTCCTTTTGTGACATATTTTATATTCTTCTCGTCATCCTAGTAGTCCTTCTCTGCAGCTGCTCCAGCCTAAGTTAATCTTTTTTGAACACAAGCGTTCATAATTACACACAATAATTGAAGTGATGTCTTAGCAGTACTTTACCAGCACCATACTAATACTTCCCCCATCGCTACTAGAAATAATTGAGCTGATGAATTCTAGGGCAGTGTTTGTCTTTTTTCACACTGGTAGCTTATTGTCAAACAGTGATTGACTAATGTGAACTGAGCTTTCTCCTCCTTAGTAATTTCTAGCTTATAGCTGGAAGTATTCTTGTTATTATCTAAAGTGCATGACCTAACATGTTCTACAAGAAGTAAAGAATCCACTTTGTGTACTTCTTTTATCAGTCATTAATCATACTCTGTTTAAAAATGTGTCTAATTTCTAATTTTAAAGTTTATCCTTTGAACTTCCAGGAGCTGTTTCTTGCTGTGTCTTTAGCAGTGTATCTAAAAGTCCATTATTAGGGGATATTTTCTTTATGTTAGGGTGATTTATGTACTGAAATCAAATCACTTTTAAATTTTGAGAAATAATTTATAACCTATAAATACTGAACACTGAGTTTTTGGTGTAAGGAATAATTTTTTGCATCAAAGCAGAATGTATGAGGCAGATTAGCTTTTTTTCCCAGACTTTGGCAATCTTCAGCTTCCTTCTAAAATTGTGAGCCCCGGAAATATGTGTTCTTGTAGCCTTAGTTCATAGTATCATAGAATGGTTTGGATTGGAAGCAACCTTAGAGATCAGCTGGTTCCAAACCCCTGTTGTGGACAGGGACACTTTCCACTAGACCAGATTGTTCAAAGCCAATCCATGGTCTTGAATACTTTGAGGGAATGGCAGCCACAGCTTCTCTGGACAACGTGTTTTAATGCCTCACCACTCTCAGAGCAAAGAATTTCTTCCTAATATCTAATCAAAACCTATTCTCTTTCCGTTTGATGCTATTCCCCCTTGTCCCATCACTGCATGCCCTTGTGAAAAAAATTCCTCTCCATCGCTCTGTAGTCCCCTGTAAGATTTTGGAATGCCACTGTAAAGTCTCCCTGGAGCCCATTCTCCAGGCTGAACAATCCTAATTGTGTTTTATGCCTCTAATTAATCATTTTTGTGGCACTCCTCTGGACTCACTCCAGCAGGTCCATGTTCTTCCTTTGTTGTGAGCCCCAGCTCTGGATGCAGCACAGCAGGTGGGGTCTCACCAGAGTGGAGCAGAGGGGCAGAATCCCCTCCCTTGATGTGCTGGCCACATTCCTTTGGATGCAGCCCAGGATACATTTGGCTTTCTGGGCTGCAAGTGCACATTGCTGTGCCATGTTCAGCCTCTCATCCAGCAGCAGCCCCAAGTCTCTCTCCTCAGGGCTGCTCTCAATCCTCTCTCTGCCCAGCCAGTGTTTGTGCTTAGAATTGTTATGATGTGGGTGCAGGACCTTGCACTTGATCTTGTTGAACATCATGAGCAGCTTCATCCTCCAATTTCCTTAGGACCCCTGGATGCATTTCATCAGGTCCCATAGACTTGTGCACTTTCAGGTTCCCTAGAGGGTTTCTAACCTGACTTTCTCCTGCAGCAGGTGGTTCTTTGTTCTGCCAATCCCTGCCTTTGCCTTCTCCAAATTAGGTCGTGTGGCTGGAGCACTTGCCAGTGAAGACCAAGGCTGTGGCAGCAGTCCTGTAACAATCTGATTCACCAGAGTGACAAAGGGTGAGCCAGGCTGGCAAAGGGTTCCTCTGTCTCTCACAGGAGAGTTGTCTGCTGGTGTCACCTGCCACCTTTTCTTGGCTGTGGTTGTTGCACAGGGAACAAATGGGGCTGGTTGCTCACTTCCAGCATCAATCCTGATCTGATGGGTCTTTCCTCTTCAGGACTGCAGAGCAGTGAAGTTGTTCTGCACGGGCACCTCAGGCCTAGGGTGGAGTCTCTTCCTATTGCTGGTCCTTGCTTTTGCAAGGTTCCTTGTTCCTACAGGATGGGGGATGGGAATGAAGGGGGGAGGGGTGATTTTTTGCTGTTTTTAAGATAGGCTCAGTTTACCAAATACTCTGTTTTCCACATTCCATGTCACTAACCTGACTCACAATTTGTTCTCACCTGGCCAATATTTATATAATTAAAAAGTGTCACAGTTGGTGATGTCAGATCTTCCAGATTTCTGATGAAAATGCTGAGTAATACTCACAAAAGTGCTATTTAGTGAAGATTTATAAGGGGCATCTGGCCTAAGTGATTCAAGTGCTTTATGTCATAAATGTGTGTTTTGTTATTGTTTGGGACCACTTTTGAATATAGGGATATTATATTTCTAATTGAAGTGCCTCAGGAGACTAAAAATGGTATTCTGAAACTAAATGAATTAAAGTTGAAAATTAAAATAAAAGTTTCAGAATATTCTGGGTACCAAAGTATTCTTTCTGTGAAAACAGATTATAATCTTTTTCTGCTCTTCTAATTAACAATGGAGAAGAGTAGTTATTATGTGGAATTCTGTCAGTTAAACAAGAATTCACTTGATTAATACATGCAGAATAATACATGTTATTCAAATGCCGTTTTCCTCTGAGATCCCATTAAAAACTTGATCAAAGTTTAATTCCAACATAGGCCAGTTATGTTTAGATGACACTGAAAACAACAAGCCCTTCAAATAATAGGGATGACACAAAGAGAATCAACAATTGTCATGAGCCAAACTGGAATTCTGTAGATTTCAGCCAAATGACTGAACAACATAGGGAAAGGTGCTCCTTTGGTGAGAGCACATTGTAATGAAATTACATTTTTCATTCTTTGTGGGTCATTTTATTTCCAGAAGTCACACAAGGATTTGAAAGATTTGGACAGAAGCTCTTGGATTTTGGGAGCATATCATTCTGAGAAAAATTGATGACAGAAAAAAACACTGAGCAATATATGCTTGATTTTGTGAACCCTGGGGGTTTGCCCTGGAATTAGCTGTTTGGTATTTACTTAGCTCCAATTCTTCTCAAGAAGGAAGGTGAAGATAGTTCTATTCTGCAGTTCTGTCGTGAGGACTGTGGTTTGAGAGCTACTTGAGGAAAGAGGTGGAAGGGATGGGTTGCAGAGAAACCCAAACAGGGATATTTGAGGTGTACAGACAGTGTGGAAGCAGAGTAGAAAGAATGGGATGGTGGAGAGGTTGAGGGGGAAGGATGTTTGCTGAAGCAGTGGAAGTGAGGGAGAAGTAAGCATAAGACCAGAGTAATTACCTGTTAAATTAAGTTGTTAAAATCAAAGTGTGGAAAGTTAACCCAAGAACTCAGATGTTGAGTTTAGTTTGAGTTTTTGAAAAGTTTGTAAGTCAGCCTTCAATTCACAATTCCTGGAATGTACAGCCATAGGTGGCATAGCTGCATTTTTTAACTGAATGTAACACAATCCATTGGAGGCCCTCCAGAAAAGAGTGAAGAATAGGATGTTCTTTCTTTGAGTAATTATAAGGAAGAACTGCATGACCATGCACATTAGAGCTCAGTAAAGCTCCATGGGAAAAGCATAAGCCTCAAAGCAAAAGTACTGCTATTCCTGCTTAGACCATCTGACCAAAGAAAGGCTTTCCTTCAGGAAATATCCTCTGGACAGAAGTCTCAGAAGCTCTAAAATAAGATTTTCTATGATATACTGGATTTTAAGATGTATTTTATGCACAAAAAATAGCTACTGATGGAACAACAGGAGTTCCGGGAAGGAAGCTGAGATCAAACTGGTATATTCTCTAGCAGAGATACAATTCTAACAATATAATGATATCTGATACTGTACTAGCTGATTCATTTTTCCTGTAAGAAGACCTATACTGATATGGAGCACACTTATATCCACAGCCATACTTGTACAGATGTAGTCATTTAGCCATTACTTCCTTGACCAAATGCTGTGAGACATTTCAGGCTCAGCATTGAATATAGCTGTACATTAATTTTTTATGAATAAAACATCACATTAAAACGATCCCCTTCAGCAGAAAAGATTTGTCTTGAAGGTTATTTTCAAATTTTCTATATTAATGTAGAATCTTTTGTTACCTTCACAATTTCAAAGCATACTAGAGAGCACCAAAACCAACCTGCCTCACCCTGTTCAGAGATCTGTCATGGACTCTTCAATTCAACCGTTTTATTATTAATGTTCTTCTTTGACCAATTTTCCTGTAAATCTTACTTTTTTCCCACTTTGAAAATAAATTAAATTTACTGAGGTAACTATCCCTAATGGCATGTTTCTCCTGAAGTAATCCACATTACATGTCTTTGAAAATTGCCGTGTGCACTGAGTAGAATTAGTTGTAAAAAGATTTAAAAATTCTGAATGCCACATCTGCAGTGAATATTGGGAATTTGTTTCAGCTCACAGTCTGTTATCTCTATCAAGAGTCCTTTTTTTGATAGTTCAATAAAAGATGCCTGCTAGCAATAAAAAGATTTCTTTCCTTCATTTTCTTGGAAATAGTTGTATTGTTGGGCTGACTATGGGGATCACAATCTTTTTATTGTATGTATTAAATTTTTTCTCTCTGTAATCCTTATTATCAAGGAATTCTTGAGAACTGAATGGGACATAAGTTATAGGTATCTTTCTGTGGAGCCCATCACAAGCACCCATCTCTCCATGCTGTTTATAAAAGGGCTGTAATCATGAGACTGCCTCATTAGGCATCTAAAGTTCAAGTGGACTGGACCCTTCCTGTGAGAGTTATCAGGGGCTCAAGTGTTTACTCAGTTTTTATATAAGTTTTACAAATCTATGTATTCTTATCAGTAGCTGACATAAACTGAAATTAGCTGAAAGCTAATTTGGAGCTGCTCACAGGAGTCTAATTATTCAGAAAATTGATTTCAGCATAACAAAACAACTATCTTAAGACAGCTAGTTCAAGTGGCATAAATTGTTGATATGGGTTGGACAGATCTGTGCTTAGGTCATGCAGTGTGAGGGTTTGTGTATTTGTGTGTGTGATAAAATGCTTTATTTCCTTAATTTGTTATTTTAAAGGATCTCTCAAATGCATTGTTTAAGAATGAACAAGGCAAAAAGAAGCCAGGAGATTGTGTTGCATGTTTTTGATCTTTCCATCATCACTATGTTTCTGTGGCTATCTATTTGAAGCTTGGCTTTCATTTCCAAAGAGCTACCCATGCTTCATACTACACTGCATAGATCTGTGTAAGGAATAATAAAACTGTATATATAATCCAGAAAAATAGTACACCCATATACACAATATTGGCAGCCCTGGAGCTTTTGACATATTGCCAGGACAACCTGCAGCTCCTGTTGTGCAGTGCTTGTATTTCAAAACATTTAAATGAAAAATAGGTGGAAAACTAATTACGGAAGTTATTTCAAAGTGAAGTACGGTGATTTGTTGAGATAAATTGTAAAATAAAGACCAGGCAGTGCTAGAAGGGTGGGGTACATAAATTCATTACAGTCACAATTAGTGATCACAAATGCTCTACTCTGAATATTTTTTGGGGAAGCAGGACACAGGCATTCCCCACTCCTCCATGGCTTTGTGAACTTGTAGACATGGAGCTTCTTCCTCAGGTGGCCCCCACGGTGCTGTCTTCAGTGTCCCTCTGGAATGGCTCTGTCACTCCTTGGGTTCACTGGTAAGACATGGCTCCAATCTACCCAAGAAGCAGTTTAAGCAATACGATATCTTTCCTCAATGGTGATTTGGACTCTGCACTAAATAATGCCCTGCTAGTCAGCTTTAGGATGCCACATTCTTCCAGATCAAACTCTTTGGCATATTTGGCCCATAATAGTAGATCAATTGGAAACTCCCTAATCTATGCAGATTTGGTAAGCATTTATTTACCCGAAATATCCTTTTATATACTATTTTATCAATGAGCAACAGGATTCAGAAGCATCATCTCCATTCAAAAATCAATAGAAATTGATTTCTTCCAAGAAAATCAGTGCCAGGTTAGAGAATATGGA
Organism: Thryothorus ludovicianus; assembly: GCA_013397245.1. NCBI lineage: Eukaryota > Metazoa > Chordata > Aves > Passeriformes > Certhiidae > Thryothorus > Thryothorus ludovicianus. Next base: position 303,842 of record VZTB01005582.1, on the reverse strand, counting down.
CATATGAAGAAGGACTGATATTTGTGAGAGCTGATGCTGCAGACTTACAACTGCAAAGGATCTGGAAGTCCCAGAAAAAAACACCTCAATTAGCATGCGTGGCAGGGCTGAGATTAATGTAAATTAGGAAACCTTTCCATTTTCCAAACTGCTAATCTGCCTTGAACAGGAAAAAATAAATTTGAGACCTTGAGATGTAAAGTTAAATTTCTCCCTGAGTGAAACACACACTTTTTTAATTGCAAAACAATAATGAAGGGGAGAACTTCCCAGCAGAGCTGTAGCTCTTCAAGGTATTTTTCTTTTTAAGAGCAGATTAGCACGTCAAAAAGCAGAGCCATATTTTATCTTTACATTTTTAGTCTTCTCTTTATACATTAATGGGACTGCAGCCCTCTAGTGTAAGTCCCTTGGGTGTTACTTTGACTTAGCATATGTTTTAAACCCTTTTTAAATCCACAGTAAAATGTTGGAACATTTATCCTACTACAGCCACAGTGGGAGGCATCAGCTGGGAGAGGCAAGCTTTCAGCTGAGTGTTCATTCATGGAACTGAAGCAAGCAAGGTTTAAGATTAAATTCAAGCATCTAGCTGATGCAATAGGAGCACCTGGGATGCTCTGTTCATGCTCACACCCCACATCTGGAGTTCAAATATTTTTTCCACTTCCATCCCAAATTCTAAAATGCAACTGAGACCTTCTTACACACGATCTTTAGTTTGGTGGTGTCCTCGTATTTCCATAGGTCTGGATAAAGCTTTCTTCTGTTCAGCAAAACCATGAGTTGATTCAGAAGTCATGTAGTAGAGGGCTCCTGCACCCTATTTCTATAGCACACTTAATTTCATGCACATTGTTACATTGCCTGCTATCACATGAACTGAGATGATGCTTCAGATGTGAATATTGTATTGTGTTTCAATTTCATTTTCCATTAAGTGCAAAGGACACCAAGCACTGGCTGTAGCTCCAGCAGGTGTGTGGAGCAGTGTGTGCCATTCTGGGGGACACAGCCCTGCCTCTGGGCCAACCCAACACCAGCTTCACGGCAGCACCCCCAGGACTAAATTTTAAAATCCCATATTGAACATGAAATGACTGCAGGAGATAGCATATACCATCTAGTCATAAAGAGCTCTCGCAGACTTCAATGCCTGCAGTCTTTTTCCCCAGGAGTTTTAGCTGATATTAACTGATAGTTTATAGGGGGTTACTGCTCTTGGTAGCCCACTTTTATTTGCCTTTCTTATATCTGATCTGGAAGTGCTTTTGCACTTTGAGGATTGATGATGTTTTGTCTAGAAGTTTCAGGCAAAGAAATGAAATGCAGCGTTTCTTTCTTTGCATTCTTGTGACTCTTGACTGACTATATGTGTTGTCAGATAGAAACAAAACTGCAGTGTTACAATTTTCTGTCTATGGTATATAGGTCTTAATATATACCATATGGCAGGGGGCAATGCATCAGATTTGTTTTCATGGGCATCTTTTTTTTGTCACTAGAGTAAACGTAGTAATGTGGGAATTAATTAGTAAAATAATTTACTCTCTCTCTGAGCTTCCTGGCTGTGATTATTTTTGCTTCTTTTGGTGTGTAAATCTTTGTATTTAGGTTTTGTTTTCTGAAAATTTTTCCCGCTGATCATGTTTGTTAGCTTGCAATACGTTTTTTGAAGTTTTCTTCTTATGGTGCCATTCTGCTTCAGTGGGCAGAAATCCAGCCCACTGACAATGCTGCCCTTCTCTTTGTAATACTCTCAACATTGTGGTCCATTGCTCACTGGTGAGGGAGAGGCATTATGAAACTGCAAGGAATTGGATCATTGCACTATTTAAAATAAACCAGGAGGTAAATTACTGCATATTTTACTATAGGGGAACAACTGCCAGACTTTCTGTTTTGTCCTGTAAACTGTAAAAAGAGATGTCAAATGTGCATAGAGAATTAAAATAACTTTCTGTGTGTTAGTAGAAAATTAATTTTTTTTTCTTTTGTTTTTTCCCGAAAACACCAAACAGGTCTGAAAATCACAGTTCATATTTCTGTTTTGTTGATGAAAGGAAACATGAACAATGTGTATCAGGGAAACAGTTTGATTTTCACACTCCAGCTTTACTGAGTACCTGAATATCAGAACTTCTGCCTCAATTCTCTCTGTGCATTTGCCTGGTAACAGTGAGGTGAGACTGACTGGGGTCTCCCTGTTGAGGGTCAGTCGGATGCTGGTGAGGGATGAGGTCTCAGCCAGGCTGGCTGTCCCTCTGGGCTCCCACATCCTGCTGCTGGCACACAGCACACAGAGCACACACTCGCCCTCACAGGAATGCTTTAGACCAGACCTAATGCCTTTTAAAGGCTATCAATGTTATAAAAGCTATATTTATGCTATTAAAGGTATCAGTGTAATAAATTTGTGGCCTCAGAGAAGGAAAATCTCTCAGGTTTCTTTCCTGATACCTCAGAATATCTGTGAAGCATATAGGTGATGTACAGGACTGTGCTTCCTTCTACCACTAGTTTGATCTGGACAGAGATACTGGTGGGTTTCAGCCAGCAGCATTGAATTTCAGCATAGTTTCAAAGAAAGAACTCCTGGAGAGTGACAATTTTAACTGGAATTCCTCCATTCAATCCATAATAGCATTTTTCCAGCCCCACTTCTCCTTTACCTCTCCCACCAATTTGGCCAGTGATTCCTCTGCTCTCTCCACCCCTTTGCAGAGGCTGAGAACGGCCATGGTGTCCATTATGCAACTTTAGGGTTCTAGCTTTTACACTTATGAATTCTGAGGAATTTGTAGCAAACCAGCACCACTGTGTCACTGGTGTCAGCTGCTGAAAAAGGGCAAACATCTTGACTCTTGACCACAGTGTTACAGGTGCTGGAAGGACAAATGGCACATGTGTTAGTGGTTGGCCATGTATAAATGTATGAAGATAAAACCACATTCTGTCATTACCTCAACTGGCTTTTCCCTCACAGATGTATTTCTCCTGCCTGCAAGCCATCTTTCCAGAGCAGATTGGTTTTTGTGAGGCTCAGCTGTCCTAAAAATCTCCCAGAGACTGTCACTTCAGTGTCCCAGCAAGGGCGCCTAGGGCTGTAGGAGACTTTACAGTAGTAGGAGACAAGATATCCTAATGCAGGTATTGCTGAAGCTGCTGTAAGCCCACCTGTGGGAAGGAGGATCATGAGACCTGGAGCACCTCCAGGACTGCTCCTCTGAATGGGAAGTGCCTCTTGTCTCCTGCTCTGTGGAGATGTTGCAGTGGATCCTGGTGAGGGACAAACCATGGCTTCTGTGCACATATTAGTTTTACCCCAGACTCCAGCCATAGAGAGCCACTCGCTCATTTTCCAACCCTGTCCCCACTCCATGGGATGGGGAAGAGAATCAGAAAAAGGTAAAAGTCATGGGTTGAGAGCAGAACAGTTTATTAATTGAATAACGTAAAATATAAAAATAATGAAAATGAAGGAAGGGAGAGAGGAATAAAACCCAAGGGGAAAAAACTAAATGGTGCCCAATACAATTGCTCACCACCTGCTGACCAATGGCCCTCCCATCCCTGAGCAGAAATTGGCAACTTATGGCCAAAGCCCCTCAATTTACGGCCTGGGCATGACATCCTATGGTATGGAATATCCCTTTGTCCAGTTCAGATCAGCTGTCCTGGCCATGCTCCTCCTGGTTTCTTGTGCACCTGCTCCCTGGCAGGGCATGAGACACTGAAAATTCCTTGACTTAGGGGTCAACACTACTAAGCAACAAGTAAAAATGAGTGTGTTAACAATGTTATTCTCATATTAAATCCAAAACACAGCCCTAGGAAGAAAACCAACTCTACCCCAGCTAACTCAGACAATACAATATGGTTTCAAGTTGACTTTCAGATCATCTGAGATAGGGAATTGGGGGATAAAACAGGGTAACTTCCATAACAACATCACTCCAAAACAGGAAGAGATGTCTGCAAATGATAAATACTCCATCTGGAAAGATTTATATGGAAGTCCCTCTGGTTTCATTATGTAGTTATCATTATTGATTGGTTTGACTGACTTAATTTGCCTTGGAGGAAACTGTCTATTTTAAAGCATCAGAGTTCACCATTAATGTTGATATGAGAGATATAAGGAGTAATTAGGGATGGTGCAAGTGCAGCCAGGATACGAGGTGCTGAGTGGGTCCTGCAGCCACTGAGGCAGAGACAGCAATGTGGGCAAATGCAAAACATGGCTGTGGGCAAAGGATCAAAATAGAGGAAATGTGTTACAAGGCAGACTGCTGCCAGAAACCATTAAGTTCATTTAAAACAAATTATAGAGAGACTTAGGCTTTTGTAGGTAAAGCCATTATTCTAATTAGTCATGCCAGAAGAGCAAACAGGATACCAGGAGGTTTCACCGGCAACCATATAGACAAGAAGGGATGTTGTCATTGCAAACTGCTCAGACCAGCTCAGCTGAGTCTGGGGTGAAGAGCGGTTTATTTAAAAAAAAAGAGAACTTGGTGCTTTGTAGATCCAATCAGAATACATGTGTTGGGCAGGTACATTTTTACTGACCTGTGTAGTGATTTTCTAGTTATTGCACAGCAATGCTTCATTTGATGTTCTTTGCTCTGGTCAGCAGGGAGGTTTAGTTGGCTCATGGCTCTGTTTAAATGAGTGTTGTCAGTTAGGACTGCTGGTTCACAGTTTCACCTCTACTAAAGAAAATTCAGGACAATTCCAGGGGCTCCAGGGCTGCTTTGGTGAATTGTCACAGCTATAAGGAGAAGGATGTGGTTACTGCTGACTCTGATAATGAGTCTGGTGGAAGCAGATGTCTGGTGTGATAACAAGATGTCCCTTTGTCACATTTGTCACTGGTATAAGCCCTGTCAAGCAGAGTGTCTGATTTTGGCTCATGAGACAAAGATTTACGTTTGCAAAGTGGAAAGACTCAGAACAACGCAATGCGTTTTGGAAGTTGTATGAGACACCAGTCAAATAAAGTAACAGTTTAAAAAAAAAAGTGGAGGCAAACCAGGGACACTTGCTATACTTCAACAGAATAAACTGGAATTTGGTGCTAAAATAGGGACTGTGAAAAGTACAGAGTGAAGGCATCAGCCTAGCAGGTCTATAAAGAACTATATATAAGTTGCTAATATGAAACATGTTGGGACTATTAGGAAAACATTTTAAATAAATTTTGACTCAAGCCTTTGGAAATAGATTAATTTTTTTCTTTGCTGTATTTCAGCAACACATTAACTTATTAGCATTTTCTATTAATATTACTGCTGGCCCCTGTTTACTGTTACTAAATCTACATGCCTTGGAGCACTTAGTGCCTTGTTGCTCTCTATGGAGCACTTAGATTTCAGCAGTAAATTGTCTTCTCATCCCTTCTGACAATAGCCTGAAACCACCAACACACTGCAGACCAGGGTCTCACCACCCCATTCCCCTGACTCGTGGAGCCAAATCACACCTTACACGAGGGACTCGTTCAGTGTGCTGGGAATTATGCTATAGAAAGGGGATATTTCTCCCCCATGCTCCACAATTTCCATATGTGTAGCTCCTGTTAGCTTTAATGAGACCAGTACTCATAAACCCCTGAGATGAAATTATAACCCTAAGTGGGTTCTAACAAAAGGCTGCTCAAAAGTATTGATTAACAATCTCTTTAAAGAAGTACATTAAAAGGGAGATTAAGCAAAAATATATCCTCTCAGAGCAAATTTTACAAGATCTGTTCATTAGTGGTTCATTCCTGCATACCTATGTTTCTAGTGGAGGGCTTGGTTCAGTAAATACTCACAAATATGGATACAAAGCAGTTCTCTTGTAAGCACCTAAAAGCCCTAAACTGAACTGTTTCATCCTTGAATCCCAGTTTGTGAATGTAATTCAAATGTGAACTTGCAATAAATTATTGTTTTCAGAACTCTAAAGAAAATACATTTAAATTTCTCATATGAGGAAAAAGGTTATAAAACCCATTTATTTTTATCTCAAGTGTGAGTCCCTTCAGCGCTGTGGTACCCTCTGAAGAATCAGGCTGCTCTATTCAGGCTGTGGTTGTCTCCTGACCACAGAAGGACTTATGGATTTTAGTGACAGACTCTATTAGGCTGTTATACATGTATGTGTTTTTTTCCTAGTGTTCTGATTAACATGTGGATGGTATTTTCCCCCCAGCATTGCAGATAGTGAAAGGATTTATTATTTAATAGTAATAAACAGTAATAATAATAACAATAATGAGAAATGGGAAAGATAAAGGTAATTATTGCTGGGTGGAAAGATGTATCTCTCGGCTGCTGGTCTTTTCTTTCTTCGTACTGTTTAATAATTTATCAAATCATCCTGACCCTTAATTGATCACAAGGGCTACCAAGTGCTTTAGCAGTCTGTTACACTGTCAAATGAGATGTGTTATTTCCTGTGAAGCAGAATGAAATCACCCCCCAAAAATCAATTGGTGACAGAGTATTTCAGCTGGGTGGGTGCAGTTCACTTAGGGCCATATTCTGCACTTTTACTCCAGTTGAAAGGAACTTGCACATGTAATTTAGAAACCTTCAGCTGGCTTCTTACTTGGGTAAAAAGCGCATGAGCTCATAACTGTACATTTGTGTTCATTCTTTAGAAATTATAGTTACCATCTCCAGGTATTTCTTTACCCCCAATGGTCCCTTTTAACATGGATTATTGATGTTTTCCTTAAACATATTTAGGATTTTTTTTTTTTTTAAAGACAAAGCCCACCAAAAAATGGAAGCAAAAATTTTAAGCTCTAAAATTTTAAGACTTACATTGCAGGGTCTTGAAAGGGGTTCATAACTGTTTAAGGATATTGCTCAAATATTCTTCAAATAACTAAAACTATTGCAATATTTCACTCTCTATTACATTCAATAAAAACATATATTTCATTTTTATGTATGTTTACAGGTAAGGCTCAAAAAAGTTCTTTAGACATCCGAAGATACATAGGACAAAGGGAGATTCCTACCTTTGAAAATGTGGTCTGAAAGCAGCAGCTTTCTGGCTCATCACTGAAAATTCTGTTGAAGGGTTTACCAAGGAGCTTGACATGCAGATGAGCTCCTTGTATGAAGTTCTGGTTTAGAAAACTGTTTTCTAAGAAGGATATGTCATGTAGTAATACAGAAAATTATGTAGTTACGTAATATAAACTGAAAGTCAGAGCTGTTGCAGATCCCTGTTTCTCAGACTTACAAAACAGAGAATGATGTGACTCTTTCTTGCATTTGTCTGTACTATTAGATGCTTTCCAAGCTCTATCAGTAGAAAAGGTTGTCTTTTGTCTTCCAGGGGCTCAAATGGGAGAATGGCTGCTTTAATCTATGATTCTCCCTTTTGGAGAATCTACAGAAAAAGGTGAAAGCAATAATGAGTTCAGGATCAACATCTGAATTTGGGCATTTGTGGACCACCATTTTCACGTCTTGCTCACCTTTGTGCATGTCATCTTATAAAAGAAGCAAAATATTTCCCTGCATTAGCTGTTACAGCCCTACTAGTGGTTCTGATTATCAATAAAATAATTTTAAATAGTTAAAGATTGAAGTTATGTATTTGTCATCTGACTCTACCTAAGCTTTTCCTTCCACTATTTTTCTCTGTCCCTGCATTTCTTGTACTAAATTTATCCCTTGGAATCTACATCTTCACGTACAAGTTCTTTGATTCAGTGACTGTAGATAGTGTGTTGAATAGAGCTAAACACTTTTTTTTAAAGTTTACACAATAAAAACAGCTGCTGAATTCTCTCTTGAGAGGGAGTGAGAATGTCCAGCTCCTCTCCTGGCAGTGCTGTTGGCAGGTACAAAACACATCTGGGATTTGAATGGTTATAATGGTTATACTGATTATACTGAGACTCGTAAAGCCACAAAAAATTTAGGAGATGGAGAATCTAGAGAGTGCAGATGTCTGAATCATGTCATTATGGCGAGTGCACACTGTAAAAACCAAGGCAAAAGGAGTTCAGAGAGATGCTAACAGCCTCTTTGCATGCAGCACATTTTAGAGCTGTGGAGGGTACCTCTGACAAAACTGTGAACATTTCAGTATTCATTAAGTCACATGGAAACACTTGATTTTCTGCTAGTGTTTATAGAATTTTATACAGAAGACTTTAAAATTTTACCTAAAGATTATTATTATTGTAAACACCAGGCTTGGATGTATGTAGTTGCACTGGTCTCCAGGCTGTGAGGGAGGTACCTGTACACAATATTGACCTGAGCCACTCTGAAGCTGTCAGATACAGGATCCAGTTTTGTTCTTAGAGCTGCTGTATAATCAGACTTGTCTCATAGACATTTAATTTTTTTGTAGCAGAATGTTGTTTCACTTTTGTCCTTTGATTTGCAAACATATAGTTTGAGAAGCAGCTTCCCAGTTTGGAGAGGGGCTGGAGGAGAAGGGAGGAGTTGCCTTCCATAACAAGGGACTGCAAATAGTAAAAGAGTGAAATAACATTCTTTGCCCTTAATTTGGCAAGTTCTTAGTATCAATTGAATTTTCCAGTATTCTTTGCATTTTTATTATTTTTGTGTTTACCTTTTCAATTGTAAACCTTGGAATTTAAGCGTCAAAAAGTTTTTTAATATTGCTGTCACTCACTGAAGTTTCAGTTTTTAATTGTTGTTAAATGTTCTGAACTCCTAAATGGAGTTGATTTACCAGATAAGGTGGGTTGCTCTATTACAAAAAATATAACAATTAATTATTAATAAAATATAAAGATACCCTGATGATAAAATCATAAAATTGGGATTTTTAATAATTGATGTACTATTCATTGAATTTTTTCTGAAAAAAAATTGCATGAATTGTTCTTTTTCCTTGTTCAGAATTTATTCTAGTAACTGCAAAATTATCCTTTTTTAAAATTGTAAATCAAAGGAAAAAGAAATTCTCCACAGATGTTGTATGTGTTTGATGTATTAGACACATTTTTGCAGTATACTGCCTGAAACCTGGGGAATTCATTAACTCACAAGTTGCTGCCAAGGAGGGAAGCAGTCACATTTCCCAAGCTGCTCTGCCTGTCCCCTGGCTGGGGGATGTGTTAGGGCAGCCTTTTTCCTCCCTTTGTATTTGGCTGGCTCTAGAGAAAGGGGAATTTCTTCAAACTGAAGGGCTGTTACTGCTTCTCCCCCGACAGCATCTGTTATTTAATTACCCTGATAGTCTGAGGCTGGCTGTTTCCATTGCACAGCCAGGGATGATGGCAGATGAGAGCTGGTGCTCTGCAGCAGCCCCAGGACCCCAGCCCACAGAGCTGGAGTCACTGGCTTTAGAGAGGGACAGGCTTTGGGAAAGAATCAGAGTTACCCCCTGACACCCTGGGCAAAGCAAAGCAGTTGCCTAAATAGCATTTGCTCTGGGAGGGGCCTCTCTGGTGCATATTTTTGGACACAGCAGAGGACTGCTGCAGGACTTCAGCAGTGAGGGCAGGGATTTAGGATTGAGCACCAATCAAGTGGGACTCCTTAAGGATGTTACTGCCACTCCTCTCAATTGGCTAAGAAAGGCAAATACAGCAATACAGCATGGCCAAACCTCATCTGTATCTAGTCTCTTGAAATAAAGCAGAGTCAGTAAAATACCATCTCTCTGGATTTCCCTATTTCTGAACTTCAGAAAAGAGGCTCCATTCAGGAGGGTTTGAACCTTCTCTGTGACTTCTCCTGACATGATGAGCTTCAGTGTCATTTGGGGATTTGAAATGTGACTGTGTGAATGACAGAAAATCTCATGTGGATTCTCAGTGGGGAATTAGCTGAAGAACCCTGAATGAGGAGGTTGTGATTGTTTGTAAAAGATACAGGCATCACTACCATCACCTGCTGCTTCCTGTCACTCCTGGGATGGATCACTTAAATTCTCTGTGGCTCATTTCAGCCCCCCAAAAACTGAAGCTGGTTTAGAATTTCATAGCCTTGAGGATAAATAACATCCATAACCTTGAGCTATAGTCTGTCATCCTTACCAGTACCTGACTGTGATTTCAGACATTGCTTTTTGTCTATAAAATTTGAAATGGTTTGTTTGTGAGACAGCCCCACTCTGTGCAAGGTGCTGCTGCCATCCAGGTGGAGCAGTGTGTTTGCGTTAGGAAGGATTTATCCTCCTCCTTGTTGCAAACCTCTCACTTGCAAATTCCTTCCACCTCTGGATCTGGGGGGGCTTACAAGAAATTGCTGCATTCACATTACAGGAGAATTACCAAAAACCCAGTAATAAAGGGTTCTGAGAGTCAGAGATGGGTTTTATTTCTCTGTTGTTCTTTGAATTACAACAAGTAAATTTGGGAAATACCAGGCACTATAAGCTTTGAGATGCTATCACCAAATAGCCAACAGTGACCTTTTTGAGCACAGTGGTGCCTGCTCCCATTGCCTTTTCCTTTTGATCCTATTGGAAATGTTTCAGCTCACGTCACTGTTTTCTGAAATGAAGGTTCAATATTTGAAGTAACTTGGAACAAGGCATTCTCTTCTGATACCTACATTTAAAAGAACAGTTTCATCATTTACTCTTTCATGTACTAGGAGTAAAGGTGTAGTGATCCGTTCTGGTAAGATTGTCTTCCTTTAAGCCAAAGGGCGTCAGACAAACAACCAAGTTTGCACTACTTTGTAGGAAACTACAAAAGGGCTCCAAGGGGAGAAAGATTGCTGTCAGACATTGTTTTATGTTAAAAATACAGTTCTTTTGTCTAATGATAAACTGCAGTGAATTCCAGAGGGAGAGATTAATAGATGACATTTACATTCATTCATGTGTTAGAGGCATGTATGAAAAAGAAATAAAAAATAAAAAATCAAAGGAATGTGTACTGATAAAACTGTGGAAGGTTGCTGCTTTTATTTCAGACCAGAAGAATTCGTGAAACCAGAGTACATCTGTTTTTTCCAAGTAGATGTCTACTAAGAGATAATAACTTTCTCTAAGAGCTTCATTGTTCTTATTAAAAGAGAATTTTTTTTTTGCTTCAGGTGTTATTTTCTTTTAGATCTGTAATGGGTGTAAATGAGGTAATGGAACAACTGATATACAGTAGCTGTGATCCAGCTCCTCCTTCAAAAATGCAAACAATTCCCCTGTTATTGGCCACATGAAGACTAATAGCAGTAAATATACAGAGCCTTGCAGTAAATGCAAAGTCAGCCTTGGCTCAGGCAAAGGCCAGCTCCAGTATTTTCATTAGCATTAATTCTAATTACTTGATGGCATACCCCTGGGGTTTTTCATTCCGTGTTGCCATGATGGAGCACATGGCAGATGCATTTCTCGGTCTGTTAGCACCTTGCAATGAGCCATTAACACGTGTTACTGTTTCCTTCCTCTGTGTCTTTCTCCCAGGAATTATGTCTGACCACCAGTTTGGAAACCAGTTCATGTGCAGCGTGGTTGCGTCCCATGTGAGCCATCTCCCAACCACGAACCTCAGTTTTGTTTGGATTGCTCCACCTGCAGGGACGGGCTGTGTCAACTTCATGTACGTATGCACGCAAAGCCATGAGCAGATCATGGCTCTGGAGATAATGAAACCCTCAATCCTGCTCTCCCTATCTGCACTAGAGTCAGTCAGAGCACACTGCCAGGTGCAGACTGCAATTTGAGTCAGAATATCGAGTTCTTCCTGGCTGAAGAATTCCTGTGCATATTGAGACTTCTTATTTTCAAAGCATGTAGGAAGTCTGGCATTTAAAAGAAATAGATTCTTCTTAGTAATTAATCATATCATTGATCCTTTAAGTATACAGCGCATTTGCACTGACACAGTCTTGTAACTATTGCATTTAATATGATTTGGAACATCACACAAATATATTATTCGTATTGTAAACATCAATATAAAATGCAAATATTTGAGAGTAGCTATACTCAAGTATTTACGGTTCCTAATTTTAAACACTCTGAACTTCTGATGAACCAAGAATGATGAAGAGGATTTTTGGTAATTTGTTTTAAAGACATAAGTTATCATTTGATGATTTAGTACCAAATAAAGTTCCAACAAAATAGATTAACTTGAGTTATTAGCATATATATTACTATCTTCTACCTTCAAGTAGTTTCTAATTATTTGTCTCAGAATTTTATAGATCTGATTTGAGAGAGGAAATACACTGAGAATGCAGTCAAAAGTAGAAAATGTTTCAAGTTTGACATTTGCAAAGAAAAAAAGGCAGACAGCTCCTTAATTCAATAAGTGAATAATTGCAACATTTCTGAGACTTGTTTCTATGTTTCTGTGACTGTCCTGTTGTCAAAACAAACTTTCTGAGTATTATTCCCTTTCAATCCATACTGGGAAGCAGCAGGTAATTGCCCCACATAATCAAGTTATTTGAATGTTGTAAAAAAAAAAAAAAGAGTGGCTGACATCTTTGAGAACATAAGTTGCTGATGGTGAGCACAGTACCTGTAGATTGATTTACCTGTGACTTTGATATTTTCCCTTGCCTACATCTTACCTGCACTTTTTTTGCCTACAGTGTCGGGATGCATTATTTATTATCTGCCATGACAACGTCAAGACATTTTTATTTCTAGCTCTCTTTTCTTCTAAACATCTAACAGTAAATGGGGAAATAATAGTTTTGATGATTGGTAACTAAATTGTGAGAGTGTATTTGTTGTATACACCTTGAGGAAATCTGTCAGTTATGGGGTTTATACAACCTTTAATTCTTTTCTGAGAGTACTTTCCTTTTTTGATAAAGTTGAAGCAGCTAAAAATTGTTTGAGTTGCCTTTACATCTTCTCTGTGTATTTTTGCTTACTCCTTTTATTTCTTAAATTCTTTGGTTTTCCTGGTATTCAAGAAATAATTGTCGAATTTTTGGTCCTGACTTGCACTGTGACTGTGAATGTATTTGTTATGAGATGTGACCCTCCGTTGTGAGTTTTCAGGTCAATTTCTAACCAGTCATTCATTTTCCTGGGGGTAATTTTTTCCATGGTTTTATATTGGGTTTTTTGTTCATTTTTTCCATTTTTGAAGAAGAGCTGACAAAAATTCAGCAGAAATACAAATACTACAATGAATGCTGATTCTCATTTAAGTGAAGTTAAATGGATATTTTCTAAAGCAATGAGTGCTTGTCTGTCTTGAAATCCATGGAAGATTGAACATTGGCTTCGGTGAAAACAGAGTTAGACCAGCACTGAACAGTTTTGGAAATCAAACCTGTAATTTCCTGTTTGCTCAAATCATAATCCACATCTTTGGCATTAGCACTCCTTGAACAAAGGTGGTGTTTGCACTGTGTTAGTGACATCCTCAGCCATGCATAGCAGAAATCTGAATTTATTGTTGACCAGGTAATTTGCAGCATGGCTGTAAACCTGCACTGGCAGGACTGGGAGTTCTGACCTCACAGTGGAGAGCCCAGCACCAGAGCTGCTCCCAGGGTCCCTGAGTCAGTCTCAGTGGCTTTTCAGAACCTCTCACGTGAGGTGTTAGGATGCTCCATAGGTGATGCTGTTTTGTCCTTGGGGAGGAGCAAAATGATGCAGTTATATCAGCTTGCTTTCCCAGAGAACAAATTCAGACCAGAGTGGAAAGTTTCAGCTTCTCTGAAGCTGGTGTTTACTCCAGGATCACACTTGTCTGCAGGAATACTGGGTAAATGTGATCATCAGTTGAAGGAAATGTAAAGAGAAGAAATATGTTTTACCTCTAATCCTCCTCCTCAATTTTTCTTCAGCTGCCCACACTTTCTTGTCTCAGCTGGTGTTTCTCCTGCTTACTAAATCAAGTTGCAGTAAACAAAGCTATATTTGTGGTACAGTGTTAGCCTGCCTACCCTACCCAGTTCCCTGAATACAAGAGTTCTAGAGGGCTCTGTCTGGTTTGTATGCCTTTGTGCCTTTCTAGCAAATAATAAATGAGGTTTTTTTAACACTTAATATAGATTACATTTAATATATAAATTTAAATAATTTTTGTTTTAACTTAGTATAAATTGAAAGTATTTACAAAAAATACATTGATTTATGGACTCTAACAGCATTTCAGTATAACTAAGAGCTTCCTTTACTGTTTGTTGCCAATATGTCTGTCATTCAGACCAGCTAATTAGTCTTTGACCTCTCTGGGGATGGATAATAAGGTTATTAATTAGCATTAGCTTTGACATGCGATTTTTGAGTGTTGATACCTCTCCCTGGACAATTCTTAGGAGGAACTGAGCAAAGGTCACCAGGCAAATCTCTTACAGGCCAGATAGCTTTTGCTATAGATGCACAGATAGCTTTTATTAACTGCACACACTGTTGGCCTGTTCTGGCTCCCACTGAAGCAGTGGAATTCTGTGGAGGTGACACAAAGTCACGACCCTGTAGACATCATGGGCAAAATTCCTTTTCGCTTCATATGTGCTTTTTGATGTGCTCTTCTAGAGCTCAATGATGAAAAATACAGAAGCCTTAAGACATGAAGTTTGTCCAGTGATGCTGTCAACCTGTTCCTCCTTGTATCCAAACAAAAATGACAAAGCAGTTGAGATATTAAGATACTAAATTTCATAAAAATCAGTAGCCAGGCAGACCATTTATACCTGTAAATTTGGACATTGCTGGCAACAATCCTCCCTGTTACAATGTGATTTGTTTCTAAACTGCCAGAAATATTCCTGCCATAAATGTGTCAGTTCCCAGATCCCAGTCCACCTTGCATTTTCCAGTCAAGGTGAAGGAGGATGGCTCCTGGCCACACTCAGGTTACTGAAACAGCCAGTGAGGGACACAAGCTATTGCTGTGGTGCAGGAGGAATGCTGTGGGGAGGGATGTGGGGCACAGTTCTGCAACAAGGATGGGCTTATTTCTGTGTGTGTGAGATACATGGGCACAGCAAATTAGGATTCACACCAGCTTGCCAGCCCAGCACTCAGTTTCTTTCCAACCCCACTGGGACATTCCTAATCTCTGCAGTTTGATGCAATCCAGTTATTTCCACTGCACACAGTGCTGTGCCACTGCTGGATCTAAATGTAATGTTACCTGTCAGAGCTTTGCATCTTTCCTTGGCTCACTGTTTCACTCAATGAGCCCTCTTCACCGTTTCACCAGGAAAGAAGGATGATGTAGAACCTTGTTCTCCGTGGGGGAAGGTGGCTGGAGCCAACCTGTTTCTGTGCAAAATGAGCCATTTTTTTACACTAGTTGTGTGCAAATTTATTTTCACTCTTTGGGTGTTTTTCCTCAAAGTACCTTATTATGGCTACTAAATGGATATTAGAAGTACCTTTTTATGAAATACACTTCTAACAGAAACACTGAGTGCTGCTGGTGTTCCTGTAGTATGTCTTACTGTAATCCTTTAGTGTTTTCACCATAGATACCACCAGCTGAGTTGAGGAAATAAAAGCTATTTTTTTGCAGCATTTATTACACAATTGTTTTCTTAGCAATAACTTAGGACCACATTAAACAGATATTGAGCACAGAGCCTCCCAAGAAATTGCCAGGATCTGTAAATGCTCTTTACCACCACAAAATAGTAGGTCCTCCTTTACACTAACAAGTAATTTCTCTGATTGTGTGCAAATTTGTAAAATATTATCTTCATAATCCTTCAGCTAGGTTTCGCAGTTTGTAATTTCTGCTCTAAGCTCACACTAACCTAGTTAAAGCTCAGCCTGACAGCAGGGATAATAATGGCTGTTAAGCAGGGTGGCATGCTGGGCTGCATCTTACGTTGTTAAGCCTGTTGTTTTATAGATGGCTTAACTTACTAGTTTGCAAAAGTGATAAAGCTGACCTAAATAGCAAAAGCATATTGTGTTTTGACCATCAACAGGGTTTATTGCAGAAGTTCCAGCTATTGTATTAAATAAAATTGTGGGCTCTAGAATGTACTTAGAAAAATAAGTTGGTGGTTTTTTTATGTAACCATTTGTGTTAGTCACTGAACAGGTGTTTAGTAATTTTTACTGTGTCTATATATGCATTATAACTTCTATTAACAGAAGACTAGACTTCTGTAAAGCTGTCTGCCTGAGTCTATACTCGGTCTATACTGAGTCTAATAAGCTGATAAGTACTAAAAGGCCCAATCACATATTATGTGACACTTAATTAGCACAGTTTATGGAGGAAATGGCTCAATAGGAATGGGAATAACTGTGGTGGTGTCTCTGTATTAAGACAGAGGTAAGAGAGCAGTGGTGGCTGAGGCAGGGCACTGGCACATCTCTTCAGGCAGGAGAAACTCATTCTCAGCACAGCTCCTGGGAAAAGTCTGGGATTGAATGCTGAAGCAGACAGATGGACTGTTGGAAGAAATTTTCAAGAAAGGAGATGTGTTTTTCAATGAGAATATGCCTCTCCCCATAATCACCTTAAGTTACAACTCCTTTCTGGGAAGTTTGAAGTACCCTTTTCCAGAACTGGTCTTTTGATGCCCATGTGTTTAAGCCTGTTTCAAGAACTGGCAATGGTGTTAGTTTATGAACTCAAAATACCATGCTGTACGAACGCTACAGAACATAAAGTCAGTGATTGAGAGACTTGGTTACCTATTTAAAGCATTTATAGAAAACCTATGATAATAATTATGGAAATATTGAATAAACATCCAAGAAGATTACATGCTTTACTATATTAGTCCTCTAGCCAGGGTGGGAAAGGTCTATATTGTCTGAAGGAACCACATTTCCCTGGTAAACCACTTAGCTAAACTGCCATTTAAGACACTGCTTACTGTAGTTTTTTCAATTGTTTGAAATAAGTACAAAGGATAATCTTCAAGATAAAGTACACAATTATCTTTGCACACAATGATAATACACACAAACAATAACATAAATGTAAACAGAAAATAGCATCTATGATAAGTGAGATCCCTTAAGTCCCTTGCATTTATGTATAATCAACTCTCAATTATATGGTCACGTACCTTTTTCTCTCTCACAATCTTATGATGATGCAGAATTGCACACTGAAATACATTGTTGTTCATAGCAGTCCATTTGCTGCCGAGATTTGAGATCTCTGCATTCATTTGAGGAGTGTTCCATAACACACACGGAAACCTTAATGTATAGACAGCCTTGACTATGGGGTTTTGTAAAGAAGCTCCCTGCTTCAGTAAGTGTTGCAATTCTCTTCCTACTCCTTATTGCAACAAAAGGGTGAAGCAGGATATTTCACTGCACTCTGATATTGGTGTGGACTCTGAGTCAGGGATTGTATAGGCAGCCCCAAATAAGAGACAGTCATTGCTTACAGGCAGAGTAGTTAGCCCAGGGTTGCCGTCATTTTTATTTTTCCGTATTTCTTATAACTTATGCCTTGTAGAAAAAAAAATTATCAGCAATTGTTCCTTGCTAGTGTGTCAGTCTAGTGGAACTATGAAGAAAAATTACTGCCTTGCTTGGTTTTCCACTTCCCTGGGTAGAGGCATTGTTGTGCCGTCAATCAACATTATGTGTAATATTCTGAAAACCACGAGCCAATATTTGATTCCTATCTTGGCTCTGCTCTCACATCCCATTTTGATGTGATGCCCAGATTACCTCCTTCATCTTCTGTGTTTGTTAATTTCCAGTGAAATGCAAACGTTGTGCGTGGTATCTTTGTGGCTCCTCTAACTATGACCCCAAACAGCAAAGATTCATCTGACTGCTGAATTAGATTTAACTTGTCTGTTAGTTTTGTCTTAGCTTTGTCTATTTTGTGTAAAACAGACTGAGGTGACTAATGAGAAACTGTGGGTGTTTTCAGAAACTTTTTAAACAGAAGAAAGTAATACATAGGGTACTGTGATGGTCAGTACTCAAAAGTGGTCAGAGCAAAGTAAGAAAATCATGAGAGACGATGAAAGCTGGTTACACCTAATTGTCCACTCCTGAAAAGAGGTTTTCAGTTGTTTCAACTGGATATAGGATATGTGCCTATCTCCAGGTAGGAGTTTATGTGAGCTGTCTGTAATTCCTCTAAGGGTTAATGGATGTGCAGCCCATCGGCATCCAGGCCTGACATTCAATTTTACATCTAGGGAGAGGTACCTGCAGGAATACAGGGTCTCTCCTAGCTTCCTTAGGATATTTCAAGGTATTTTAATACTTCTAGGCAGCAGATCTATATCTCCACTGATCAAAATGGATCATTAGCTACATAGTTTACCTGTAGACGGTTATATAGGCACATATTTTAAGATTTTTTTTAATGTGAATTGGAATCCCACTCTGATTCAGCTGCCTAAACATAAGCATCCTGTACCAAGTCATGAAAATGAATTTTTCATCCCCGCCACCCTCAACGGTAACTTTGTCTGTGTCAAGAATTTCCAGTGAGTGGGCTGCTCTACAGTTGAAATCTGCTGAAGGATATTAATAAAAATGGCAACTGTGTAAAGTTCATAAAATCTTGCATTTTTTTTTCCTTTTTCCTTGTAGGTCAAATCTGTTGAGTAATATTCTCTCAGATGACTAATATTTCTACTAAAAACCCACTTAATGAGAGGACTGCTCATTTTTTAAGCTTTTCTCCAAGTGTGCAGACAACTGGCCATTTGTGATTTTAGACTCTTCATTCTGTGCTGTAGGTATAAAAAAAGCAGAACCAACAAAGCCAGAAAAAAAGTTTATGTGAGCAAGTATTTAAAGTAAAAGCACATGAAAATTCTATTGGTGTTAGTTGAACTTAATTCCAAAGATGAGCAAGAGGCATGAAATGCTACTTGTGGCAGTGTTGTGTAATGCCAGAGTAGAAACTGCAATGTTATACAATATTCTTTATGTGACGCAAATTTACTATATCACTTACTTATATGATAGCAGAAGGCAGCTCAGTATAGCCTTTGGCTTCTCTATTAAGATTTTGTTGTGGCTTCATATAGGACTCTGGCACTCCTGCATGAAATAAAATGAAATCTAGTAATTTTCTACTGGTATTATCTAAATAATAAAATGGTCATGGTGAGAATTACTTCCCTTCTTACAAACGATCATTTAGCAATTCTAGAAACAGAGATTAGATTTTACTTTCTTCCCACTTACTTTTCTCACCTTATTTGTTTGGAGGAACTTTATTAGCACTTTGTCCCTTTGTCTGTACAATAATGGTTTCCTCATGGTGAGTCCTAGCAAAAGTTTAAAAACAAAAAAGAAAGAAAGCCTAAACTTGAAGACAAGAAAAACATTTGATTAGCTTTTTCTGCTCTGCTGGGAAAATTTGATTCTGAGTATTCAGAATGACCATGACTTGAAATTATTTGACAGAACGAACTCTGTTGTACAGCAGAGTTATCAGCTAGAAGAAGATTTGAAGATGCTACACCAATTCAAATAATAATATATTTTTATTTGAAAAATGGCATATTATTAAAGTGTTTCACATACTGTTTTGTGGCTCTTGTTGGTGATTAATGGCTGTTTCCATTACATATTTTGCAGGTACAATGGCACTGTAACATTATGTCTTAAAGTTGATGGTGCTGTTTTCCTTATTATTTTGGAGTGTCTTGAATCTTTTTAGTTCTTACTAGAAATGCAACAAATACATTTTCTCTTATAGCATTCTCAATATCCCTTTTAGATCAACATAAGCTGTTTAGCTCAAGTAGTAATTCACTTGAGCCATTTTCTGTGAAAAATGCATTTTTAAAGTCTTAAAGAATAAGAAGCTCTCCAGCAATCTCTGTGATTTCCCACCCAAATAGGGAAGAGCTTAAAATAACGATTTTGAAAAAATGAATGATGGAAGAAAGTAATACTCTGTATTTGTTTTCAGTATTTCAGTAGTCTGAGGTCAAATTTTGCCCACATTGAACACACTGTTGCAGTCAGGAACTAAAAACATGTTCCACAAATTCAGCCAGCTCCTATCACCATCAGTGTTTATGCAAAGGTTCATAACCATCAGTTATAACTGATATGAAAAAAATTATTTTGCAGAACCTACTTACACATTCAAAGAGCAATGTCCTAAACATCCTAAAATACAAAAAATAAGCAGTAGAAACACTCCCAATCAGTATCACAGACAGTTTGGCAAAGCAGTGAAGATGCCAGGGCCGTAATTTGAATGATGGTTTTAACACACAAATAGAGAGAGAATATGTATGGTGAGTTAAGCTGCATAAAGCCTTTCTTCTAAATCCAGATGTAGGCATTAACTCGCATATTTGAGATGGCATGCTTATTTGCTAAGTGCAAAGATGGCTACAGAAAGGCTTTCCTGACTGATGATAAAAGCTGGAGCACTCTTTAATTTTGGTTACTGCCAAGCTTATTTCAACAACCACAATAGTTATTTGGCTTCATACCAAAAAGTGGCAATATAGTACTTACATGTCTATGGATCAAAATTAGATGAAAAATTGCTGTTTCTCATCTCCAAAGCCATTTGCCACACATTTTATAGGCCTCAAGATGCCTTTTGTAATATGTGATAACAGAGCCAACTGAAGCATCTGCCTGGGAAGAGATTACTTTAATTATGGACTCAATGTCCTATTTTTTGCAAGTGTTCCCCAGAGAATTTCTTACTGCTGGATGAGAGGTGTTATGATGCACATTAAAACCTACAAGTCAAACAAAAGAGATTGTAAAAGTGAGACAAGGACACCCATAGAGACCCCAGTCTTGTATTCAGTGGCTAAAAAAACCCCCGGAATTGTGTGATGACAATGTTTTAATTGATCTAATATCTGTAAAAATGAACTTCAAAAATATATGTATGTAAAAAGAATGAGAGAAAGCTTAGCAATTTTTTCCTTATCCTATTGTGTAAAATTGATTGATCTATAGAAGTCTTTAAAATGTTCATATTTTCCTTTTAATTTTTTTCAGTACAGTAGTTACTAATGATGTAATGCGGAAAATGCAGCAAAGAGGTTTCTTGTTAGCTTCTATTTTTGTTACATGCGAAGTTTCTTGTCATTAAGAATTCATTTGCCTTCTGCTGTAGTATCATTGATCTCAATTAACTCACTTGATATTAAAGTGGATGTGCTGTATGCTCCTATAGAAATTCTGAGTAAATCACCATTGATTTAGCACAGTTTAATGGATTCTTAAAATATTTGTCATTCTCTCTTCATCAATTAGAAGAAAGCCTAGAGATCTTCATTAGCAGCTGCTGCAATGATGAGCTAAAAGTTTTTCTTTACACAAAATACGATGGAAGAGCTGTAAAGATGGCTTGAAGATGCTGTGACAGCATGTGAAGTACTGGGGAACTTCCTTAGAATTTGGAAAATTGCCAAACTTTAGCGAGAAAATGACATCTCTAGAAGGTACTGAACTCTAAAAACAAAACAACAACAACAAACCAAAACCTATTTGAAATCTATTTAAAAGAGAGGGCTGTATCTTCCTCTTTGATTTTGTACAATTATTAGAATGGTTTATTCTCATAAAACATTAGAGTAAAAGCAATGCTCATCCTTTATAAATAATATCAAGTAATTAGGGATTTTTCTGTTTTCTAATTTTATAGTAATTGTGTGTCTTCAGTGAAGCACAACTAAGTCTGAAAAAAATGTTAAATGGTCGGCACTTCCATGATCTGGGGGTAGGTAGTGAGGAGATTTCATAGGCCAGCAAATTAAAACAATTAACTATCCCTTCAGCACCCAGCCCCAGGAGGAGCTTGTCAGGTAGCAGTCATCACATGTGTCTCTTCTTCCTGTTTTCCAGCACTGTTTCAGGTGCCTGGGGAATACTTGCTCCAAACTTGGTCTCTGCTGCTATATGGGCTAAGTTTATAAATGCAGTCACAGCATGATGTGCTAGTGACTGGCTCAGAGATAAAAGACCTGCATCTGCAGGATTGAATTTGGGTTTGGAAGTGGTGGCACCTGTCCTGTCTGGGCTCTGGGTATCCTCAATAAGTCTCATGATGTAAGCTTTAGGAAGTGGATGGAGATAGTCGAAATATCTTAGGTGGTTTTGCCTGGAGCCATTCTGGGTTAGGAGAGGGATCTCAGCTCTCTGCTGTGTGTGACATAGTAGGACACAGAGACACATGGCCTCTGGTCCTATGCAAGGATTAAGGATTAAGTATTAGGTCCCATTTCTATCTTCTAGGATTTTCATTGTTGTTATTTGGGGTTTTTTTCATGACTTCCTCTGGCTGTAAGAAGATACATGGTGCCGGGGTTTAATGGCACCATGCAACCCCTGTTCTTTGAGGGGAGATCCTTGGACAGACCTTGGACCAAACTGGGAATTGGTCAATATCAGCTGTTTCCAGGCTCAATGCTTTGCCTTTTGGTTTATTACTGATAATGTGGAGACAAGGGTCATGAATGTACATGGCTTAGTGAAGTGACTGAGGCCACTTTTCTTAGTCCTGGATTCAGGACACATAGACATGTGGGATCATGGCTGATCAGTTACTGATGTCCCTTCTGAGATTTTGGAAGAGACTCTCTCCCTTCATCAACTTTGAAAACGATGTCTGCCTGAATCCCTGTGCCTAGGAAACTTCCAGTGAGGCACCCATGTGCATCCAGGGCTGGGCTTCCTCGGCTGCTGTCCCAGGCTCATGTGCCCTACATACCACCAGATCCCCCTGAGGCACTTGAATCATGCTGAAAGTCATGTAAAATTTCAACTGTTGTTTCTGCAAGGGCAGGCATTTCAGCTGTGACGCTTTACCTTGCCAGAAGCCATGAAATCTGTTCAGATATTTTCCTGCTTGCCAGGGAGAGACGACCTTTTCCTTTGGGTGAAGTGTCCAGCTTTGGAGCTACTGTTCCTTTGCTCTTGGAGCTCACACTCCAAGAGTCACCAGTGTTCTTAGCCAGAACTTTGTGTTTTAAAGTGTATGGGCAATCGGTCATCATTCTAATTATTTAGGTGCAAGTTGTCTTTTTTGTTTAAAAAAATGTTCCAAAAGGCTGGAGCTCTGCTGTTACTTAACATGAAGAAATGTCATTTCTTAAGAATGGTGTATGTCCCTGTAGCTTTGAGCACTGGCCTTCTCATTCTGTGGAGTTTTTGCTTCTTAGGGAACATTTTTTCTGATCTCAGCATCAAGAGTCCCAGAGTCAGGCAAGGAAAGGGTTGGAAAAGGCAACTCTATCTGAATTGCTCCTTGCACTGTCAGCTGATGTCTGTAGCTCACACCACTCTCCTGCTTAACCTGGCTGTGACTGTACCTGCTGGCAGGTCTCTGCCCATCCAGACTGGAGAAAACTACTGCACTGTGGTGGCTCTTGACCCTTCCACCATAGGAGACCTGCATCTTGGATTGCACAGCAAGGGGAGGGCATGGTGTTCCAATTCTCCTCTCTCTTTCAAAGCCACATGAGGTATCCCTTCACTGGGAACCTCTAGTTTATCACTGTGAGCCACTGTCAGTGCTGATGGATGAGGAAACTCAGTTTTACTTCTCATGGGGGGAGAGCAAGCAAATCTGGAATCCATGATGACATTCTGTTCTGAAGTGCATCAAGGATGCATCACATTTCATTTAGCCTCTGCAATTTTTGTAGGGAATATGAAATGTGGTTTCACAAATATTTCTCCTTGTTGGCATTTTCTCTAACATAACAGGTCATCTTTTTTTTGTTTGTTTTTTTCAACCCTTCTCCAGTATTACACAGAATATCCATGTCAAGTGTTTTATTCTTATGAGGTTCATTCTTAGCTCTCCTGTGGTAGCAACATATGAATAGTGAAAAATTTCATAATCCTGGCAGAGCACTATTGTTTCCATAAATCACACTTCAGAAAACTGCAAATTATTTAATGTTAAATTTCTAGAAATTATTTAATTCCTCATGTATTAGTAAACTTGCTTGCGCCTTTAAAGATATAACCATTGTGATACTGAAATCACATCTAAATCCAACTTTGCATTGCCATATGGCACAACCTGTAGACACTAAGACTGGGAATTCATGTATTAGGTTGCCAGACTGATGTGGTGGATAAGTAGATTGTCATAAAAGTAATTAGTTTCAGTGTATGTAGATTGCACTTGGCCTTTTTTGTTGTTAAGCTTTTAAGGATTGATCTTTTAATGCTTTGCTGTGATACAAAAACAAAGCATCTTAAAAGAGGACAGTTTGCAGTTAAAAATTTTTAGTATGTGTTTGCTGGATGAAATAAAAATAAAATAGATCTCACTCTTGCTAGTGTTTAGGATATGTCAGGAATGTTTACTTGTATTTGTAAGGATGTTTCTGTTGTTGATTTTTAACCCACCAGGGATCTAACTAGTAGCTAGGTTTGGAGGTTGTGACTATGTTCAGAGCTCTCAAATACTTTTGGCTACAAGGCATGTGGACATGGAGAAGAAATAAAAAATGAATTTAAAAAATCATAAGCAAGTCCTTCTGAGGCTGACTGATGTTGTGCAATATGATGTAGATGACTATTGGATGGCTATTACAGTGGTACAGTAAAGGCAGTTCAGTTGCAGTAGTTTAATTTGGTAATGATAATTAATTTGCATCAGGAACTCACTGCTCTTGATGCTGATCTGTGTCACAGGTAGTCAAGCTGGATTTCAAGGCTGGGTTTTTGTCTCACTTTTGGCAGCAGGGACTTTCTGCTGCAGAGTGTGACTTGGAATGCGAATTCTCAGCTGGAGCTACCAGGGAATGCCAAAGCCAGGACAGAGCAGTTCATGGTGCCTTTGACCTGAGAGCCCATCCTGGAGCTGGGTGTGCCCTGGATCCCCAAAGGCTGTAGCACATCCTGGGGCTCTTGGCTGTGTGCAGCTTTTTGTGTGAATCTGGAAGGTTCAGGAGCACTGAACGCCCAGTGACAGAGAGGAAGGGAGGGATCCAAACCTCAGCCAAAACAGGGATATTAGCCAAGTTTATTAAGTTTTCATGAGTTAATTTAGATCTTCAAACAGTAACAAAATTACAGAGTATGTGAACCTCAGTGTTTGCAAGTGCTGGAAGGTTTGCAGTGCTCTGTTCAGCAGTGCTTTAATAGTATCTTTAAATTTTCAAGTTATGTTTGAAAAATTAATAAATAGAATTTTAATAAACCCTCTTTCTCTTTTTTTTTTTTTTTGCTTTAAATTGGCAATCAAGTCATTGAGTGTTGGTCTGTAAAAGTGTGAGCACAGAATACATTTCATGGTTGATTTATGAGCTCCTTGAAAATATGGTTTATAATGAAATTCCGACAGGCCCTTAACAAAATTAGCATAACAAATAGCAATGTAATAATACCTTTCATGTCTGTGCATTCCTGCAAATTCACTGTCAGTGAACACTTGCCAAAGATCAGAGCACTTCCAGCCAGGGCTGGGCAGCACAGCCAGACAATGCACCCCCAGAAAACTGAGTGCCTGCTGCATGGATGTGGAGTTATGGATTCAGAGAGTCTGCATGGGCAAAGTTAAATCAGCAGTAATTCTAGCAAAATAATATCAAAATAAGAATAGCTGTCTTCAGCAGCAGAGTTATTGCTGTTATTACTAGCTATTACTAGTTGCTTAGTTATTACTAAAGCAAAACATGGGAAGTGTAACTTTCACTGCTGGCAGTACCTAATTTCATGGCTTTGTGAAAATTAGGAAATATAGCTGAGATGGTAGCTAGAAGACCAGTAATGGCTTGGGCTGTCATTGTCAATATAGAAAGTCTGTATTTATACTTTAAAACATTATTTTGATGAATTTTACAGTTGAGCCTGTTTTCTACAGAATGGTATCCTGACATTTTGCCTGTGTCTAATGTTTGAAATATATAAGTTTCTGACGATGTGTTTCTTTGGATTTTTTTTTTTTTTTTTAATAGAATAACCTGGGCCAAAGCTGGATAACTGGGTCAGAGTCAGTCTATTTTTATGTAGAAAAGTCTGGGCTGTGTGCATCTCAGGTTTAATGTCAGAACACAAGTGGTTTACCACTAGGAATTCCAAGGGCATTATACTGACCTCAATCTGCTCACACAAACACTGAAACAAATTAAAGAGCAAAAGTACTGTGCAGCTGTTAGTATGCAAAGGGATGGTGGAGGCTGTTGAAATACAAAGCAGGAGGAAGACAGTGAGTAGCATAATCTTTGGTCTCCGAGCAACTGATGCACAGTTATGGATAGATGAAGCTAAATTTTAGCATTGAGGTTCATATATGCAGAGTATAATTATGTTTTTATTCTAAGAATGTCATTAAAACAATGTTAGACTAAGTGGTTTCTTTTCAAAGGAAGAGTTAAAATGGGAGATATAATTCCAGATGAGATAGTTAGAAAGAACTGTTTGCTGTGTTCCTTGTTGGCATATTGTTAAGATTATTTTGGGAAATACAGAAATGGGTGGAGACACAAAAATACAGTCTGGGAAATAAAAAAGTGCAGTGAGCTTTTGGTGAGACAGCAAAGCTTTTTGGGGGTACAGGTTAAGCCAGGCCTGGGAAGACTTTCTTCAGAAAGTCAGCACCTTGCCGACAGAAATTTGAGAAAAGTAAAAAACCTTGAAAGACAACTTTGCTATTCATACAGAGCTGTTTTGTTTAGTTTTAGTGGCATGTCAGTGCCTGTGGCAATCCTCAAATGTCCACTATCAGAATATCAGGTTGGGAGGGGACTCAGTACTGGAGATTATGGTTTACTGGGGAGAGGAGTAGAGGAGCCAGAAAAGTTTGGGGAAGCCCAAACCAAGGCTTGACATTGTCGTAATAATTCAAGCAAATTTATTTCTTTTGCTTAAGCAGTGTTGGGTAACTAAGGTAAAAAGTGATCATAAAAATGTTTTATCTTCATTTATATGAAGTGGGGACAGTGTCCATCTCCTGTACTCAGCTTCAGCCTTCAGCTTTCTCCCTGTCATTTTTAATAGGAGAATTTGCCCTTTTTCTTCATAGATTAATGGAGGAATAAAACAGCCACCCTAAGTTCAGTAGCAGACACATTGTCAGATGCTTTTTTCCCTGTTTTTTTGACTAGCCAGGTTAAGAATCCTGAAAGATTTGGGCTTCAGTCAGTATGGTCAACGCATGGTCCATTAACCAGATTTCTTAGGTTTACAGTCTTACTCTTTTTAGCACTATTACTTTTCTCTCATCATGTTTCTTGTAGCCCTTAGCAGATCCAACGAGGAGGAAGAGAGATGATTCTCAGGGAATCAAACGACTTCTTTTATGATTGTTACATTCATGACATTACTCATGACCAGAGGGTCATAATCCAGCTCTAGAGTTGTTACCACATGAATTGTAGACCATACGAATTTGAATCTCTAAAGGATTCAAAAACTTTTAACCAGTGAGTATAAAGGGAGGTTGCTTTACCATATCTTAGATACAGAAAAAAGGATACTCACTTTGTGCTGAGTAATTACAGAAAAGCCAATACTTGAAATATAATTTCCTCAAATACCACAAAGTAGACCATAGGAAGCAAATTATCTGGTTTCTCTGCCAAAGACTCTCAACCATAACTCTTATCAATCTTCAGCATCAGATGATGTGTAAATTAATCATTCATTGCCCTCCAATTTCAATTTTCTCAAGGGAAATGTTTCCTGGTCTCAGTTAGACCAGATTGTGCTGTTTTAAGTCCCATGCACAGGATGGTGGTGTGTCAGTAGTGTGAATATTGGTGTACACACAGGATATGAAAGCTTCCCGTGTGATACAGTGCTGACAACTCACAGTGCAAGAACTCCCGGGATCTGGGGCTTCATATTTAGCTGGAGAGCTGCAGCAGCCCCAATATCTGTTGGGAGAGTTGCCTGTGCAGTCAGGAGCTTGAGAGTCACACGGATGCAGAGCTGAAAGCAGTTTGAGTTCCTGGGCTGCCTTGAGGATGACTTAACTGCTACATTGTTTTTGCAATCTGTGTCTTGTTTTAAAGAAAGGGCACCTAATCCAAACCCACTTACTTTGAAGTCTGATATGTATGTCGTGATTTGATAAAATTTCTTGGTCAGAAGTTTCACATTTTTACTAGAAATGGCAGGTGTTTATAATTTGCTGCACAAGTAGTTTTCATGTTTTAGCATAATTTAGAGTGAATTAATGGCTTGTTATTTATTGCCCAATACTCTGTAGGAGTGATTTATAAAGCCATACTCTGCACTGCTTGTTACTTTGTATGCTCTGCGTTAGGTGTATCATCAATATCATTAAATGAATTCACAGTGACATTGCTCTGGAACTATGGGTTTTGATACAAGGGTAACAGAACATAAATCAAGAATTATGTTTAATTCATAAGAGGTAGCAATCTCTCATTTAAGTGTAGGCTGGGCTAGATGGTGTCAAAAATATGCTTTACAATACCTCTTCTGATTGCATTTCAGACCCTCTCTGTACGCCCTTATGTTCTCTGTGAGAATAATAGATGGCAATACAGTGCAGTTTGTCAAGTGAATAACATTTCTGGTTTTATATATTTGGGTGCAAATGCTATCATTATTTTTGCCACAAGCCAAAAAGGAATATATTTACATGAATATACTTAAAACTGTTCTTAAGGGAATCTATAAATTTAAAGACAAGCCTTGCCTATTCTCTACAAAAAATACAATTGTTAACTATATAAATTATACTTTAAAAATCCAATATTTTGTAGTATTTCTAACTGTTATTTTTGTTCCTAAGCATAAATATAAATAAACTTTTATTTTAGTTTTTCTTTTCTTCATTATTTAAATTTCTCTTGAATTAGTACATTAAAATACAGAGCATTGAAAAACCAATCAGAATATTTAACTGATATCTGTTTACTTTTACAATTTTTATGTAAATATTTCTTTTTCCTTTGGCTTTTGTAAAAAAAAAAATTATTCTTACAAAGCCTAAATTTAGGATTGGCACTGTCTTGTAAATGCTCTCTTACCTCACTATTACCCCAAGTGCATATGAACTCTTGACAGTATCATTCACATATAATGGCAATTTTGAGGTAAGATAATTTAAATCTCTGTGCTTAGGATGCAGTTTATTGGAAATGTTAATTATGCAGGGACTGGGGCTGTCATTTGCTAGAAGTTTTCTCATCATTCACTGCAAGAAGCAGGACGTTGTTCTCTTTGACACTTCTTGGAGGTAACAAAATACTCATCACGTACTTTAAATGGCTGGAAGGAATTACATTCATGGGAGAATATTAATGTTTACACATAAATGAAAACTAGAAAAAAATGTTTTGTGAAAATGAAGAGATTCTTTTTGTTCAGTATTTTAGACATGTGTTCTCAGTGGAAACGAAGGACAGTAAAACAAATAGTTTATCTCTGGAGAAGCAGAGAAATCAGACTTCAGGGTCTTTTTGTCCCAGCTCTCATGCCATATACTGTGTTCCCTTTCATTAATATTCTCTAACATTTGTTAGAACAAAAGGAAAAATCAATTGAAATACATGATGAAGTTTTTTACACAAAACTGGAAGAGATTGTTGGGATTTTTTTTAATTTTCACTTAAAAATAAGTTGGAATAGGACACTTGCAATGGATAATTCTACTCAGTTTGTAAACAAAACTTTACTATGTAAAAACAATATTGTTTTATAACCAAAGACATCTATATGTAAAAATTAGAAAATCTCATTAGTGTTCTTCCCAAATCTTCCGAAAATGTTTCATCCTGCCTCCTGACATTGAGCAGCCTTCCCTCCCATTGTTGTGCTGGGTGATGTTAAGGTTATGGGAAGGTGTTTGGGCTCTGAGGGATCCCTTGGTCTCAGGAGGTTGTGGCCCAGAGATTTCCACGTCTTCCCTCCAGCACATGGGGCATCTCTCTCACCTCTGCTGGCAGCCATGCCCAAACTGAAGCCAAGTAATTTGAAACACTTCTGCTCGGATTTGCAAAGAAAATTGATATCTTGTTAGTTATGGCATCCTTAGGCTGGGCAAAAGGATGCTCAGCACAGAGCTGTCATGTACATACTTAATGTCATTAATATGCTCAAAACCATAGAGCTTGTTTAGGATCAGAGGTTAATGGTGCAAAAATTAACTGCAAGCTCCTTTCATTTACTAGTACTTCTGAAACAACAGTGACTGGGGTAATTTTTCTTCATTATGTTGGGTGTCTTTTGGTTAGGAGGATGCTGTTCTAAAATGAGTAACTGCTGTACATGATGACACAGTACAGAACCATTTTCTGGGCAACTGTCCAGCTTCCAGTCACTGATATTAAAATTTTCTGTCATCAGCATTAAAAGGTGCTCAAGTCAGTTAGAAACAGAAAGACAAAACATGCAGGGAATGTAGGATAGGATGTATTTCTGGAGTGAAAATGCTGCTTGTCCATCTCTCTTTCTCCCTGTATTAATTATTTCTGAACTTTTAGGTCCATTCCAATGAAAGTCAACAACAACTTAGGTGTCTTTAATAATATTATCTTGAATATAGATGGCCATACTCAGAAGGATTATTATATACAAATGGAGAAGAATTTGAGGAAGCTCTGGCTTGGCAAGAAGCTCCAGCTGAGCATGTTTTAGCATACTGCTCCTCAGCCTGGAGGGGATGGAGCTGGGAGACCAAGAGAAAGATGGTACCAGTGTGGCTGCAAGTGATGAGCTTTCTGTGCCTTAGAAATCCCTTCTCCTTACTTCGGGTATGGAATGACTTTGTACACACTCCTGCTGCTTGGAAGGGCACAGGAAAATACACTAAGTTAAACCAGAGCAAAATAAACCCATACTTGTCATGAAATCATGAAGCAGGACCATTTAGCATACCTGAAACAGGAAAGCATATACGGATTCCTGAGTTCAGGAATACAAGGCTTTGAACAGGATCTTTTTTAAAGTTCTCAAAAATTAAAATGGCAATTTTTCTCATTTATTTTGATACAGGTTTCAGAAATGTGAATTGGTATAAATGTTTTTTCTAACTATGCATAGTATTTTAAAGAAATTTTTGAGAAAGATAGGTATGGTTCATTTAAAATCATATTCAACAAGAGAAATCTTAGCATTTGAAAAGCAAAGATTTTATGAAATTTAATGTGTTTTGCTGTGCATAATGAAGCATATAAAGTAGCCTGGAAATAAAAAAAAAAGCAGTTCCATTCTTGCTTCTTAAAACCAACTGGTCAAAATTCTTTACCATGTTCCCATCATAAACTCCTCAAAAGACCAAGTATCAGCTTGAGAACTATTGAAGAACAATTTTCCATAACATTACTGACAGCTGCAAAAAAGGAAGGTATTTCCCTGCAGCAAGACAGCATGTAATTTTTTTTTGTAAGCACAGATCAAAAGATTTGTGAATGGAACCTCAGAAAAGACTCATGTTCTGGTTTACTAAAAGTATCTAAAATATTTACAATTTTTTCTGTATCTCTTAGTTTAGGAATTATGAAGTCAATAATAGAGTATTGGTCAAGTGGAATATATATTGCCAGATAGAAATAAATAGACCATTTGAAATTCTTGAGATGAATGTCTCCACTGAGTATTATTAATACATAAATCCAAGCCTTTAGTTTAAATGCAAGGGATTGGCCTCATGTCAATAAAATTAAAAAGTAAAAAAAAAAGTGTTTTTTTAAAAAGTGCAGCAATGTCATGCAAGGAATCTAAACTTACTGTGAGATGTTTGGTTGAGGCATCTTCAGAAATAGTTGCACCTGGAAACTAAAAGCCACACATCACCAGCTTTATTTTAGAATATTTTATTTGTTGTTTGCAATATATTGTTTTTAACAGTCTTCGTACAGGAATAACATAGAGTTATCTTTGCCAGTGGATGAAGTCTGCCTGTTTTCTTAGCATGTGCCAAACAAGTGGCATGGCACAGTTAGTGCTGCTATTTTTACAGCATTGTTTTAGATACTGCTCTCAGATATGTCTTATTTTCTTCTAAATTACAATTGTATCTCTGTCATCCACACACCTTTACCAGCTAACAGTTAACTGCTATTTATTCCATCCCTTGATGAGTCTTGTTTCTGTTCTTTTGACTCACTGCCACATCCATCCCATTCATAGCAACAAGGTACATCCTAGCTTATATTGTTTCTCCATTGTAGTATTTCAAGATTTCAGCCATTCTCTGTGCNTCAGCAGGTGCCTGATGATCATTCAGAACAGGAAATTGCTAATTACACCTGTGGTACCCTTATGTAACTTTTCATGAAATCTAGTATCTGTTATGGATCCATCCTTAGTCCGGTCAGTTTTACTTGGATTGCACTGGGAAGATTTGTGTCACATATGGGATGCCACTGCTTCCCATTCCAGGGGACTCTGTCTGGAGCCAATACTTTGGATATTTTTGACAAAGAAAGCACTCAGAAAATTATGGTTTTAGAAAACCTGTTCAATTTACCCTGACACTTGTGAATTTATCCCAAGCAGCTCATGGGAAGTGTCCCTTCCATCAGGGTAGAGGAAACTGGACTGAATGCAACAGTGGATCTACTACACGAAGTTCCTCAGTTGAAAAGGAGAGATTAGCAGGAGCAAACCCATATTTTTTGTTTTTGTTTACTTGATGCAGTATTTTCACAAAATCTGAAAAGCTGTATGACTCTGAAAACCCCATTAGAATATCAGTTATGAGAAGAGATCCTCTTTTATCGTTAAGTGTTAGCCTGAGTTTGATGTTTTATTAATCAACCATAAACTTCTTAGCTACACAAATTACAGATGAATTTCTCTAATTTCCAGCACCACTCTGTTGTGTACAGCAGCAGATGTGCAAGTCTCCGATGAATGCCTTCATCTGTAGTACTTGGAATTTGGGATTCCAGACAGGGGAATTTGAGCTCCCAAGCAATATTTCATGTAAAAAAAGCAATAATTATTTGTGTGTATTTGAAAAGTTCACCTTCCTGGCAACTTTACTGATCTGAATTCCCAATGTATTCATTTTGATAGGAAACCATCATTAGCAAATAAATGAAGAGTTGAAGTCTGGTTGTGTTTCACCCAATATCACCTTTTTTTTGTTCACCAGGGACATAGGGAATCCGATGTTGGTGCTAAAGAATCTCAGAGCATCAACAGGATATTTTCCTACAAAGATTTATTCTAGTGTTGTGCTCATTCTGCCCAGAGACTTCTGAAAACAAATCTGTGCTCAGGAAAAATTAGTAACAAAAATGCAAGAGCATCCATCTATTGTGGAAGTACTTACATTGTTGCTTAGATTCTCTGTTACTCTGGTTTCTTTCAGGGCTAGGGTTATAAATCTCTTCATTATTACTTTACTCTAAGAGAAAGGTTTTAGACTTTGATGTCTTTTTTAATAATGGGTTTAAAGAATTATTATCCACACCATCTCTAAAGGAGATATTATAGCAATGTAGCTTAGCAGGTAATTTGTTTCTGAGTAAGACAAATCATGGATTGTTTCCTAGTGAGAAACATGGTTTCAAATTCATTATTGTTGGAACAGTATATTACATGGGAGGCTGCTGTCCAAATGAGTTGTAAATTCAGTGTATTTATGCCTGTGTCAAGTGACTGACCAATTCAAGGTGAAGTTCAGATTTTGTTTAATGTAATTTTGATAATCCCATTATTATTTTCTTATGCAAAAGCATTCACAAATACCAGAACTGAGAGCCTTGATGTGATGTTAGGCAATGTGGTAGAAGGTATAGCAGAGCTGTTTGTGTTTTATTAGTGGAGTTGATCCTGCTTTGAGCAGGAGGTTGGTCTGGAGACCTCCTAAGGTCCCTTCCAGCCTGGATTTTCTTATGATCCCCTCTGGAGTGTGATGGTGAGTCTCTGGGCAGGCCATGTTTTCCTGGATGGAGGAAGAAGAAACTGCCCATAACTCAGAAGCAGCTGGATTCAACCATTTTGGAGCTGGCAGCAGGGGCAGAGGGTGGGTCCTGACCCCAGCTGTGGCTCCCAGAGCTCCCACCCACAGCACAGCTGGAAGCCAGCACCAAGGGGTGCTGAGCCATTGCTAACACCCTGCAAGGGGAGCTCAGGGGCTTTGCTCAGCCCTAAGAGCTGCTAAAAGCTGCTGGTTTGGAAAGCAGGGCTGGAGGACAGGACTTGCTGTGGAAGGACACAGAGAACAGGTTTTTTCTCTTTTAAATTCAATGCCTCTGGTTGAGGTGGGAAAGGATGGATGTGATTTAGGCATCCACATTTCTGATTGTCTCTTAATCCCAACCCTAAAACAGTCCTCTAAAAAAGTCCATGTTGAAGAAAGGCTGAACTGTACTGTGAGCAGCAGGATCCATGAATGCAAGTTTTCCCAATAGCACCCACACCACAGTACTTCCAGGGGCCCTCACACTACACCTCAGTCTTGCCTTCAATACCTCTAAAGTCCCCAAATAACCCCCAACCCTTCCTACAAGCAGCTCCTACCATCATCTCTCCAGTTTATGCTGTGTACATGATGCCATTCCACCTGCTTCTTTTGTCTGCAGTTCTGTGATACTTCACAGATTTTCTTTTTTTTTTTTAGTGGCTGATGGAATTAATTATTCTCCTAAGGCAATATTTCACCTGCCTGTTTTTATTTGCAAGCTAGTATGGTCTTCAGGGATATATGCTTTCTTCCAACTCATAAATCCGGATGAAAATTAAAAACCAGGCAGGGGAAATAACTGTCCTTTGTATGATTAGTGACTCTGCATTTTTTCCAGAGGTACACCATATTCACAGCAAGAATAACAGTTCTCCACTAACAACTGTATCTGGTTCTCTCTTCGTTTGATTTTGATCAGTTTGTGAAAGATTACCATGTTTCATTTGTTTTTCAGTCCTCTGAAAACATTTAGGTTAGTGAGAAAAGTGCAAAGAAACATTAGACAAGGAGTGTAGTATTTCAGTTCGGTGAAGCTTTAGGAAGGGAAACCTGCCCCATATGCTGTGGGGTGTGGTCTGTGGAAATTTTGAATTTTGATGTATTATTTTCCAGCATTAGACTAAAGAGGCAGGTTTTATCCTTCCCTTGCAAGCTGACTTGCACATTGTGGAGGCACCAGTTACATATCTGTAATATTGAAATTAGTTTGTTTTTTTTTTTTAAGAAAGGGAATCAGTTTGGCTATTGAAGATTTCTTTGTGGGGGTTGTAAAGGAAATAAAGCAGATAAGATTCCAGATTTTTAGATGGTCCAACTCATCCACAGCTAGTGGCAATGTCCTTTGGGAGCAGTGGGCAGCTAAATCAAGATAGAGCAGACTGGAGAAACCTTAACTAGGAAATGGATAGTGAGTACAGATGGCATGAGAGCAGTGAACTGAAAAGGTGATATTAAAATCATCCTCTTTCCCATTATTTAGGATCTTTTAAAACTAATGTTGTTTTCGTCCCAGTGTCTCATATGCTGTTTCAGGTTTTTCTTTTTAATTTTAAATTTTTTTAAGTTTTCACTGTGTTAACATACTCGGGTATGTTATATATTATGGGCTTTTGTTTAAACACGTACCACATCAGAAAACCCCAGAGCATCAACTACCTTTAAACTCCTGGTTTTCTGGGATCATGTAAAACCTTTGGCACTTCTGGTTGGGTATTCTGAGATATCCAGCCATAAACTCATGATTAGGGAGAATTAATATCACAGTTATGGAAAGTGTTAAACATAAAGAACTGGTTAATTCTTTTGTTCTGTGAAAATCAGTTAAGTGGTGATTAGTTAGATACAAACCTTGCTCTCATTTCTCTGCTTTCAGCAGATATACAAAACCTTAGAGTGATGGTTCTGCAGTTAAATGCAGACTGGAAGGGATCTCAGGAGGTCTTTAGTCCAAAATCCTGCTTTAAGGAGGGCCAGACCAGGTTGCTCAGGACTTTAATCCAGTCTGGGTTTAAAATGCAACTGTGATGGAGAGGAACTGCACAAGTTCCTTTGGTGGCTGCTGCCATGTCCCCCCAAAATCATCTCTTCTGCTGAATGTGCCCTGCTCCTCAGTTTCTCCTCACAGAGTATCTGCTCCAGCCCAGATCATCTTTGTGGCCTCTGCTGGACTCCCCCAAGATGATCAGTACTGCCAAACTTAATTAGTACATTTTGTTAAGAAGAAAGTCATTGTAGAAGCATATATTGACTGCAGGTCCACTTACTTAATACCTCTGTGTTCATTTAGAGGTTTCAAGAATTTTAAAATCAGTGGTAACTGCAACATTTCTCCTTTTCCTACTAGAAAAGACAAAGGCGTTGTTGTCCTTGAAGGATAATTTAGGTGATTGAATAATATCTTCATTTTCTATAGGTTTTAAAAGACTACATAAGCAAAATTTCAGAAAAGCAATGATTTTTTTTATACCAAAAAATGTAATATATTCGTTAGCTTAGGGTTAAATATAGAATTCCAATAGTTATAAATATTCAATGCATTAAAAACCTAAAATTCATCCAATCTATGTTTCACTAAATAATAAAATACAATAGATTGGAAAACCTAAAACAAGGACAGAGTCTTCTCCCAAAGACTGAAGAAGGTGGAAAACAGGGACCTAGTTGTTGGCACTGTGTCAGTAGAGAGACAATGGATGCTTGTTCTATTATTTATTTGAGCTCTCTGCTTGGCAGATGCCACTGCAATAACCCTTTATTTTGAGTACAGAAAAAATAGAATTTGCTTTCCTTTATAATCACACAATGCAAAATACTACTGAAAATGTTGGATTTCCTGTAGCTGAGGAGAAAGTATTGTTGTGATCTGCTTTCAGTTAGCAAGAAACTTTAATCATTCCAGTCACATAAAACTAGACAGAATTTTAAAAAACCCACATCTTTTCATTCTCTGAGATAGAAGAGAAAGGAAAATGAAAGTGTTTATATACAGTTTAAAATGGTAAATCTTACTTTTTACCTCTTTTATAAGGTATATATTGTTATGTTGTATTCATCTTTTGTACATGCACCTTGCAACTAAACAAAATTTGGTGTTCTTTAGGACAAAAAAAAAAATGGTTCTTATAAATTGTAATGTGTAGGGGCTGGAGGTGCCTGTGCACCCTCTGTTTCCAGTGTTGTAGTCTTAGATCCATCCTCTATAATATGGATTATAATTACAGAATCTAGAATAGGATCACAGAATGGCCTGCCTCTTCCAGTGCCTCACCACTCTCTCAAGTAAAGACTTTTTTTCTAACATTTATTTTAAACTGCCCTCTTTCAGTGTGAAGTCATTTCCCCTTTTTGTGTCACCATAAGCTCATGTAAGAAGTCCCTCTCCATCTTTCCCTTCAGGTACTGGAATGAAATATCTGTAGGCCCTTCTCATTTATTTGATCATTGAGGATGTTTGTTTTATGCAAATCTTGTTTAAAGAAAGTCATTAAATGTTTATTAAGCTATTCTTTACTCAACCTTTAGGTTGAGTCCTTATCCCCACATGTTTAGTTCCCAGAGATATATTCAGAGACAAAAGACAAAGCCAGGTGGCACTTGTTCCTCTTACATTTTCCCTGCTTGAAGGCTCACCCATGAAGAAAGTTATGAGTATCATTTATTCTTGTGAGCCACAAACTTCAGCTCAGGACAGTCATCCCAAATGAAATGATTGTTCTTGGCCCTCTAGCACACATCCTGGCTTTTGCTGACCATTTTGGTCCTTTCCCCCTGAAGAATTTTCACCTCTGATTGAGGTTTTTGGAGCAAGTGTGCTAATTTCAGTCTCCTGAACAAATGTCTACATAAGTAATTGCATCTTACTTGCCAAATTTCCCTGACAATTTCAGATGAATATGGTCAGGACAGATGACTTTCTCTATAGCTTCTCAGTCAGGAAATCATTGGGGACAAGGAGAGGAAAGCAGTCAAAATGTGTATTTCAGAACACACAGATCTCATTTCTGCTGCTTTAATTAGACTGAACTTGCATGTCAAGTGAAAACTGAAATAACAACTTGGAGGCATTTAGCCAGTAGATGGAAGTCTCCCACCCAAGTGCCTTCTGGATCAGCAGCCACGAGTGCTCTGTGCATTTTCCCTACTGGCCCCAGCACCAGAACCAGCACCATTCTCCCAGTCAGGTTTAACATGTTGGTCTGACTGCTCCTGAAGAAATTGTCACTGAAGGTTCCAGCCCTGGTAGGAAACACAGTCCAAAATGCACCCCAGCCTGACCTCACCTCCTGCCACACACAGTAAATGGTCAATAAACCACCTTTGCAGGGCACTGGATCACACTCCTGCCATGAAAGGCTTTGCACCACAAAGCCCCATGTTCCAGAAGGCCTCTTCTCCATCATGCTTTCAAGTTATTTTATTCAGAGATCCCTTAACCAGGCAGTATTGCAGAATACATTTTTTAAAGACAGTGTAAACAAGACAACCCTACAGAGATGATCATGCAAATTTAACAATGCATTAAAAATCAATCCATTTATTTGCATAAGCAGGGCAACTATCCATCTCTGGGTAGTGTGGCTGTGCATCCCTTCCACAGATGGAGCTGGAGCTGGCAGAGCCAGGCAGCAGAGGCAGCACACAAGGGTCAGTCCCATGTTGCCTCCTGCCTGTGTTCTCCTGAGCCAAAACACTCTCTTTAAAATGCAACCTGTTAACAAGAGCATGTTAGCAATCCACTTGAAGTCAGTGTGAATGATGGGAAACTTCAACAGAAAATGCCAGCTGCAATCATTGGGTATGCATTATTTTCTGCTCCAGACCAGTTTCATAACTTGCCCAGCATCAACTGTGTCCCCCACAGTAATGGGGACACAACACAGTCTGTGCTGGCATCAGACCTGATTTCAGGGGGCACCACTGTGGGGTTAGGGAAGATCAATCTCAGCCTCATGTAGTCACTCACTGATTTTCCTGGAGCCAGTGTTAGGGATGTCACACTGAATTTCCTTGCCTAGAAGTAGCCACTAATTTAGCAGCTGGCACAAGGTTAAACTCTTCTAGTGCAGGTAAGAAATAATCTCCTTTTCTTTGATGCTGTAGAAAACCCTTTTTGGTGCATCATGAGATACTGCAGGGCACCTGAGCCTTTTTGAAGCCCCCTCTGGCATGAATTTGTCCCAGTGCCTTCCCTCACCAGGGAAAGGTGCAGATGGCCAAGCATCTCTGTAAGGGCAGAACAAGCACCAGGCATGTGAACCCCAGAGCACACACGAGCTCCAGGGGAAGGCCCAGGCCAGGTACTCTGCTCTTGGATTCACAGCTCAGCCTGAGGGAGGACTCTGTCATGGGGAAGTGTCTCTGGGTTTGTTCCTCCCAGCTCACCTGGAATGATTTCTGTCATCACACAGGAGACAAATTGATACTACTGGGGCTGTGTTCAGAGAAGCTGGCATTACTGCACTTGGAAAGTGCTTTTCAGCTTGTTGGCACTTGAGCAGGATGGCACTTCAAGCCCCCTTTCACAGGTGACATGGATTGTAAATAATTTAACTGGAGAATCAGCAAGGTTTTTTTTATTTGATTTTATTTTCAGTGGCAGATAATCTGGAAGTCCTTATTGGCACCTGATTTCAATTCAAATAGTAGTGGTTTAGGAAGGAAAATTGTTTTGAAAATTGTTTTAAAAATTGCTGTAATTGAGGTATGAGGTTAGCAATGCCTTGAACTGCCAGTGAGTCTCAGCACCTGATATAGTCTTCTTGTGTTCAGAGCTCCTTATTCCTCTGTAAGCAGTTCATCCCCTCTTACATCGCCCCAAGCACACAAATATATCTAGGCTAATGGAAAAATGAGGTTAATATAAAGAGGAACCTTATTACCTCTAAGTTGTTTTTCTTTCAAAGCCCTCACTTACCATGTCAGGATGTTCCTGTTCTCTCCATTTTTCTTTTATTTCTCATCCCTTTGGAAAGATTAATTCCTACTTGGAATTATCTCTGGGGACATATAGAACATGCATCTCACCTTTTGGCTGACTGACACATTAGATCTGATTAGTCACTTGCCCTTTAGCTGGGACAGACAATTTCAGAGTGAGACTATAGACAGGTGTGGAGTAACACCAAACAATAGTAAGTGCCCTTCCTCTGAGCAATATTCAACTACATTTAAGACAGCATAGAAACTTTTCAAAAAAGCATAACTTTCAGTTACTGTATATATATATGTGTGTGTGTCACAAAAGCAAAACTCCAGAGTTAATAGCTGAACAATTTTCTTTATTTAGTAGAATTTCTTTCAGGCTTTGCCAGTATTATTTTTGTAATAATTATCATAAATATTATGTAGTTTTTAGACTGGAGTGTCAATATCGGAATTTAAATGAGTTTGGATATGTTACATGTCTTTATAAGAAAAGAGTCCAAATTCACGGTCCTGTTCTGTG
The DNA here is from genome assembly GCA_013397245.1 of Thryothorus ludovicianus. Lineage (NCBI taxonomy): Eukaryota > Metazoa > Chordata > Aves > Passeriformes > Certhiidae > Thryothorus > Thryothorus ludovicianus. The sequence continues at coordinate 263,697 of VZTB01005582.1, read as the reverse complement.
AACCTCACCTGTCAGGTAAGAACATCACCAACAAAGGAAGTTCAATACAAAGAAGGTATATTTTGAACTTCTTTCTAGAAGTATCTCAGTTCCTGCATAATTGTACTGCATTATTTTCCTTTGCTCTGTTAGTAAAGCATAAATACAGAGAAAATGGAGCAGACAATACTGGTAAAGTGGCAGTAGCAGCACCCTTCACAAGTCTCTGGAGCTGCGCTCTCAATGCTCATGCCCATGGCAGGACAAATCTGATGTGAGCACAGGCTGCAGGGAGCAGTGCCCCTCCTGCACTGCCCTCCTGTCCCCAGGGTGCAGATCACTCCTGCTATGGAACAGCAATAATTGGCTCCTAGTCTGCATTATCAAGCAAGGGATGACAGACACAGAAAGATGCTGATCATTCAACTGGTTGCTGGCTCTCTGCCCAAACCCCCTTTTTCTCACACGCATGCAGAGATCCAGTAAACAGTACAGAGTTTGGTATTATTGGTATTACTTGGTATTTGTTTGCATTCAGACACATACTCAGGCTCTCCTCTGCATGTGGTCTGTGTTCCAACAGTTTGCTCTTCTCTGCCTCATAAAGGAGTGCCCTGGTTGCTGTCATTGTTGTGTGCATTCTGAATTGTATCCTGGGCTGTTGCATAAACAGCATCTCTGAAGTCCTGGTCCACTTCTAAAGGTTTTATTTCCCTCTGTCTGCGCCCTGACAGCTTGGGGGATAGAACTCTTGTACAAAATACCTCCTGTGCCTTAGGTGTGGCTTTTTCTTGAATGTTGAGACAGTGAAGCTCAATACATTAAATTCCCATATATGCAAACACATATGCAAAACGTGTCTGCTGGTGCTGCATAGGCCACAAAGCTGGCTGTGGGATGCCCTGCCATTTCAGCTGCCAGAGGAAGCCACCATGTCTGGTCCTTCTAAAGAAATCTGGGCACATACTTATCTTGGAAATTGTTTGTTCCAATTCTGACTTGCATGACTGAATACACATGTTTGGTAAATTGCAGAAATGTATGTTGTGATCATAGTTTTGTGCATATTTATCACCACAGAACTTAAATAAATACTTTAATTAATATTTTAAAATGAGAAATAAAGCCTTAGCTCTCTTGCTTTTATGTGGTGGTGCAGTGTATCTGTTTTTATTTCACTCTGTACTCTGTACATGGTCACTGGTCTTGTCAGCAACTATAGAAATGCTAATGTAGGACCATGGCATGAAGTTCTGCTGTATTTTGTGAAAGTACAGAAAAATCCTAAAATAGTTTCAATGGGGCACATGGTAGGGAGTGCAACCAAAACCTCGCAGAGGTAACGCGATCCTGGGACTGTGGCCAAAATACTGTCAATGCCAGGTGAGGCAAGGCTCCAGCTTTACATCTGCCTCTGAAATTCCAAGATGGAAAAGAAAACACAGGTCTCCTTCCTCAGGCTGAGGGAGAGAGTGTCTAAAAGCCCTAGGAGCACCAGGTGGGCATAGTTTTGCATTTTCAGGATATACACACTGGCTTTGCATTTCAGGACATACACACTTGTGGAAATAGAGTTTTCCTACATGTACAGAAAGCAAAGCAGATCCCAGAGAAGCTTTCGTTTACTCCTGTTTGTACTGTGACTCTTTGAAGATGGTTTTACCCCAAGGATCCACTGTACATGGAAAATTTAGTATTAGATGTGTTACTTTTATTCTTCTTCCTTTTCAGGGTAACTGGCTTGTTAGCCAAGAAAAATATAATATATTTTGACTTTCATTTTCATACAATTCTTTTCTGGTCTTTTCTGACATTTCATAGGCAAGCTAGGCATGATCCATTAGAGAGGGCACACTGCTGGCTGAGAAACTGCTGTCATAAAGTAGTTTTCAGCATCTTACTGTTGAACTGAGAGGCTATTTTAAGGACTTCACATGGATCCATACTGAGTTCATTAATATTAATTAGAGAAAGGCTAAATAACATGTATGAAGAGGAACATGTATGAAGAGGGTGTATGAGTCTAGACAGGTATTGGAAGAATTTTGGCTGACAGAAATCACACTTCAAATACAACTCTTGCAAATCTGAAAGGTTTTGAAATTTCTGAGATAAAACTGATGTTGGGAAGTTCTGGACTTGGAAAAGAGGGTTTAAATGAGCAACTGGAAAGAAAATAAAATGATTGCTGTTACCATGAGAGCTCTGTATGAGAAAAGCACATTGCATTATATTTCTACCTGATCATGAGGAAACAGAATGGCAAGTTTTGTGGTATATTACAGGTCTTCTAGCTGTGGGTCACTAATGGGAATTAATTATTTTTTAGATAAAACTTTTGAGGCCTCAAATGTAGAAACTCTATGTTTAGCTATATGTGTCAAAGATGTCCTTCATTACATGCCAGTGATTTTTATTACCAACCCAGGCATTTTGGTTTAGGAATTTTCTTTTGCTATGAACAAAACAACTGCTGCAAATTATCCTATAAATTTAGAAGAGTACAAAAAGAAGAACACAGAAAGGAAGCAGAATGGAACTTCTGATTTGATTAGTCATGCATAGATATACATAATACATACACAGATACATGTATAAATAAGTTTTTATTATTTATTGTTGTCTTTTTTATGTTCACAGGGCTACAGCTACTCATAGGGGCCAAGTTATATTCAAGGATGCCTTAGCACAACAGCTGTGTGAACAGGGAGGTAAGAGTCACCATAATTCTAAAAATACCTGTCAAATGTGGTTTTCCATTTTACCTGAATGTCAATGTTACTCTTCATGAAAGATACTCTATAGAAAACCTCATATTAGCATCTTATTTACATACTTGGAACTGAGTTTCTTTGGCTTCATACTTCCCATTATTTAGCCAGGAATCCCACTTTTCCTCTCAGCTAGGTATTGGGGAATATACAAAACTTTAAGCAGCACTGTGCACAAGCCTGAAATCAGCCTGTAATAGCCAGCATTTATTTTCTGTCAGAACCACAAGCTGAGTTTTAACCCTCACTGGATTAACTTTAAGCAATATGGCTGAAGCAAAAGCTTTGTTTACTATCCAACTCACACATGTCCTTGTGAAAAATCTGCCTTCCCATTTCATGAAAGTAGGCCATTGAATTTTTGCCTGTCACATACAACATTTGATCATTTTTATAGCTAAACAAAATGTTTGACTTACATAAACTTTAAAAATCTAATTATTTTCACAGCTTACCCTTTCAATGAAAAACCTAAAAAATAAATGTCCTGTTGTCATCTGTTGTCTACAAACAGTACTTTGCTTTGAACCTAAGACAGTGAGAAGTAGATAAGATAACCATCATTTTTAGTATAGGAAAGATATTTCCAGTTATATCAGCAAAATTCCAGTGATATTTCAATGTGAAAAGAAGCTATGAAACATGGGCCAAATGATTCAAAATAAAGATTTTAAAATGAGTAAAGTATTGCCATATTAACACACAGGAGAAAATCCCACAAAATACATCTTCTGGGTGCATTAGAGCTATGATATTTTTCCCCATGAGTTTAGGAATGCAGCTTTTGCAATAAAAAGCTATTGAACAATATTTCAGGAGCATAACTTGAGTTATTCATATTAGGTATCAATAATAGCTCTGTGATAATGAGGGAAAAATTTTCCATTTTCAAGTTTTTACTTTTGTTGTAGTTCAATGGAAGTAGGAAGAGAGATTCAGAGATGTGAAAAAATGTCAGCTAGCAGGCTAGGATGTTGGTTCTACTTTGGAGGAATTAGAAATATTTAACAAGGTGCTGGCAAAGAGAAAGGGAGCGTTATGGTGATCTGGATGGAAAGTGATTAGGCCAGCCATGTTTTTGCTGCAGGGAAGGAAGAACATCTGGAGAAATTAACAGGAGGTAATTGTGCACCTGTAATGGGAGTGTGAAAGCGTAATGTTTCAGTGACTGGTGTATGGGGACCTGGAACAGAAGTGTTGGCAGGATTGCCATTTGGGATGTGCTGAGGAGGATGGGAGGGATGTCTCACACAGGCTCCTTGCTGGATGGATGTGAGTCAAGAGTGGAAAAATGAATATGCAGAGTAATCAGCAAAAAGTGACAGAAAACTTCATAAACAGATTAAATTCTGCAAGGCATAATTGCAGAGTAAGCACACAACAGCCAGTCTGGGGCAGCCAGAACAGGTAAGGAAGAGAGAGGGGAAGGAGGAGTCACACTGATGGCAGTGACAAAGGGCTGTCAGTGACCAGGATGGTGAAAGTTATGCACAAGCAAGCTGAATGGAAATACATGACTGTCAGTGTCAGAACTGGCAACACGGTCAAGGAGAATGTGGGCAAAGCAACAGTATTTCTCCCTGCTAGAAGAAAATGCCTTGGTAAGCAGAAACAAGTGGGTAGATATCTATCTATACAGACTTGACAATCCTTCTTCAGACATTCTGTTCGCTGAGATTTCAGTGGGAGAGCTGACAAAAGAACCTTTTATTCTTTCACCCCTCTCTGATTTACAGTTCTGCAATTTTGGAGCAGAACCTAACCTCAGATCAACATTTTAGCAACACTTATGTTTGTTAAAACAGTAAGTCCTTATGTTACTGTATGCTGTCCCTGAGTTCACAGGAACCCTGCAGAACAAGGAGAAAATAGAATTTGGGTACTGGTTTTATGCAGAGTATAAAGGATGCTGAGATGTCCCACTGGCTTCTCAGCTGTGACAATCCCTTTGCTGCCTCCTCCTCCCATCCAGCTGCTGATAGCCATATCCTGCACCAGCTCCCTGAAAGAGACTTCAGCTTCCCCAACTTATCACAGTCTCCCATGTCCTTATAGCTTTTGTGTTTCCCATTGATTTTCCCAGCAATTCTCTTTGCTTTATACACAGTCACCTCAGAGACATCCTGGATTTACCATCCCCAAGGCATGTGCTGTCCCTGCAGTACCTCAGCAGCCATCAGGTTTGGCTTAGGCCAGGATGACCCAGAGGACAGCGTGTGACAAATGTAGCAGTGGTCAGATTTCCCTGCAATACTGATGTGCAAGCTTCTCAGTTGTTCTCTTGGCCCTTCTCCCACATTTAATTCTCACCATGGCTTCTCTCTCCTCAGTTTCCTAGCTCAGACACAGTTTCCTTGACTTGGATATTCAACCACTGCATTGTCCATATCCCTTATTCCCACCCCTTCCAGTACCAGGCTCCCCTCTGCCTTTTTGTTCTTATTTCTTCAGCACAGTGTGCATTGCATTAGTCTCTAACCACTGCATACTATTATCATCCTTATACTATTAGAATTAATTTTCCTGTTCAAAGAAAAGAGACTTTCTTTGAAGTAGACCTTACTTCCTTTATTCCATTTTCATCAACACCACTCATGTAAACAAAGGATTCTTTCAGAAAGAATTAGTGAATTTATTTAAATGCTAATATCATATTAATATATATGCAAAAAAGCAAGACATATTGACATAAATGAGATTTTATAGTCTGTTTCTAGCCCTAAACATTACTATACTGAAATAGTGCACTGAATGATGTGACATATTAAGTAAAGAAAAATAAAACCACAGGGCAACTTCATAGATTTATTATGGGACATCTTCTTAATAAGTATGTTCACTAGAGGAGATATCAGAATTCTTAATGTCTGGTAAAAAAGGATATACATGAAGAGTGAAAGTAGCAAGAAATCTCAAAAATCATGTTCATTGTGGCTGTCGGCCCTCAAATGTACATTAATAAATCCTAATTGAGTTAATGGAATTTGTGCAGTGAAAGGAAAGTGATTTTTTGTATTTTGGGGAGAATTAGAGGATAAAGGGTAGTGTTAAGGGATGGCAATGCCATATGTATAATGTAAATGGAGTAAGAAATTATGCCATAGGGAAAGACACTAAGAAAGTAAAACAATTGCTTAAAAAGCTTTGTGTTCAGAATATAATACATATTTTAGGAAGCTAGGGAGATGTTTGCTTTAAATTTTATGAGAATTACATTGAAGAAAGGAGACAAAAATTATCATAGAAAAAGTCAATCTAGCACAAACAGGAAAAAACCCAAACAAACAAAAACTGAATAAGAGGAGCTAAAAAGGCAGATGTTTTGTAAATACTTTTAAGGATAAATAAGGACCATAATGACTGATTATATTCTTGCCAGTAAAAATATATTTATTTAACCGTATCTTTAACTTGCTGATGTAATAGTAAAATAAATGAAAAATAAGGTGAACTTAGTATGGTGCATGTTGATTCATATTTATTTCTGACCTGAGTAGAACAAAAATCACACATTAGTGGCATAATCAAAATGGAGTTGACAAGACATCAAACCTGGCTGCATTGCATAGAAGAACTCTGAAGAGTTTAGATCTGCATGAAAATGAAAATGTAGCTGAGAGGAACAGCTTGTGGGGCACAGTCCTGCCTGCCTTTGCCACACCAAGTGAGGTGACATCAGCCAAGGAGGCCTTTTCCCTGGTGCACTGTAGCTTTAGATCAGTAGCACCATTCCTTGAAAAAAGGACTACAGTGGGAGATTTGTGTACAGTTTCGTTCTGACTGACTAGCAGAGAATCTCAGAACAGTAAAACCTAAGAGATGGAAAAGACGAAGGAAGTTGTTCCCTCTTAGTGCAATATCATTCCCTTCTGCACAATTCCCTGAATTTTATGCAATCTCATGCTCAATGCCACAGATTATAGGGGCAGGGTTTCCTTTTTTAAGAGACCCCTCTACAGTCTGACAGATATCTCCATACTGAAAGCAAATCCTGAGAACTGGCCCAGACTATCTTTTAATTGAGAACTTTTGGATGAATGTTTGTGCAAGACTTTTTAGATGTGTTTTGTATCTTGTAAAATTTAGGAACACTGAAAAAAATGCAAAACAGATTTCAGGATCTTAGGCTTGTATTTTACATGCTCTCAGAGCAGTATTTTACAGAGCAGAAGACTGGAGTGTAGAACTGGTGTAAAGTTCCCCAGTTTATGTGTCAACAAGAATAACACAGCCCTCAGGCAACTTACTGACACTCCTTAGGGGATGCTCAGCCTCTATCATTCAAAAGCAACTTTGTTTACTAATAAAGCATTGGAGTGAGTCTAAATAAAAGCATTAATTTCCTTTTTTATCTTCATTTGGCTGCTAATGACAAAGAGATTAGACTTCATCATCTGCAAAACCAAAGATACCTCCCTCCACACCTCATTTGTCATTAATTCATGAGAAACAGCTGAAAGCCTCTGGCTGTAGAACTCTCAGCACTATGTTTGTCTAGGAGCATGTGGGCATTTGTGCCACTGTAATTCACTTTCTCTTTATATTAAAAAACCCACAAAGTTCATGGTTCTGAGAAAAAAAAGAAGGTATACTTTTTAGAGAGTTTTAAGAATATTTTCTTATGCTGCATTTTCTACCTGTACCTACACACAATCTTGACCCCAGAACTCTATAGAATATGGGTGTCAATAGTACAAATGGATGTTTGTAGGTCATGTGTCTAATTTGCCTTATGCTTGATTTTTTATTCTGAATGGGGACTACTGTCAATAGCTAGTTAATAGCTAGACTATTGCTATGTTTAATGATTTTGTTTCTAATTTTTTTCACTGACAACAAGACCATCAAGTTGTTTCTTTCCTCCTCACATTCCAGTTTCTAGAAGATGACATTTCCTTCTCACTTCTTTCAGATTTCCCTCCCTTCCAGTTTAACCAAAAAGGGGGATATTTAAATTGGCTTAACATTTCAGTAGCCTATTTCATCCACAGAAAAATTTAACCTTTTACTCCAAAAGATGCCTTCATTCTCCCTCATCCCATTGACACAGAGCCCCACAATGTTCCCATTGACTTTTGAATTCCCCATTAGCTTCCTCAAAATTCTCATGCTTCCAGTTTGACTGTGGCCTTTCTCTCTCTGAATCACTCTGTGTTGTATACTTTCTTCTCTGCTTTTCCTTGCCAAAGCGATTGTCTTGTAAGACAAGGCAAGCACTCTACATTTCTTCACATTTTCTCACACGGTATTTGCTCATACCTCTTAGATTGTGACCTCAGTTGAGCTCTGCTTCCTTTCTTTGCTCTGTACAATTCATCTCTTGTGATGCTCTGTATATACCCAGGGTGCTAGTTAAAAATCAAATAATAAATTCATTTACTTTACTTTTTAAAAAGGTATGACATTCTCATTCAAGCTAAGATGCATTCTGGAGCCACGCAAATACTGCTTTTAAATCTAAAACCATCTAACCATGTGCCTAAGGAACATCTGACAAAGTGAATAATGGTTTAAAGTATGAACTGAGATGGTCTTTCTTTTTCCTTCTCAATCTGAAGTATTGTATAATTCCTTTTAAATTATACATTTATATCTTTACACTGTATAGCTACTCCTCATTGTATCATTTCTTTTAGCTTTGTCATATTGCACAAAAAAACTTAATTTGATTTTAGCCACACTGCATGGCTTATAGAAAAATCCATGTTATTTTAAAGTAATAGTTCTATAAATTGATTAGAAAGGCAGATCTGAAAATATTCTAAAACAACTACAGTTAGTGTTATGTTTTGAATTTCTATTATTTGTGGGCCTTAAATACAACACAAAGATCAACACAGTGATCTTTTACAATGAAATATAAAATGTAATACAGAAATTACTTATAGAGAGAATAAAGCTTATATTTATCACTCATTAAATGATACATTCACAGTCTTTCATCGTATTCAGCTCAGGAATTTGAATTACAATCAGAATACCTGAGGCAAAAATATTTGGGCTTCTTAGATCCTGTAAAGATTTAGGAAATGTAACCTCTCCCCAGCATAAAGCCTGTACTTGTAACAACAAAGTTTTTATCTAACATGACATTTTTACTTAGTTCCACCTCTAATTTTTAAATGATTGATCAGTAGCATTTGTATGCACCTGCACAATTTCCTTCCTTTCATTCCATTAGTAAGCAGTTTTATTTTGCAATGTATTATGCATATGGTAGAAGAGTCGTTTCAGGAAAAAATCTCAGAATCCCAGTCTGTATTTTTTAATCACATGGACAGTTTTATTAAATAATGGGGAAGTCAAAACAGTTTGCAAATGTACAGATGCCAAGTTTGTGCTACACCTGTGTCTTTTTGCTGAGTGCTGAAATTTTGCATAATAACTTCAGGAAGCATCAGCCAAGACTGTATCCTTGGCTGGAGCCCTTTCCAAAGAAAGCCTCTTTCAAAGAGCCATGCCTAACAGCCCAGGGTGAATGATTACACAGTCCTTCATTTTCTCTTGGAGGTCTGAACTGCTCTCCTTGGAGAAGATGATCTCTTTCAGCTCAGTTACTTTCAAAGGCCAATGAAATTTGCTTGGGCAGCTGCTGAGTCTGCCCATGATGTGCCCTGGCATGGCCACACTCCTGGTAGGTGAACACTGGCAGGATGGCTCTCACACCCTTGTGCTCACAGCAGATCACCCCTCAGTACTGCTCTGGAACTACTGAGAAGGGGATATTCAGAACATCAGAGATTTTATTTTAAACCTAGCCACTTAGAACAGGAGTATTACAAATCCCATGCCATAATGTGCTTTTTTTCCTGCAGGCAAAATACAGAAGTTTGTGTTGCTCAATCTGGGAAATAATTCAATTAATCCATTTCTTTGTGCAAATATTTTTTAAAAGGTTTCTGGTGAAATTTACACATTCCCATGGAGAAAAACAATACCTGGAGCTGCAAGGCACAAATGCAGTCTTTTTCACTCTAGATTCACCAGTGCAGTCCAGCACTATTCTGGAGACAGTGCCAAGTTTAACATGCAATAGTTGTATTTCTCCAGATTTTGTACCAGCATGATGAGAAGTCTTGGCCATTGCTGGAGTCATTATTGGCAGTTTTGCTGGGGAAGACAAAGCAGCATGGGTGCATTTCTTGTGTTAAAAAAAGAACAAGTTTACCACAAAAAGGAAAAAATACTTCAGAATTCTGAAACAACAGACTCTTAAGAGGGTCTTTTCTCTCAGCTGCAGTAAAGTTTTCAGTGTTGTGTGTATATATATACACACACACTCCTTGTATATGCATACATACATGCCTTTGTATATATGTATGCACATACTTATATATGTGTGTATATATATATACATATGTATGTATGTACATAAGGTTAGGAGAGACATATACATACATATATGTGTCTATTTATATTGTTAGTGGATGGTGTAGAACATGTCACTCCTCTAATTGGTAAGTCTGTTAAATTGAAGTTTTCTGTCTAAGGTAAATCCAGATTGCTTGCCATAGTCTGATCTGCAGATACCTCATTTGTTGACTGCTCAGTCTTCTTTATCACCTACTTCTCCATGAAATGTTACAATTTCATTACAGAATGGCATGCCTCCTTGAAAACCCAGTATTTAAGGACTAAGCAGGAAGAGCAAAACAAAATTCTTGAGATTTGTATTGGACTTTCTATTCAGATGACTATGTGTGAGAGCTCTACACAGATTGCTGCATTCATTTTCATGTTTATTTTTAATCTATTTTTAAATTGTCAGATGTTATGACAGAAATTACAGTACTTCAGTATTTTACTGAAATATTTTTCTTCAGCAAATATGCTGAAAAAAGCAGGAGTACTGTTACAATTTAGGCCACTGCCCAACAAAAAACACAGAATCATCAAATGAATCCTGGATTCCAAAATTCTCTTTTTTGTTTGTGGTTTTATTTTACCAAACTCCAAAAGACAGCTGGAAATATAGATCCATGGCTGAGGTACTGATAGACAAACAGGTAGCTGTATCCCAGGAGCTTGGTTACATGCCCCACTTTGACCCTCATGAAAGAGGTGTAATCTACTTTGGATTTAAGATCCAGCAGGGCTATGGATGTAGTAGCTGCCATGGAGTATCTAACACCCTGTGTAGTCAGTTTCTAGACTTCTCCATACATTTTCATGTAGCTGTGCCCTTTCAGATACAATCTGGTTCCAGTTTTGTGTAATGTTACACCAACCCTCCTGTTGCAAAGCGTTGGCAGAAGGTTTCTTAATGAACTCATGCCATTTCACATGTGCCCCCCATGCAGTGTGTCTTTACAATATTCTGGTGTTTCTTGGGAGGCAGAGACCTACTGGGGAATTGATCAGCTTTGCCTGCAAAAACATGCTTTGATAAAAGTGTTTGAAACTGATTTGCAGAGTTTATCCATTACTAGGAATATTTGGATTACTTCCCCCAATAATATGCCCAGTAAAATGTTGTTTAGTGCAGCATAAAGGATCAAAGTATGATATTTTTTGCCTCTCCTAGACTATTTCTGTTGTTGAGCCTAATTTCCACTCAGTCAATCCTTGATTTATTGAATCTTAATCCAAATTATTTTTACAATTACATTATACTACAATATTATTATTTTACAATATTTAACAATATCTCATAGTTCTAGACTAGAATCCTTTTACCTTATTGTAAAACCAGTACTGACTTTCATTTATTTTGATGTTTATTTTAATTAAGAGAATAATTATTTTTGTTTTCCTATTCTATTTTTGTAACTTTTGGGGTCTGTCATATTTTTTATAATTAAACTACTGGGATAGCAGATTTAAGAGAATATATACTGAACAATTTGTTTGAAGCTGAACTGGTTTTTAATGCTGCAGTTGAACCCTGTTCATAGAAGATATTCATGCATTGTGTGTCTTTGTTTTCCACAGCCCCGACAGAGGCTCCCTTACATCCTCACCTAGGTAGGTGATTTGTCATTCTTACTACTTAAACTCAGAATCACCGTCTTTATTGTAATAAAAAATCTGTAAAGTCACATGAAACTAGGTCTGAGGAATTCAAATAAAAATGAGATTCATATAAAATGGGTTGAATTATGTCTAATTCTGTTTAGTTGTTTCTTCATTGTGATTTTTATTGCTCTTTATTGCCTTTAACCCTTGCAGTGTGAGTATATCATGCTGCACACCTTTTGGTCCTAGTTATGTATCAGAGCACCTGTTTGCAAGAGAAGCAGGACAGGAACACCCCTGCTATGAAAATGGGCTGAAAGAGTTGGGATTCTTCTGCCTGGAGAAGGGAAGGCTTCAGTGAGACTTTAGAGCACTTTCCAGTGCTTAAAGGGACCACAAGAAAACTGGAGAGGAATTTTTTCAAAGGCTTGTAGTAATAGAGCAAGGAGGAATAAAGGACTTTAAAATGAAAGAGGGCAGGTTTAGATTAGCTGTTAGGAAGAAAATCTTTACTGTGAGGGTGGTCAGACACTAGAATATATTCCCAGCGAAGCTGTGGATGCCTCATCCCTGGAAGTGTTCAAGGCCAGGTTGGATGCGATTTTGAACAATCTGGCAGAGTGGGAGGTGTCCCTGCCCATGCCAGAGGGGTTAGAATTAGATGATCTTTAAGGTTCCTTTCAACCCAAACTGTTCTCTGATTCTGTGACCCATAACCTTCAGTGTGGGTTGGCACCTCACACCACAGCAGGGTTTTGTGAGGAGGATTTTGCCCCAGTGCTCCTCCAAGGTGGACCCTGGAGCAAGGCACTGCTGCTCCTGCTCTCCAGCCCTGCACCCACCAACCCTTGTGCTGAAGTTTGATTCATCCAGGACAGACTCTGGCATTCTTCCTCAGTTTAAATAGCAGGTGACAGTTACTTCATTCATTTAGTGGAAATATTGGTAAAGAAAGGTCTGTCTAATACTATACCAGGTGCTAAAGTTTTGGGATTTTAACTGAGTTTATTGGTCATCATACATAGATGAGACAGTAGATTTAGGTGGAATATTGGATTCCAAAGTTTGCAGAACAGTGGTAAGAAATATTTGCAAAACATAACTCACAGTTTATGTTCCTTAGATAAGTTGACCTTTACTGCCAGGTCTGCTGATAGCAGAAGAGGAATTCTAATGAGCACATGGATTTTTGCTTATGAGTTGTCAAAATGAATCCCCTGACTATAAGAGCTGTAATACACTTGTTAGAACTTCTCATCCATTCTTGTACCCATGTTTGCAAAATCTGGATCTGGAGGATATTTTTATAAACATTCAGAAAACCAACAATTTGGAATAAAAGTTCTTAAAAGATTTAATGTGTACCTGATGACTCCATCTTTCCATAGCCATCACACTTTTGTGATGGGGCACTTAATTTTTTGTTGTACTATGATCCATAGCAAGCAAATAACCCTGAAAGTAAGAAAGTGTGGCTTTCATAAGTAACATAACCTAAAAAGCAGATTTTTCAAAATCTAAAACGCATTTTACAATGCATTACTTTAGGTAAGGAAACATTTAGAAAGCACAGGATGATTGCACTGGATTTTTTTTTTCATATACTGCTTTGTTTTCTTTGCAGCTGAAATGCACAGTGACAGCATTATCCTACGAGATGACTTTGACTCTTACCATCAGCAAGAATTGAATCCTACCATGTGGTGAGTTTCTGCACTCCTTATGCATTTGAGCAAATGAAAACATTCTATTTATTGAATGAAATGAAGTATAAACTAAAGTGTTGGTTTGATTCATTAGGACCTAAATATTTTGGTTTATTAATTAATTTATTAATGAGTGACTGAGAAATTCTAAGCACATTGAAGTGGGTGACAAATTCTTGTTGATTTCAAATTTTTAACTAATCCAAAAATAGAAGGACTAGAGCTGAGCTCAGTGAATATTCATGAATGAAGATTTTGGTTTCCTGAAAACACAGCTTTTCATCAAAAAGGAGAAGAATTTCAATAATTAAACTTTGTTATTTCAATTTATATTTTTTATTTCATGTTTTACATGTTTTTGGTGAAGCTAGCTATAGCATTAATTACTTCCAAACTGAAATCAAGTGTTTCCAAATGATTAAAAAAATCTTAAGAAACCCCCAAAAAACTCTAACTGGAATTAAATACCTCTGTCTAATTTACATGTAATGAAAATATTCGAGGTTGTATTTTTCTTTTTCATTTTTCTGTGAAAATCACAATTTTCCAAAACATTTGTATCATATAAGAAGGAAAATGCTTTACTTCTCATTTCTATACAGCAACTCCCCAGTTTCAATTGGGGGGGTTTGGGATTCTTGAATAGGGTCATTCATATTACCACAGTCTATGGCTGAAAGAGCCAGCACAAGATGTTATCCTTCTTTAACCAGCAGATGCTATAGAAGAATCTCAGCCTTCCCATGCATAATAAGGCCATTACAACTTAGGACAGGTGAGGCAGCAGCTTTATGAGCTGTGACCATAGTGGAGAGAGCTCTCAGACACCACCTCTCCCTCTGCTCCCCCATTCTCTGCCAAGTGATTGCAGAGACCCAACCCATGCTCTGGCTCAGAAAACCAGGGAAGAGTCGAGGAAAAAATAATCACTTTGATGGTAATAAAGTCAAATATCAATCCCTGGGTGGGGTAGAGTCCTTAAGTCACTGCCACAGCCCTAAGTTGTCCAACAGTAAATTACAGGACAAATGGAGAGATGATTGCTGGTGGAGCTTACAGGAGTGCCCAGTGCTCCCCCAGCTCAGAAGAGGAGTGTTGGAAATAGTGGCAGACTGTTAGCTTTTAGTCAAAAGGAGTGTTCTTTCAGCAAAGATAACTTAGACAGACATCTGAAATACTAGTAATTTTACCACCACCAGTGATCATACAGATTGATGACCATTTCATATGATATATGTGTGCAATGTCCCAGAAGAGGAAGTTACACATCCCTCTTAGTACAAAACTGCTTCTGTTCTTTATAGTGAGTATATATACAGTATATAATACCCAGATAAACACATCTCTTGGTCTTAATATGAAGTTTTGAGGTTTAGAGCCTCTGTTTTTTTTATATAAGATTGTTTCTGAGTTTTCTATTTCTTTCAATCCTATTTCATCAATATAACTAAATTTGTTTTAATTCATACAAGACGTGGAAATATTTTACTGGGTTAGTTTATCTTGTTCAAATAAATCCTTGATAAGCATTTTAGCACTTACCTGTGTATGTTAGTTACATTAATTCTGTGACATTTGACTTCATTTTCCTTTTTATTGTGGACTGTCACAACTTTCCATCTGTGCAGGTCTTTCATAGCTTAACTATTTTAAGTAATAATGCTGTAGTTTACAGAATTTTATGAATGCTTTTTCTTTGTACATACTCATTTTAATACTTTTTAATATGTGCCTACAATTTTTGCTCCTCTTGTTCCTTTTGTATCAGCTCTTTAAATGTTTTTTTCTGAATTAGAGGCACTAAGGACCTGCAATACTATAACATAAAACGCCCTCTTTCTTTATGGGTATGAACAGATCAAGGACTCTTAATGGGTTGCAGAATAGCTGCCAAGGTAGATAGCTTCAGCAGCAGTGTGTTAAATGGACTTGAGTGGAAAGAAATGAGAAGAGGCATTATTTCCCTGCAGATGCCTCATAACTCACAGAGGACTTGTCTGTTGGGAGTCTCCATAATTTATTTATCCATTGCTCTCAACTTTAAATTCATCCTTGCTTATAGAAGTCTCAACAGAGAAATTTCAGATTAAAAGAGCCTCCAGTCTTCTGCTCCTTTTGTCCCTAGGATTTGAATTTGTTCCCCCTGGAATAAGCTTCACCACCTTGCTAAGTGAGTCAGTGCAGAGAGGTGGGTGCTAGGAGAGTCCCCAAACTGACCACAATCCTGAGACAGATTTTTCTGTAATAGCAGAAAGCCAGCATTTTCAGCAATGCTAAACAGAAGTGGAGCACAAATAAAAGAAAACAATAATGAGGTATCATGAGCTTTTCAGCACAAAGAATTTCTGCAGTAGCTCTGCCTCCAGTGAAGACCTTCTTAGTGGCAGAATGCTCATTCTCATTTGGTTGTCTAGTGGGAGTAAAATCAGGAATTATTAACAGTTGCTGCCATCCACCCTGAAATTGCGTTTTTTCCCCCGGCAGCTGCTAAAATCCCATCTTTACCACAACCAATGGCAGTGAGTGCTGGAGCAGCATTCCCAGCTCTGCTGGGTCTGGTCTGTGTGGAGCAGCTGCCTCGTGTGCACAGACACCCCAGCAGGGCTGTGCCACGGGGCCACTTACACCGAGCCACTCTAATTGCTTCTGGAGCCATTATCTGACTATGGATGAAAAGAGAAGTGTTTGTGTTTTCCTTCTATGTTTTCTTCCCAAATCCTACCTAACACTCGCTTGGAAGCAATTAATATTTTCCCACTCCTCCTGATTGCCCTTCTGGCATGTGCAGCTCTGTCAGAGATGTACTGTCCAAGTGCACCAGCTAAGCAGTTTATATCCTCTCTGTGTGTCCAATTTTATGAGTCCCAGCAGAGCCTGTGTGTCACTCTGTTGCTGGGAGAGGCCTCACATCAAATATCTATTTTTCACAAGGGCACTGCATGATTTTGTGCAATGCTCTTCCAAATGCATTATAAGACACATCCTTCCCAGCAGCCATCTGTTTGTTTGGAGGCTCAGAAACAGGGAAGGAGTGGCTATGAGCATTTTTGGAGCTGCAAAAGGAAGAGAAAGGGAAGGCTGGGATAAAGCTGTTTGTAAAAGAAAAGTCACAGCACCACAGTTCCTGACCTAAATTGAAATTTGGTGACTGAAAGAAAACAGGAGAAACTGTTAAAGTTGGAAAGGGACAGGGGGAGGAGGAGGCAACAGAAGAGGACAAATCCTTTTGTGAACGTAGAAGAAACATAGAACAGAGAAGGAGGATTTCTCTGCTGGGAATGCAGGAATGGGAGCATGTCCAATCTTTCTCATTTTCTTGGGAAACTACCCACTATGAGAATTTTCTTGTGTGGTTTGTCCAATTAATATTTATAATCTTTTCTTCCAACCATGTCAGAATATGGTCATTCCCAAAGACCCCAACTCATATGCAAAACCCAGCTTACTTAAACAAAGATTTCCTCATTTCTTGTGTTTATCTGCCACCAACCTTACAAAGACCTCTTGTCTTGTGAAAAAATATGCTCACACAATCATAAATGTCCAATGTATTATGTGTCTGACATGTACTAGCTGTGGAAGTTAAGTAGGTGATTCCCAAACCATTGTTAACATAGCACCAATGTCCATGCTCAGCCAGCCACGGCTGACTTCTTGAACTAACTAGAAGTGTTTAGTACATTTTTCAATTAGAAAATTGAAATAATACAAGTGATTAGTATCCACAAGACTTTCTGAAAACTGACAGGACACTGTTAGATCAGAGAGCTCAGGAACCATGGAAGTAACTGATCTCTTCTGTAGGGAAGGGGAATCTGCACCAGGTACCTCTTGCCAGGGAGAGGATGAGTAGAGGTCCAGTATGTGTAGTATGAAGGAGACTGTCTAGTCTTTAAGCACCTGTTCCTATGACCATTGTGCCTCCATGTAACCTCATAAAACTGCAGTGGAGAGCATAAAAAATGTGCTATATAACAACTAATCCAGGCTAAATAAGAACAAATGTAAATAAATATTTCTGTTTAATCCTATGATAAATGTTCCAATGTAAAGAAGATGCATAAATAAGTAAAGAATAAATATTGGCATTAATGCATGCTTCTGTATAAAACAGTTTTTATAGTAGGACTGGAGAAAGCAGGGGATTCAGTACACTTAAAGGATAAAGAACCAGAACAGAAATGTATTGCTGGCTAAACTCTTCTTCCCAATCTGATGTCGTGTTTCTTCTCAAAGTCTATCAGCACACCAAGCAGCAGTCACTTACAGAAGGCACACTTGTCAGAGATGACATGAAGAATAGCTGAGCATATAGAATCAATCAATAAGAAACAGAGATTCTCTTGGTCATCACTTCTTCATGGCATATGAGAAATGTACAGGTACAGTGATATTTCCAGAGGCAAAGAGGTTGAGGAAAGCTTTGTGACAGGAGAGAGAAGTCCTAAAGTGGTTTCCAAATTGCACTAAAACTGTGGGATTAAACTTCAGAAAGATTTATGTTTAAAAATCTCTCGGCAGTTTGACATGTTTATCTTCTTTATGGTTCAGACATCACAAAAGACATCAGTCAATATAATGTCCACATACTCAGATATTGTAGAGGGAAAAGAAATGACAAATAGGGGTGGGGAAACAGCAGATGTTTCCCCTTCAGCAAAGTGAAGAACAATAGTGGAGAGGTGGGACTCTCTAAGCCAGAGATGAGAGAGATGGCAGGTCTGTGGAGAAGTCACCTCGATAAATACAACACATGTCAGCAGTGGCAATGAGGACCAGCTGTGAAGAGAAAGCTGAAATGATTTTAATGTGCTAAGATTTTAGATGAGGCAGGTGAGAAAGATAATGTAGAAAGCTGCACCCAGCCAGGGCAATTAATACTGTCTTCTGTTTGTATAAATAGAAAAGAAATTAACCTTCCTGTTTGCACCAGGAGAGGAGCAAATTGGATCGTTTCTGAACACGTAGTACTATGACGATGATCTGAGGAACAGCAGATCAATTATCTTGCTCTTCATGCATTCCTGTCAAGCTAATGAGCAGTTTATTGTCAAAGGTAATGCACTTCAAAGACAGCACAAAGGTTTGAATCAGGATTACCAACAGCTATCCAATTTTCTATGAGAGGAGTCATCCTAGAAAAGACAACCGATGATGAAACTGCTCTATTAGCAGGACAATGTTTCTGGATTTCCAGACAATATTTCATAGACCACATTACAGAAGTAGAAGAGATTAATCACCATTTATTCATTGAAATATTAGAATTACAGAATTAAAATATTCCTTAGATTATGTAGCCTGACCTTTAAAGAAGAACTAAGTGGTCCCTACAAAGTATTCATGGCAAAGTTTTCCTGCTGCATCTATCTCTTTGCATGTATCAAGAGTCTGGGTACATGCTCCACTATAAAATTCAAAAATGTAGAGGAAGACGATGAAAATAATTTTTGTAACAGCCAGAGTCCTACAGAGTCCCAGGAATTCTTCTAGATCCTGTCTCTCTGCTCCTCAGTTGTTGGAACTTCGGGACCAAGTGAGATTTAGATATCAACAAAACATATCCTCTGTGAACTCTGCTTATATTCTTTCTCTAAAAGAAATTTTATTCCATTTTATTTACTTACATGCTCTCTTCTTGCCTTTTATTGAGAAATAACATTATTTGCTGACTTTGACTTCTATAAGTAAATATTAATTCACAGAAGTTAGCTTGAATTATACTACTTTATTAGACTACTTTATTTTGCAGCTTTTAAATTCAAAATCCTAAATGCTATCAGTGTGAATTGCTGAATTACTTTACTGGCACGCTCATACAGAAAAAATAACTCAAACTTTTTTATGTCTGTTTTTTTTCTGGAGTAAACATTTCCCCAGAGGTTTGATGTTTAAATTGAGTTTTGGGTGCCCAAAGACAATGTTGGCCAACACCATTGCAGGCAGCTTGTTGGGGACAAGGAGTATATCCAATGTTTTTTGTAAATGTGGTCTTCATCCCAAGGTCTGATACCACAATCCTAGAAAGTGGGGGAGGCATCCCTTTCCCTGTATTCTGCAGTCAGGCTGCCCACAAAGTCCTTCACAGAACAGGTGTAATTAGTTGTCTGTGCAGCACTTACTAGCCTCTCTGAGAATTTCTTCATAGTTTTTCCCCTAAAAGGTGAGCAGAGTAACTCTGTTACTAGGAATATGGAATATGAAAAATACAAATAGAAGCAACAGCAAATACCATGTTACATTGCAGTCTCAAGCCTGGCCTTTGGGAAAATAACCCTGCAAGCAGGACAGGGGCTGACCCCAGCCACTTGTCCACAGCTGTTCCTTTTTGCTAACTCCATAATGGTGGGTTTACATATGGTAAATCATAAGGATTTTGTAAGAAGAGTAGCTTCAGGGTAAATGATATATGTAAGATTTCATTTTGGTTTCCCATGCGAGATGTTCTGCATTCAATGAGCAGGGACACCCCGCTTCAGAGGAGGGGCAGTTTGCAGAGAGCAAATACTGAATCACAGGAGGCAGCTCCAGGGGATCATATTTACTGTAGTCCAACCTTTGTGTTCAGCACCATAACAAACAGTCCAATTGGAGCACCGAGACACAGCAGTCTGAGTTTACAGTTTTACACCCAGTCTCTGATTTCCATTCTGAACACGGTGTGCTCTCCCTGCAGGTCTGAGTGCAGTAACTGTGAGGTGGGGGAGCACTGTGGAGTGATAATGCACGGCAAGGCTGCCACGTTCTGCGAGCCATACGGTCCCAGAGAACTGGTAAGTGCAGGCTGCCCCTCTGCCAGGGCTGGGGCTGTGTGGGAGGATGTGGAGGGAGCTGTGTCAGCTGCAGGGACGTTGGAGAGCTTTGGAAGTTTGGTATTTAGTAGGCATGCTCTTGAGCAAGGTCCATAGAAGTACACCCAGCAACATCCCAATGTTTTACAATGGATGCTGAGCAAAGGTTACTGCAATATTGTCAAGGGACAGTCTCTTGATCCAGCATGCATCCAAGTCATTTGAAGTATCTTTGAAATACAGAAAAGTCAAGGACATAGAACTGTGTTTTCTAGCTGGCATAATTCTCTTTTTATATCTAACAATTAAATAGAGACAGGGTTCATTTTTCTTTTATTATTTTATTAGTCTTGTCCTGTTTTTTCTTGTCCCTGTTGACAAATGTTGATTTGGTTGTAAAACATCATTTGTGAACAATGCATCCTACAGACTTAAATGCAGCCTGGAGCAACCACCTGCCAGTCACAGGGAAGTGTATGTAACAGATTGAGTCATGATGAATGGGACAGAATTAATTTTTTGGGGGAGTAGCTTGGTCATAAAATTGCTGTAAGAAACAACATGGTGCAATTTGCATTAACTTTAGGTCATCTGGGTGTGGAAAATGAATTGCAAAAGATAAACCAATGCCCACGTGCTGATACTGGGCAGCTAGGCAATGATGTACATAAAAGGGAAGCTTTGGAAAGAGCTAAAAAATTAAAAGGCCAGATCAAAGCCTATGTAATTCAAAATTAATTTTCATGTTTTCAACAGTCTTCTAAATGGAGGGAGAGTCTGATTAAAGCTATTTGAAGAGCAAACATGGAAGAGTGCCACAAAACAGAAGTGGTTTTGGCCAGGCATCTTCCCTTCATTTCAGACGCTGACAATTCTTTTCACAAGGTTAATTTTACATCCTCAGCTGGGACCAGAATAACACAAATGCAATGTAGATATTGCTGACGCGGTGCATGAAAGTCATAAACATGTATAAAACTAATTTAGAGATTTTACAGATAAAGAAGAATTTCCCTCACAGCCAGCTCCAGCCAGGGAATCCTGTCAGGGATGTTAAATGGCCTCTCTGCTACTTCATGTCCTGTTTGAATGTGCTGTGCTTTGCCTTGAGAATGCATGCATTGGTTTATGTCCTGTGCAAAAGAGAAGTAACACCACTGGAGTATTTTTCCCATTTTTTACATTCATTTTTAGTTGTAGTACTGAGCATAAATAACTACTTGGAAAAAATCTATTTATGATATTTAACAAACTCAGGGTCCCAGCTCTGAGACTTTTGAACTGTAATTCATTAGTTGTTCTCTCCCTTCTGATATGCAATTTAGACTGTCCTTAGTAATCAAGAATTGGCTTCAAAATCCAGTCTTGGACTGTATTTGTCATATTGTTGTGTGGTAAAGTAGGACTACCATGGCATCAGGAATGTGGAAAAGGATTGTTATGTTACTAAAGTGATGTGATTAAATAATTGTCTGAAAAAATTGTGATGCTTATAAACAGTCACCAGCCTAAAAATGAAAATATTTATAAATATTATGGCAGTGTTGCAGAAAAACCAAATTCTTCTGCAGGAACATGCTAATGGCTTAACATTAAGGATGGGCACAAGAGTGTTCAGGCCAGAGGTGTGATCCAGTTGTGTTTTTAAGTATAGACATACATTTAAATACCTCTTTTCTTAGAACCAACCTGTTTCTCATTTGTAGTTGTTTTGGCAATTTCACAACATACCTCTTTCTGTCACAAATTTTATTACTTGTTTCATTTCTCCATGATTTTTATCAGTCCTATTTTGTCCCTGCTTGAAATGGATCATGAAATCTCTGCTCCTGCTGTGGCTCCTAGTACATGAATTACTGCTTTAAAATACTTAGTCAAGAAGAGTTGAATTTGCAAAATATTTTACATCAGCAGCTCTAACAGCTGCTGTTTTGCTACCTTGACCTCCTTCTTTTCTCCTAATTTCCAACAGCCACCTGTTACTGCAGGCAGAGGGTTTTTTAATGCCAACTGTCTCTGTCTGTTGGTGAGAATTTACTGCTGGCAAAATCCTGGAAAGGTGTATAGCATCAGAGATGTAGCAAACAAAGGAAAATATCTGCTTAAGGCTCCCTGCCATGCTCTCTGCAGTGTCTGAACTAAGTAGTTCTATGCAGAATTTTGCAAAAATTTTTAGTAAGTCTAGTGCTTTTTCCCAAAGCATTGCTGAAATGATTCACAACACAGTCTAAGTCTATGTGAACATCTCTTCTGTGATAACTGATATGTTTAATTTCTTGGTGATATGAGGTACCTCAATAAAGGTTTTGTTTTCAAATTATAACTTGCACAACATAATTAATTGAATAAAAACTAATATAATAGGTCCTCTTAACTCAAATCTGAAAGGAATTTATATTTGGCAGGGTAAGTGTGATACCCAATACTGAATTGATCCAGGCAGAATGACTTAAATGGGAATGTGACTATTTTTAAAGGGATTATAAAAATGCAGCTTTCTTATTCATATTTAAAAATTAAAATTAATTGTTAGGACATGTAGTCTTCTTATCAGCTAATATTCAGTGCATTTTAGTGAAGATCCCATTCCTTAATATTTATAAGAAATTCTTTTCTGTATGTGATATGCATGTAGAAAAGAAACAAAACACACTAAAACCTCACTCAGATCTCTGTCCATTATTTTCAAAGGCATCATTTAATGAATATCTTAACTAGATGTGTACTGGCACTGGAAGAAATCCACCCCTTTTGCTCTTGGATGCCTTGCTTGTTAAGTGGCAATACTGTTAAATCCAACTTGCAAAATAAATTGAAAACAATTAAGTCTCCTTCACAGCACACTAGGACGTTTTGTTTTATAGCATATTCAGGGGAAGCATTCTAGTTGGAACTACTGAAATATGGAGGCATTCAAAAAAGGGAGAAAGAAAGACCTTAAAGGAGCATGGTTTGCTGAGTACAGGGTGAGCTGCTGCTGTTTCTAGGTCTTGGCTGGATGTCAGCAGTGTAGATTCTGCTACAACTTTGCACTGTACATACCACAGAGTGTCACCAAGGGTTTTTTTTTTTTTTGCTTTGATGTGTAAGATTTAAGTTCTGTTGTTTCCTGTTAATTTTTCATTATTTTAGGGTTACTTAATGTTATTTTTATTATATATTTATGATTATTTTTAGTGCTTATTCTATGCTGGGAAAAGTGAGAACCATTCCACATATACAGATTTGCATTAAGATGATTATAAACTGCAGAGTTCATTTTTTCAATCTCCTAAAGAATGGTCAAGCAACTTTGTTGCACATAAATGTGCTTTTTTTTGGTAGACATTAGTATAGTGGAAAAAAATTCTGGCTTTGACATATGATGAGATTTCAATAATCAAAATGACATAAAAATGTCCACGATCACTCAGCCTGAAAGGGCTGGTGATTAACAGTCCTATGCACGGGAGAATCAGGTGTCTAGAGATTTTTCCAAGCTTTCAAAGAAAAACAAGTGATCAATGTATTGTTTTGCTGATCTAACAAAAATATTTGCTTCTCTTCCCATAGACCACCACTGGCCTTAACACAACTACTGCATCCGTCCTTCAATTTTCTCTTGGTAAGTTAGATTACCCTTTCACTTGAGAAAGTGCAAAAAGTCATTTCTGCAAAGGAAAATGGCCCTAAAGTTCAGGGTTACCTTTTAGGTTGACGTTACAATCAACATGAGGGATTAAAAAAATCTGTTAAATACTGCAGTGTGTTTATTCATCTCCTGACATGGAGCTACTGTTATAAGTTATGGAAATTCAAAACTCCAGTGGATACCCTGATGAGCCATGTTTGAGTTTTGTTTTTTCTCCTATTTTATAGCCTGATGTTTAACTTAGAATTTCTGCTCTTTCTCTCAAGTGGGATTATAGCTTTAAAAAAAAAAAAGAAAAGAAGGCTTTTATCACTTTTATCATTTAACCCCCCCGATACATTCCAAGTTACACCTAGGTAGTGCTATTTTTAACACATTTGTACAAAGAGAATAGGTGGGGCAGATGAAGACTAAATGCTATTAAGTCCATATTAGCAGCAGCATGGTTGTATGCTGTATTACTTAGAATGCTGTGAGTTATTGCACATTTCACTGTGCATTTGTGGCTATAAATTATGTTAGAGGCTATGGCTGAGGGCAAATTTGGAACACACCTGATTTGTAAACTCATATCTCAGTGTTTAAAAGATGAAGGGAAAATGTTCGTTTTGTATAAATGGTTCAATAAAAAAATAAGCAGGCAATGTAGCCTGCTTCCTCTGTGGACCCTGGATATGTGTTCCCGAATCATATTCCTATTTTTAAAAAAGTAATTCTCCAAAAGTATCTCAAGAGACATGTGATTAAACTCTGGAAATCTCAGTTGAAAATAAGAACAATCGTAGCTGGGAAAACAACTTGGGTTTTTTAATGGATTGGAAATCAAAATCCTAGAAGGCTCAGAAATACATCATTTAAATTTGTTTTCTACCTGAAGTTGTTCACTTGAGTATTGGAAGTCATCAGTACCTGCAGCTGACTGCAATGTTAATATATCTAAGGACTAGTATCTATCCTTTATTTTGAATTATTAGTTTTAAAAAGCCAGAAAAAAGTATCCAATCCTCAACTGCATAAATAGTGTATAAGTATTGGGTGCTTCAGGTGAAAACCAGCCCGTTGCTGCCCTGCAGTTTCATTCAGACAGTGGAAGGGTAGCAGCTCACTGGATCCACTGGGATGTGTTGCTCACCAAAAGCACAAGGAGATGTGACTTCTTTAAAGCTGCAAGTTTGCAATGATGGAGGAATTTCACTTTTCATGAAAATTTACAATAATCTTCTCTGGATTATTCTTGCAGTGACCCAGGGTGGTTAACAGCAGGGTAAGGTGAGTGGGCTGGCAGCTGAACGATTACTGTCACAGCCCAATGCCTGATGTCTGCCACTGGTGAGCTGCAGAACAGTGCGGGCTCCTAGAAGTTTCAAAATGAGACTTGATATTTCACTTGGAGCATTATATGGCTATCAGATGGGAAAGGTCAAATAAAAACGGAGTAAGAAAAGGTTGAGCATGAAATACTCTATATGGCAGGGTTTTCATGAATGTACCTTAAGAATGCCTGAACCCATACCAGTAGGAACTGTAAAATCCTCAGTATGATGGAGCAGAGAGGGGTGGATGCACATCCAAGTAAATCAAATTTCAGCCTCCAGTTGAAAATATATCGTATTTCCCCATGTGCCTGTGTTGAGTTTGAAATACAATGCAGATTGGTTTTGTAACTGATAGAAGCCAGCGTGAGCCAGGGGACTGCTGCTGAGCTCAGCAATACTTGGCTTTAGAATCAAGCTTCCAGCTTATTCCCAAAAGTCCGATTTAATCATAACCCTATTTAGGGATTGATCCAAGGGAATTGCTTTTTTCTTTAAAAGAATATTTACCTCTTTCTATCAACCATGGAATAGCTTAAGCTGCAGCCTTTTGGGGATGTCTTTATGTTAAATTTGTCACATAGCTTTGGCCTCATTAAAGAGCACACATTTTCATTTCTCTTGCCACTAATTATCAGATGGAATTTTGTATTTGCAGGTATATAGACAGCAGAGAATTAGGAAATGAAGCTAAAAATTCTAAAGCTAAATTCTGTTTTCACCATGAATTCCAGATCCTTTTAACTCTGTGGTCAAGGAGGGTAACAGACTAGTGAATTTTTCATTAGTTGATATTCTGTGTGGTTTCCTTCATGCATCATATATTTGGTAGCTTTGCTCTTTAAAGGCCAAGGCAGTTGGAAAGGTGTACTTAGGAAGAAGGCTTAATTAGGATGAAAAGGTAATTAGTAAGGCATTTTCAGCACACAGGACAACATTAACATGCAGTATTCTTTCTGAATGAGAGGAACTTCTCTGTCCTGCAGCATCCACTCAGAGCTGGTCGAGGGCTGGGGTGATATTTACTCTCATGCACTCTGTGCTCAAATATGTAGAAAATTTTGATTACTTCAACTGTCTTAATCATCCATCGCTACATTTCTCCAAGACTCAACACTGACATGTCTAGCAATTTCCTTAATGTTCAGTGGGATTGTTAATTGAGATATTTAAAGCAATGCCTTTGGGCTCTCTTGGGCCAGAACATCTGATTCAACAGCTTGGGAATTGCAAGATATTGCACAAAAGCCTCTGGACTCAGCTGCCACACAACATTAATTTGATTCATTAGCTGAAATATTCTCTATTTCTCACTCCAAATCTGAGCCTTTTCCCCTCAGCTGCATTCCTGGGCTTCCCCAGGGTTGAACATGATCTGTCACTCACATGGGCCACTGTGGTGGAAGGTTACTCATCATACTGAGAGATTAGCAACTGAGCTAAATACAGGAAGAAAGAGACATCAAATCCCATGGGGAGGAGAGGAAAGGCTTTGAGGGAGCAATGGCAAGGTGTGAGGTGTGCAGGTTGTTGTGCTTATGCTTGTTCCTTGGGTGTTCTCAGCATGTGCTCTGGAGGCAGTGGTGTGTGGGGGCTCTGCATGGGCAGTTCAGCACTGGCAGGTGCTTCCCATCCCTCCCTCCTCTGCAGGGCCTCTGCTGCACCTGAAGATGCTGTGATGAGCACCAGCACTCAGCCAACCTCCAGGGCAGGTGCTCCTTGGAGCCATGTGTGAAACAACATAAATTTTGTTAATGGAAAATATTGCCTTGAAAAACTTTGTTCTATTGCTCTCTCCTTGTGTCTTAATATTACTAGATAATTTCTGTCTGTTTAACAGTATTTGAAAATGAAAATAACTTGATAAAGTTATTTTAACTCCCACTTTTCAGGTTCGTTATGAAAACGCCTTCACATTCCTCTGAAAACAGGATGACTTTGTCAGCATCATATACTGGATAAATACATAATGTTTGTGAAGCACAATCTGCTTTAAAATTGTTTTCCCTTCTACTCTCACACCATTATCATGCTGATCCTCTGTCATTAATAGAGCAAATTAGCAATTCTTCTTCTTACTCCCAATTTTCTAAAAAAAATCTAACCTCCCCACTGTCTTACATTAAATTAAAATTGCATTATGGGGGAAGGGCTTTTTTATCTTCTGAGATTGAATACACCTTCAAATACTATAAACATTTGGCACTTCTGCCGTGTTTCTTGAGGATCAAACAATTAGTCTTACAAACAAAGAAACAGACACAGATTCAAAAAGGGGTTTTTTTGCTTTATTTGGAAACAAATCTTGCTCTTGGCCTCTCCCTTCCAAAATATTGTTCAAAAAAAAAGCTGGGTTCTTTAATCTATCAGGTTTTACTTTGAGTCAGATATTAATCCTTATTTTCAGTCCCCTTCAAAACTACCTTTGTATGGAAAATGCATGACCTGCAGTATTTACAAGTTTTTTGTACCATGTTTGTTTAAAGCATCCTTCCCTGATTGATTATGAATAACCTGGTGGATATGCTTATCTTGATGAATGAAAACTGTTAGAAGAATCTCAATATTATGCAAAATACTTTTCCTGCAATAATTAAATTAATAAAGCCTGTCCCTAAATTTTTGGTGGGCTCTGAGAATACCACTGAGCTGGCAAGGAAGGGGCTGCTCTCTGAGAGAATTATTTGCTGTTAAGATGAAAGACTTGAAGATGCATGAGCAAAGGTGCTCTTCAGTGCCTGAAGGCTGTCAGGCCTTGACACTGGAAATTCTTTAGGCACCTTCGCTGCATGGATCATATGGTCAATGCCTTAGCTATTGCTAAAGAAAAGACTTGACATGAATCAAATCTAGCGCATGAACCTTCAGTAAAAACAGTTTTCAGTGAGGTTTTAGTATCAGGCTTTAATCTGTGAAAGTGCTTTGTGATTTTGCCAGATGGACTCTGTCCTCTCAGGAAAATCTCTGTAGATATTATCCAAAAGATGGGTCACTCATGTGATTTGCTCACTGGTCTGGAACCACAAGCATTTGGACCTTACTCATAGATTAGAGTGGCCCTTTTCTCCTGCTGCTTCTGGGATAGGATAGGATAGGATAGGATAGGATAGGATAGGATAGGATAGGATAGGATAGGATAGGATAGGATAGGATAGGATAGGATAGGATAGGATAGGATAGGATAGGATAGGATAGGATAGGATAGGATAGGATAGGATAGGATAGGATAGGATAGGATAGGATAGGATAGGATAGGATAGGATAGGATAGGATAGGATAGGATAGGATAGGATAGGATAGGATAGGATAGGATAGGATAGGATAGGATAGGATAGGATAGGATAGGATAGGATAGGATAGGATAGGATAGGATAGGATAGGATAGGATAGGATAGGATAGGATAGGATAGGATAGGATAGGATAGGATAGGATAGGATAGGATAGGATAGGATAGGATAGGATAGGATAGGATAGGATAGGATAGGATAGGATAGGATAGGATAGGATAGGATAGGATAGGATAGGATAGGATAGGATAGGATAGGATAGGATAGGATAGGATAGGATAGGACCATTTCAGTTGAAAGGGATCTACAATGATCATCCACCCAACTATTTAAGGGCTGTCCAAGAGTTGCAGTTTGTTGTCAGCTTCTTTAATATCATCTAGTCACTTCTCTGCCATCTATTGCTATTGCACCTTCTGTTGTGCCAAATTATTTGACCAAGTTAATTGTTGATTACAGCGTTTGACAAGTATTCCATAGAGGGTTCCACATGTATCAAATTAATCTATTACAATCATTAACAATACCTGCCATCAGTTTATCAATGCCCCTTTCTAATTGAACCCTACAGTAAGGGTAAATGTGTGCATCAATTGGTATTAATATGGTTAAAATAGTATGAAGAAATATTACTATTGGTATTCAATTATTCAGGACTTTTTGGTGATTCAGGGTGCAGATATGTTGTTAGGGGTGATCTTCATTCTAGAATACCCACTCTTTTCCCCATTTTCTGTCTTCCTTCAAATGAAATTTATCCTTTTACATGCATAAATATTTCATTGACTATATTACAGTATAATCGTTTAAACTGAAGTAACAATTTCTCCAATCTTGTTCAACACACTTTCCACTCTCGCAACTTTATTTTCTGGTTGAGTAATCACCCCTGTCTTCACTTCAAATTTCCTGAGCTTTTAAAATCTATCAGACCATCAGCTGTACTTAACTGCAGAGTAATTGTATCACCTGTGATGACTTTCCATTTATACTGACATGTTTTTAAGTGGTGAGGTGTGTGTGCAATGCACATACCAAGGATTTCTATGTGGCATAGTTTAGTTGCAGTCTGTTTTTAATGCTGGTGTTTTCACAGTCCTCTCTGACTGTAATTCAGAAAACTATTTAAAATCTGCTACTGATTGCTTTTAATTAGTATACGAGTAAGGGTCAGTGATTTGGATGCAGATCTTTGACATAACAATTCCAAAAGGATTTTCATGTCATGTCCTGCTTCACCCTAAGACATCAGATTAGTGAATAATTAGCAGCAGACTTTACTTCTCTCCCTGAAGTACCAAGGTCACTAGGATCTATGTGAAAGCTGTTTTACTCAGAAAAGCCCATGGTCTACCAGTCTTGGTGATGGTTGTTGAAGACAAAGCATGGATAGTGTTCATCTTTACAAAGTAAAATCCTTTTTCTTCAGGGTTATTTATTCCCCTTATTATTTGTAGTGGCAATTTGCCTTTGTTGCCAATGTAGTCTTGCAGAATTAAATTATAAAATTTATTTGATTATGTAGATAATGGAAATACTATTTTACCTTGATGTGTGCTCAATCTACAGATGATGGTGATGATGATGATTATTGTTATTATTATTCTTATATCATCAGCATTGTCATTAGAATTGTTGAATGTGCCCTCTGGATTAACCCATATCTGATAGGATTCTGTGCTTCAGAACTCACATTTACTTCTCTATTAACCTCAGCAAATAGAAGATCATGATGAACAAAAAACAATCTTACAAAAATAAATAGTGCAGCTGATTCACTGAGCTCCGTGTATTTCTGTGGAGCAAACAGCAGTCTCTCACTGCTAGGGCTGTCCCCTAGAGCAGCATCTGGAGGGTTCTGCAGAGATGTGCATGGGGTGATGGTCCCTTCTGCTTCTCACCAGAAATACCCCAATTCCACTTCGGCTCACCAATGAGAATAATGATGACTGCATTTGGCCCCATGTAACAGTCTGAAGACATTTACCATTTATGTTCTTATCATGTTTTAATTCAGATCTAGTGGCAGCTGTTATAATGACGGTAGTTTTTTTATTATGTTTATCCTCTGCTTGTATTCAGACCACTTGATTTCCAGACATGTTTTTCTATGTAGCTCTTAGCTTTGGCTAAGGAACCACTGCTGAACATTTTCTCTTAACTTCCAGTTTTGTTTAGTTAGTTTTACAATTAGCAGAAGCTATTGGATGACTGGCAAATGTTGTGATAGCATTTTGTGAGGTAGCCTCAGTAGAACTGGATAGAGATTTCCTTCAGGTTTGCTAGGAAAATTCACTCACACATCTCTAGAGAAATACCAAAATGAAAATAAATCCCTTCGATTTTAACATGGGGGGGAGCTAAAAAAAAGCACTTGATCTTTTAAATTCATCACTGTCTTGTTAGCTGGATATCATAAATCCTCGTAGAGGAAGCTGTGGTGCCAAATGTTTTGGGCATGTTGAGCCACCTCCTTTCCTTTTGTCACCTGCATGGGTGATTTCCCTCAGTCACATAAATTTTTCTCCAGTGCCTTCCAGGAAGCACCAAGTTTCCTCTGCAGGCATGGCACATCCATGCAATTGCATTGATAGTGGTACCAGCAGAAAAGGACAGCTCTAATGGCCACAGATTCATTGTTACTAGAGTTAGATTCTATCCCTTCTAAGCAACAAGAGCACAGCATTAAAAATATTTTAACTCTCAGGTTGTTTTGTCCTAATTTCTTTCCTATATATTTAGGAAAATCTTGAGAATTGACTATAACATAACTCAATACCAAAATTGGTGTCATTCACCATTCTGCATTTTTTCTGCTCTCTTCATTTCCCCCCAATAAAACTACATTTTGGGTTTTTTTTAATTTGATTGGCTACCCAAATTGCCATTTGCTATTATCTGACATGAAACCTACTAATTTCCCTTTTCTGGTGGAAAAGCTCTTTGTGTTGATGCATAGGTTATACATTATATCTAACATGAAAGACTAAGACAGGTAAGTAATATCATCAAGCACTCTTCACATAGCCTGTGGAAATGGGAGGTGGTGTTTATTGATTTCACTGAGTTTTACAAGAGGGGCTGCCTAGGTAATACCTAGATTGAAACCAGGGTTTAAAGTTGATGCTGTATTTGAAAGACATTTTAATGGCCTTGGGGTAAAATGATTTGTGTTGTTTTGGCTAGCCCAAGGTTACAATGAAATATTGTCTTTATTACTTCTGTACCAGGGTTTCTCAGCCACTGTTGGGAATTAAAATGTGAGCGTTAAAGATTTACTACATGGGGAAAAGCAGAAAAGATAAAGAGCCTCAGGATTCAGATCCAGGGCAGGTGGCTGTGCCACCACCTCACAGTCAAACGTGGGCCATTATGGAATTGGTCACTGCAAATAATAAATGTTGGATTACAGAAAAATTCATCTTAATCCTGCTC
Organism: Thryothorus ludovicianus; assembly: GCA_013397245.1. Taxonomy (NCBI): domain Eukaryota; kingdom Metazoa; phylum Chordata; class Aves; order Passeriformes; family Certhiidae; genus Thryothorus; species Thryothorus ludovicianus. Next base: position 231,828 of record VZTB01005582.1, on the reverse strand, counting down.
ATATCATTGTATGACGATAACGCTTTTGTATGATTAAAAATGTCCATTTTTGAATTAAACAACAAAACATCTGTAGTTCCTGAGGGGGAAACTGAGAAGCCCCTGGCTCGGCAAAACAGTTCTGGCTGTTCCTCCAGTGGGTGAGAGACTGAAAAGTAAAAGCAGATAAAAATAGAAAAGCCCAAGAGGACTTTCAAAAACCAATTGTTACCAAGCTAATTATTATCTGCCTGCATATATATTTAAAGGAAGACAATCAGTTTTACTGGTTTTCAGTAAAGAGAGGCACCTCAGCACAGAACTGGCTTGAGAAAAATTATTTCCCAGATTTTCTTGGTGCCAGAGAATTTCACTGAATCAGCCAAGGAAAAGACTTTTATATCTGTATATTCAAGATACCTCCTTTTACACAGGAGTTCTTGAGACCAATGTGTGTTTTTTACTGCCTCTCTAGACTGGACTGGCTGTAGGAATCTAAATAAGACTTCATGTATTTTCCTGCAGTATTTTAATACCTTTACCAGCGCCTTATGGTGTTCATTTTTCTGATTACAGACCTTCACAGCTGACCCTGGCTGCTAAACACACACAAGGCATCTCTTTCTATTTACTGATATGTGTTAGTGTACAACTGAGCTACTTTCACATGGTCTCATTTACATTTTGCCCAGCTTCATTGAGAGGTTGACCTCTCACTTAGAGGACCTCCACATAATCTGACATTATTTAATGTCAATAATGTTGAAGTGTAAAATGTAGGTAGCCCAGTAGAAAATGCTTCCTGAACACAGTGGTTACTGTTTTGTCAGACATCCAAGAGCAACTGCAAGTATTTTGGGAGTATTAATGATGCTATTGTTTCAGTAGCTACAGTTCCTGGGTGTCCATTTCAGCCAGGTCTAAGCAAGTTTGCTCACTTTGAATTCAGCAAGATACTTCGTTCTATGATGTTGGTGTGCTTAAGAGCATGGTTAAATTTAGAATCATGTAATTATTTATTTGGCAACAGACTTATTACCAAAGCACATACCTGCTGGCTGTATCTCAGAAAGAGACACTAAAAATAGCTTTACGTCAGAATAAATTGGACACTGGCATGAGGGAAATACAGCTTTCTGCTTGGCTTATTTTTCTCTCCCTAATGTTCTCAGCACTAAAAGCAATATGAATTGTGATCTGAGCTTGTTCATTAGAAAAGAACAAATTCGTGCGAGCGCAGGAAGCACATCAGATCTCTGAATATAAATAGACTAAGAGGAAGTTGAACCAGATAAGTATTTCCTCAGACTTCACATCTAAAGGAAATTAGCTGCATTAATTCATGAAAAGTACATTTGCTGTTATTGGGAATCCTAGCAGGAGGTGGATGGGAAGGGACCCGTGGGTGATCACCTGCTCCATGCTCCAACCAGGATCACACCACGGGCCAGGACAGCCTACTCAGAGCCCCATCCTCCTAGGGTTTAGCCTCAGATTAACTTTTAGAACTACATTTAGGAAGTTTTTTGAATTTATTTTTATCAAATGTATTTACTAATTACTCTTCTCCTCATCCTTTACAATTTTACAGTGGTAGTTTTTAGCCTGCTGGTCAACCCTTTAATTTTATTTAGATGTAAATAACTACCCAGCATTTCCGAAATGAAACAACAGCCTAAATCTACCAGTGGAACAAAAATAAGCTGCTCTCAGAAACCTGCAGAAAACAAATAGCTGAGATTTTATATTACAAAATTCATAATTCTCATGTAATGCTAAAGTAGATCTGATCTTTATGAAAGGCAAACACCATTGGGATTTTTTTCCTAGTGCCAGATATTTATGTCAGATTGTTTATCAGAACACATACAAGACTACAGACAGTCAAAATCCTTTTCCCACAAGGGAAAGAAAAGCAGGCAGCAATAAAAATATTTATTCCCATGAACAGATAGACCATGATTACAAAATAGAACACAGTACTTACAGTTTTTAATTTGAATATTTTTTACACTCAAAATTCCTCTTTGTACTCTGATTTCACTCTATAAATAAGGAAAAACATTTTAAAAAGTCTAAAGATCTAAAACATCATAATTAAAAATCACATTTGTAACTAAATTCAAAGTTGCAATTTCAAAGTAAAATCAAAATGCTCTTGTGACCTTCTTTTGAGAAAGTTTTCAGAAACAGAATGGAATGAACAGGGCATTGTATTTTTTTTTACCAGTGCATCTCATATATCCAGCACTAAATATTCTATATTTTACAATGGTTAAAACCATCCTCTTCTGGATCAAAAGCCAATATAAACATACACCTAAAAAATATCAGAACACATGGACCATTTATGATTTGAAACTGTATGGTTCATTTGGAAAAAACTACTAGCAAGCCAGACAGATTTGGCCACTAGTAATTTATACTATCCAGTTTGACTTAATTCAAGTGATAACACAAAATTATAATCCTTAGCAAACACTAATCATTATTCATCCCATTAACAAAATTAATAAAAGTAATCTAGTAGCATTGGATAAAAGGGATTCTTCCCAGCACCCTTTTGTTTTTCAGACTGCATTCAGGTCACAATTTGAACCCTTCTGCACAATTTTTGTGTGAATCTTTCTTGTGCAGTCCCCATTAGACTCATTCTCCTTAAAGCCAGTGCCAGATATCTCATCTGCTTATCCACGGAAGCACTCGCAGGAACCATCAAGAGGTTGTCAAGAGGCAGAGGACGTCACACCCTATAAGGAACAAAATATTGCTTCCCTTGCAGATGGCACCCAGTTTTATCTCAGCAAAACACCAGCCTCTGATCAATGTTACTAAGAAATCTTAAGAGACCAACAGCTGTACGACTTGGGTTTCTGTAAATCTGACACAGTTGGAGGCAAAGCCGCAGAGAGAATTAATTTTGCCTGCCATTGTCAGCCTGGATACAAATAACTGAATACCTGGATGCAAAGAGCTGATATGTGCTGCCTTCATAATGTCTCTCCTGAAATACTATGCTCTTAGTACTGCTACCTACAGGACATTTAAAAAATAAGGTAGGTAAAATATTCACCAGTACTTTAGATGGCCAAAATCAGCTGAAGAAGACCTAAAATTAAAATAGACAAAAACCCCCTGACCGCTTCAGTTGGACATGCTGAGAGTTGTCACTGCTAGTCAGGTCCTGGCTATGGGTTACCTGTCCTGTAAAACAAGTAGCAAAACAATTGAGAAACATAATTTGTTTCACTTTTCTATTCTTTCCTGTTTAGCTAAGCAGAATTAACCGAGAAATTATCAGGACAAGTTTAGCAATCCCATACTCTGCCAGACAAAACCCTCTTCTATTAGCTTGGTGCCTGGACTCAACTATGAAAAAAATTTATTTTATTGAAATTTGTCTTGGGAAAAACTCCCAACATGTAAAGCACCAGCCAAATAAATTAACGTTTCAGAATATTCTGAATAAGGAAATGGCTGGGGTTTATAACAGAAGCTGCTCCTAATTTTTGATAACAGTCAAAATTGCTGTCTGAGCTTCAAATGCATCATTTAAAATTAAATCCATGAAGGTTGTCTCTAGCTTTCCTCTGAAAGTTTTGGAAGTCTGTGAATATCAGATGAAAGTCTATCAAAAGGAATAAAATAACTCCAAAGGAAAAAAATACTTTGTTCCTGACACACAAGGACAATCTTACCTTGCATATATGAAAAGAAAAAAATTGGCTGTTCTTGATTGGAGGATGGTTTGGTGTGCCCCCTGCTCCCAATAGATAATTACACAAGCAAGTCCTTAATATTAAAAGTATAATCCTAACTCTTAGCCAGATTTATCTAGCAATAACCTCACCAAGGCATCAGTGCTGTGACATACTCATCCTAAGGAATAAACATCATTTTTTCTCTAATGCAGGAGCTTACTAACACAGACTTGTTTACAGTAATCATCGTGCAGGTTTTACTACTCATTTTCAGGGCTAATTCAAATCCTGGGCTTTCCTGATTTAAAGTAAACTGAATCTAATCTCATTCAAAAGGTACAATTTCTCCCTCAGAGGATAGGAAGGTGTGAATATTTATGGCATGATATCCTGCCTCTGCTTCTCTGCTTGGAGCTGACAAACTGTTTATTACCACCTCTGGGAGCAGTGGGAAGGACACCTCCCTCTCGAGCTGAATTGGCTCCCCATTCCTGTGTTGTTATTACTTGAGTTCTGATCACATATTTGTTCAGAAATTCGGAATTTGCTGTTCGAGGTGGAGGCAAACATCCAAAAATCCTAGTTTAGGATAACTGAAATAACAGGAATATTGACTAAGAGCCATAGTATTAAGTAATAGTAATATTGAAGCAATATTGAAAATATATTGAAAGGCAGTGATTCACAAGACCATTTCAGTAAAACCTGTCCTGTAGTGCAATTCCATATTCACCTCCCCCCCTTTTCTAGGGGAAAAATTCTTAATGTAAAATAGGATGTGTATTCGTTTTGCAAAATATTCAAGCACCAGATCAAAACTTTTAAATTTTTTTTGTCAGTTTTAGTTTTTCAGAATTAGGTAGGTACATGAAAAATAATCTTATTCTCTTATGATTTGGAGTCAAGAACACACAAAAAGAGGGTTTAAACACTGATAAAAACATTTGTCATCACAGCCAGTAATAGCTACTTGAGGACTTTCCCAAACTATCTTAAATCTTAATACACTCCACCCTGCTTGTTAAAGTATTAACAAAACCCAACATTTATCTCCCCCTTTTTTTATTGTCTCCACTTCTCTTTTTCCAGTATCAAAACTGAAATACCATATCTACCTTGCAAAGCCATTTCTGAGTGGCCCCATTTCTTTTAAGTAATGGCTTTGATCTTCATTGCATAGTTGAGGGTGTTCAGATCTAAAAGACAACATTTTTCATTTTGATTGTGCAGCAAATCTGACCTTTCCCCCTTTTTAAGCAGTATATTTTAACTTAGCTTTGTTTAAGAGCACTGTACCAAAAGTTGATTGTAACACTAACTGGAATGGCACATGTTATAAAGTCTATATTGCTGGTTATTTTTACTGTTTATGTTCTTTTAATTTCCGTCTGACATAAAACTCAGTATGTTGCTGTTTTACCTCACAGTCTCTGACTGGCCAAAGACATCAAACTGGCTGTAGTTCCCTGATTTTTGAACTGAATTCCTCTAAAATAAAATGAACAAATGTGATTAAGGGTTGGAACTCCTAAATTCCACAGAAGTAGGAAGTGACAGCAGATGTCACTCAGTAAAGTAAGACCATCTCAGCAGATGGGCAAATATGAAATGCAAAGGCTTTTCCTGATATCATTTGGTTTTAATATGATAGAAATAAAATGCCTTGTCAGTAAAATATAGCCAGACAGTTGCTTTGTAGTCATTTTGGATATGTGGCTGGTAATTCAAAGTCCTGCTGCCTTTGCAATATTAATTATTCTGTGCCTCTTTACAGCAAGAATACATGTCAGACCAGCTGAACATACCACATGCAGCTGTAGTGGCTCAGAAATCTCTGTTACTCTATTTACAATTTAACATTAGTGAAAGATACAGGAAAAACAACTTTGTGGACCATTTCCAGAAATCTAGTTGATGTATCAGACAGAACTATAGACACAGGATTTCATCCCATGTTTTGGAGTGGTTTTCCCCCTGTGGAGGTATGTGATGTGTGTCTCAGAGCAGAAAAGCAGCTCTGTAGGGCTGAGAGCTGTGAATGTGAACTGCCTCAGGGGACTTGGGGCTGCAAGCGCTGTGCTTAATGACATATGTTCCCATTAAAATGTGTAAGTTGTTCTCTTGTACAAGTGGTTAACACCTTTTTAATCAGGCCATTTATTTATTTTACAAAAATAAGCACCCTGGGTTGGGATATGATAGTATTTTATTGCCAGCAGTGTGTATAACATTTATACATGCATTAAAAGATGTATTTACACAACTTTCAGTGTTATTGAACATATCTGAGACACACATGAACATAAGATACTACTGGTATATAACATAATGCAATTATGTTACATATAATACATACTCATAGGGTGAGCAAAGCTATGGCACTCACTCAGTAGTATCCTGATGCCATCAGAAATGCTGTTTAATTGAGAGCTCCTTCTCTTAAATATGGAAAGTATATGATGTCTACTGCTTTGAATCTCACATGCTTATGAAATTTTGTTCTTCAGAGAACAGGCTAGGATGAGTCTGTTTCACTGAATATCTGGGATGGATAAATTACCTGGTGTCTGAGGAAAAACAGTTTTTTAGTGTGTTTAATTACAACTCAGGTTGTTTATTGTGTTTTCTGGGGTGAACTTCTCAATCCTGGTTTTGTGTTATTTTCACCGGCCCATGTATTAATTGTTAAGCTCATCTTTTGTGACAACACTCAAAAGGCACCCTTTTATAAATCAAAAGTAAATATATTACCCTACCTTGCAGGGGTGCCATAAGGCTTAATTAGTCCATTTTTGTAAAGTGTTCTGAGATTCCCATATCAGCATCAAGTGTTTGTTATTAATTATAGGATCTAGGGAGTATATTGGATGATTTCTTAATTTAATTTCCTTCAGGCAACCTTAAAATAACTAGTTTTGTAATATCTTTTTTCTTTTAAATTCCTAAAGCACATTTGCTCTTGATTCAAATAATTTTGTATATATTTTCCTCTCACTTCTAGTATTTTTATTTCTAGATTTTTTTGTTTATTCAGTTATATGAAAAACAGTCTTTTACTGTTTTGCCTGTGAATTCTGCTATGTGGATTATTCTCTAATAAGAAGGTTTTGTTTAAACATTAGATGGTGTGTTTTTTCCTCCAGTTGGGGGTGTTAAGTAATTTACTTGGCTTCCCCTGGGAAATTTACAGAGATTACACGGCACTGCTGTGATTTATCATTTCTACTTTATTTCTGACTCATAAAGCATGCATTATTTTGTGTTTACTTTCAGCAACAGATCACAGGAAATTTCATCATCAATCAAAGCACTTTAAAATGGGGAGAAGTGATAAGGTGGCAAAGGCACAGTCAGCAACTGTGGTTATTGGAGAATTATTTATGCTTCATTGTGTCGTAACACTTCTCATTTTATTGCTTTCCCAGGATCGGGCTCCTGTCGCTTTAGTTACTCAGATCCCAGCATCACGGTGTCCTACAGTAAGAACAGTTCTGCAGATTGGACTCAGCTGGAGAAAATTAGGTTTGTTAGGCTTTTTAATAATTTTCACGTTTTCCAGCTGAGCAGGTGATGTTTAAACCTGGCTCTTTTAAAACTTGTTTTATTTATTAACTTTTCAATTCTCCTTGTTCGTACAAAAGATGAGGGGTGAAATTCCTAGCTAATTGCACAACTGCCACCAGGTTTGGCAAATCACAAATTCATCCATTGAGTATGTGGGAAGTAAGGAAGAGAATCACTTCACACTTAAAATGTAACTCCAATAGCCAGCAGGTTCAGGTGCCTGAAAAAACAAAGCTTGGGTGAGTTTTTGCATTTTGGCACCATTTTTAATGTCAGCAAGGGCCATGTTTTTGAATGTTTTAAGTTTCTGCTTTGGTAGAGTAAAATGTTTAATAAAACCATTTTATAGTTTGGTATGAACACTCGGCTCTTAACACCCTTATAATAACAAGATTATGACAAATAATGCCTTGCTTTTAAGCAAGCTAGCGTACATGAAAACACAAAGGATTCTGCATGGGAAGTTTAAATCTTTTCATCACAATATCCACACCTTTAAAGAGAGAGCCTGTGTCAGAGATGGATTTTTCTAAGAGAGTATATTTTATTAAATAATAATAGGAAGGGCATTTTGTACAACGGCATAAAAACATAATTATACAACTGGGGAGGAAGAAGCTGTTATTTATATGTAATGTACTCAGAGCATCTCAGTGTGCCTCAGTGTCAGTGCTATACAAGTGACTTGCTTGAGCCTATTTTCAGTCCATTGAGGCAATTTGCAGAGCAAAAGAATCCCTAATTTCTGATGAATAAGCAAAACTCTAGCTGCAAGGTTGTATATTTCAGTATCTCAGCCTCAAACTCCTTGTGGGAGCGGGACTACGGTTTCATTGAAAAAAACATAAATTATGTTCAATTTCAGTAAAACAATTGGTGCTAATTCTCATCTGAGAAAAATATAAGGCGAGAGTAGTTCACTGCAGGCACAGAAGTTGCCACAGAGTAACCACACAATTCATTCTATTTTTCTCACATTGATACAAAATTACACACCTGGTCCATAACATCAGCTCAGTTGCTCACATAGCTGTGCAAGCCAGGAAACTTAAGAGTTGTGAGGATGCAAACACAAGCCCTTGAGAACAAATTTTTTTGAAGTTAATGTGCATGCAGTTTGACCTCTCTTTCCTCAACTTTGATGCTGAAGCCAGCAGTAGAAAATAGGTCAATAGAGCAGTGTCGTGCGAAGTGGAGAGGATGAATTATGGAAGGATGCTCGTTTCTCCTGTGGTCCGTATGAATTCAGTGTTCATCCGAACGTGCCCCAGCAGATTTCACAGCACTACATGCAGCTCCAGGGAACGGTGGGAGATCGGGGGAGAGCTGGGACAGGAGGGCAGCTGTGAAGGGGAGGCGGTGTATTTATTTTGTGGGTGGGATGCCGGCTCTGGACTCCTGGGAGAGAGGGCAGAGCTCTCTGGTGAAGGTGTGCGGGCTCCGGGAGAGGCGAGGGCAGCGCCTCGGAGCAGCGCTGCACCGGAGGGGGACAGACAATGTTTATCAAGCGCAGGGAGATTTGGGGGGGCACATTCTGGCTGTGAATATGGGACAAATGCAGCTGCTTTTCGGAATTTTGCTTTGCTTTCAAAAGAGAAGTTCCTCTATTTTCTGCTGTAAAAGGAAGCTATTGATGCCCTTTTCCCTTAAAAGCTCTGGATTTTCTCTGACAAACTATCCACCCTTCAAAGCATCAATACGTTGACTAGCTAACATCTTGAAAACCTGTTTTGTAACTCATTGCAGCCTGGGGTTTCAATATAGCTGGTTCACTTGCTGGGGGGCTATTGAGGTTTAGCCCCACCCAGCAGCCGAGCCCCACACAGGCTCCCTCTCACTCCCACCAGTGGGACCAGGGAGAGAACTGGAGAGGTAAAAGCCAGAGAACTCGTGGGTTGAGATAAAGACAATTTAACAGGAAAAGCAAAAGCCGTGCAGAGAAGCAAAGTAAAGCAAGGAATTAATTCACTGCTTCCCCTGGGCAGGCAGGAGTTCAGCCATCTCCAGGAGAGCAGGGCCCCATCACATGTGACGGGGACTTGGGGGACAAACACCATCACCCCAAACATCCCCCCTCCCTCCTTCTTCCCCCCATTTTATATACTGAGCATGGTGTCACATGGTCTGAAATACCCCTTTGGTCGCTTGAGGTCACCTCCTCCCAGCCTCCCATGCATCCCCAACTCCTTCAGGGTGAACCTCTGTCCTTTCACAGCTCTCTGAAGAGCTCAAGGCCCTAATCATTGCCTGATAGTAATGCTCTAGGTCTGACTCTCCATCCCCCATCCTCCATTTTCAGCAGAAGATGAATGGATTGTTCTTCTGTATTGTTCTTGAAGCAGAATATGGAAAGACAACCTGGGCCTCCCCATCCACAGAATTATCCTGACAGCAGGGGTGTGGAATTGGAAGGACATGTTTGTCAGAGAAAATTCCTAGCTTTTCTCTCCAACCATTCTGCTCCATTCAAGTCTTAAGAAACTGAGAAATAAGAAGTCATCAGATTCTTTGGATAAAGCAAAAATCAAATTTTGTGAGACTTGTTTTTGTAATGAGCTTCCTTAACATTTCCTTTTGGCCGTACCTGCAAAAATACCTGACAATATCCAGCCACCATCTGTGACCAGCACTGAGCATGAACATGGTTCTGCTCTATCCTCTGGATCTCCAAACATTTGCACTGATCTGTTGTTTATTGCCTTAGCTTGCACCGTCTTTGAAGCCAGGCTGCCTGTTTGGGCTGGAAGTGCACTGCCTAGCACAGTGGGACTCTGCCTCTGGGCACGTATTTTCTGATCTCCATAGAAGCTTTATCAGCATACAAGGGGTGTCAGCACAACCGTGTCACACCTAGTAAATGTGTTAATTGAGGGAAAACTGTTCCTGACTATGGCTTAAAATTGGTCTAATTCCCTGTTATTGTTTTTCAGTGCCCCTTCCAACATCAGCACAATCATCCACATCTTGTACCTTCCTGAAGATGCTAAAGGGGAGAACATCCATTTTCAGTGGAAACAGGATTATGTTCAGGCTGGTGATGTGTATGAAGCCTGTTGGGCATTGGACAATGTCCTGATCATAAATGCTGCTCACAGAAAAGTTGTGTTAGAAGATAATCTGGATCCTGTGGATACTGGCAACTGGCTTTTCTTTCCTGGGGCCACAGTTAAGGTTAGTCTGATTTTCCATGGTTTAATGTTATTATTACTCTTGTAAGTAGAAGAAGACAGTAACATCTAACCAAACTGTGATCACAAGGGTGTTAAAGCAACTCCATCTGCTTCTAGCATTGGGCTCTTTTTAGCTTTGTTTTCACCCTTTCTCTATCCCATTGGGGCTCCCAAACAATGCAAATTTTCTGCCACGACCAAAACCAAATGGCAGTTTATACTTACATGTCAAAGGTCATGTAACAGAAAATGGAAAACAGCTTCCTTTTAGCAAAACAGTGCAATATTTTTGAAAAAAAAAAAAATATGTCTTTCTCATAGATATTTTAAATACCTGGTTTTAACTTGGTTTTAACAGCTACAGCTACTCACTTCACAAATCATCACAAAAAAATAAGGTTTCTCACTTTTTCTGTCTGTGAATATCCCATCTCCATTGCAGCATGCATTCAGGTAATGGCTGCTCCTTAAGATTCTCCTTTTCAGTATGATCCTGTTTTGATATGTGACATACAACAAGAGCAAGATCCATTCTACCTTCAGAAAAACTCTAAGGAGCCCAACAAGATCTCTGCGCACAGAGTACCTTCACATGCAGAGTTGTTCAATATTTGTAAAACAGATGGATTCTTGCTGTCTGTGTTTCAAAGCAGCCAGAAGTTCAACAGCTGATGACTTTCTGGTTTCATCCTATTTTCATTCACAAAAGCAGTTTTGATGTCAAGGTTCATTTATGATGCTGTTAATGGTTTTGGCAATTGCACAGGAAACAGATGTCAAATACTGAGAGCAGTAAGGGTTTGATTTTGGCCTCATCCTTTTCCCACAGAACCTGATACAAATGGTTTCAAATTAATAGTCTAAGAAATAAATATTCCCACTAATCTACTAATCACAATGCCATTTAATTCTTCTTTTTTTTTATACTTCAGCAAGGTCATTTAAACTACATTGGCAAAGTTTTTACATGAGATTTTAGAATCAAATAATGTCCTGCATATTTAATGAATATTATGTGATTGGTTAACACTTGTTTACTCAGTCTTATATCTGGATTTTGAAATCCAGCCCACATATGTGAAGATGTGAAAGAAAAGCAAGGATTAATTTACCACAGGCACTGTTACTTCTCCCAGTTGTCCAAGCCTGAACACTGTTTGCTCTTTCTGAAACATGTATAAACAACATCGAAACTTTAGCAAATAAGCCTCTTTTTTTGTTGCTATTTCTGATTTTTTTCTTGTTTGGTTGTGGAGGTTATTTTGGGGTTTGTTTCATTAAACTCAGCCAGTTTGTGCCAGTACACAATGTGGCTTTTATAAAAGACGAAGGACCTAAACCTGGAGATCAGTAAGCACTGAGAGAAATCCTGTCAAGTTCAACACTTATATGTGACATGGGTGAGGTTTCACCAACCTGCCATTCCTCCAAGCTCATCTTCTGTTTTAAGCACAAGTGAAATGAGCAAATTCCTGTTTCCAGCTGATCTCTGACTTTGTGTAGCCACTTACACCAGACTGAGGCTATGTGTAAGACTGGGGTGTAGCACACTGGATTAAAGCTATGTGTGAGGCAGGCCTTAATTCTTCATGGGACCCTGAAATGTGTCTGTATTGTCATCAGAGCACTCCACTCAGTTCCTTTTTAGATCTTGCTGCAGTCTTCCTCAGATTTTCAGGAACAATCTTGCCAAATATAATTTGAACAGATTTTGCAATGTGAATTCTGTGTTATGTCAAAAGTAAGACTATAAATTGGGTCAAGATTTACATCAGATCAGCATAAAACCTGTCATAGCATTCTAACACCAAGAACAATTTTTTGACATTTATTTTTGCTTTTCATTTTTGGAATATTATATAAAAATTTTTATCTTTTTATTCTTTCCTTTAAAACACTTAGCTCTAATCTCAGTTCATCACAAACATAATATTTTGTATAAGTAGAAAGGTAAGAATCCTTATAAATTGTGCTAATGACATTAAATATGGCATAGAGGAAGTCTATAGAAGATTCTTCTATCATAGCCAAAGTCATTGGCACACAATAATATTTGAGAAACCCTAGCAGTGTTACAGTGGTAGCTTCCATCATAGATAATTCTTGTTCCCTTTTTCATATAAGTCTTTTTGCTTCCCAGACAACAAGATCTTGCTAAATAGTCCCAATTTTTGCTCACAAGGTCTGTAGAGCCATTTAAATTTTTTCTTTATGTTTTTACTAAGGGATCAGCAAGTTGTGGTCTCATGGCTGCCTGCAGCTTCCTCACAAGGGGAGCAGAGGGGCAGGCACTGATCTCCTCTTTGGTGACCAGTGACAAGGTCTGAGGGAATGAATGAAGCTGTGTCAGGGGAGATGTAGGCTAGGAGGAAAAGGTTTTTCACCCAGAGGGTGGTTGTGCACTGGAACAGGCTCTCCAGAGGAGTGGTCACAGCACCAGCCTGACAGTTCAAGGAGAGTTTGGACAATAGTCTCAGGGAGTACCGTCCAACTCAGGACATTCTATGATTCTATGAAGTTTCATTGCTGTATCACGCTACCTTTTATAACTTTCACCTATGTGCTTGAAGTTCTCATACACACTAGCACAGTGCTAAACTTCATTCCAGTCTCACAAGACATTTTATCTGATACCCAAGCCTGTTTGTGCCACACAAGATTCAATTCATATCCTCCCACCCTCTCTCAAATAATATTTTAGACAAACTAGCCTTAAAAATACTTCTTGAGGCTCTAACACATAAGATTAGGCCATTAGACCACTCTCTGTCTGACAGAAATGACATAGCACAGTTTGTACCCACCCAGGCAGATGCTCTCTTCCCAGAGCAGTGGTGTCATCCTTGCTGCCTCCTGAGTCCCTGCTCATTTTGGAGGGTACATCCCTTGAAGATAACACCACTGGAGTGGACAGTGAGAGTATTACTGGGAAATTTGGAGCAACGTGTTCACACCAGTTTGGAGGCTTTGGATGCTATGTTCTCAATACACACTGTGGGAACTTTCCTGTACCCAGCCTGGGGAGCAGTTTCTCCTCCTCTCCCAGTCTGCTTGAGCTTGGCCCAGGGATTTCCTTACATTTCTTGCCCTCAGGAGCAGTTGCTACTCGTTTGAAAGCACATGGCTGGTTGCAGACGCAGCTGGACCTGGCTACTGAGATAGGATGCAAGCTGAGAGATAAGCCATTGAGCTTGTGCATTTTGCTTCCAAAGAAGACAGGAAAAGGCAAGAGAAGTGCTGTTAGTAAGGCCAAGCAACCCTTAGGAGATTAATTGGATCCACTGGAACGTGTTTATATGTGTTGGACTGTGTGGAAGGGTGTTGAACAGGATAAATTCCTGACTGGGTTTCAATATTTCCAGTGACAGCTCTGAGCACGAGCGCAGCTTCGCAACTGAGCATGGTTAGGATGTTGCTCTGGTGGTTGAGATTGCTGAGATGCATGGAAGAATGCTATGCTTCTGTTAATAATGTTCCTTGGACCTCTACTCCTATGGAACAGAAAAATTATTTCAGCTTTCATTGGGCACTTCGTATAGTATATTTGACCAGAAATTGCTGAGCTTTAAGGTGCAACATTTTCAAGTTCACTCGTTTTCTCTGATTGCCCTAGTCCAAAATTGGTTGTGCAAGCTCTAGAACTAATTTTGAGAAGAGAGACAACCTCAGTAGTCTTATAGTTTATGTTTCTTCAGTGCTTTGATTACACAAAAATAACATTGAGCCCAAACCACCTGTCTCTGGAATTTTTCCACTTTGGGAAAGAGCAGTATGGATCATTACAGACACCAGAGTGACAATGTATTTGGTCGTGGTGTGTTAACCCAGTGACACTTATCATCCTTGAGAAGAATCAAGTTACAGAATTGCTGCCTCACAACAGTTGAAGCTACTCTTCTATTTGGGCCTGGAGGTAGCCATTCAGCTGGACAGCTTGATTTATTTGGTCTGCAGGGTTTGGGGAATACACCTGAGGCTGCTGGTGCCAAATTCTGTGTGTGCAGCCTGGCATGGGATGGGGCAATGGGGGCAGGTGTGTGGCAGCCTCACTGAGCAGGCAGGTTTAGGACTAGAGAATGGTAGAGAATGGTAACATATCCATGTTAATTTCTACAGTGGGCATGACCAGTAAACCCTGAAAATATTCCAATCCCAGTTTCCTGATTCAGTAAGCCCTTTAAATAACAGGTCATCACCATTCAGCTCATTTTCATTTCCCAGATATGCATGCCAGTGTAGCAGAAGAGAAAGTCGCATAAGAAGAGAGTGGGAAAACTAAACACTCACACTCAGAAAAATATGCTGAAAATATGTGTAAAACACTGTGACCTTTTATCACACCCTGAACACAGCAGGACTGTGCACATCCTAGGTCTGCGAGTCCTTCCTGAACCTGCATTGTTGGGTGTTGCTGAGCAAAAAAGACATACACACAGGCCTGGGAATTTGGCAAAAAGAAAGGCTGATTAAGCTGTTCGGTCCTCCCTTGTTCCAGAGTAGATTTCCAAATGTCTGAATACTCTGTAATTAATAGAATGGCTTTGGATAATCTCCTTCTAAAACAAACATCCTGATCCATATATATATATCTTTTGGGTTTGTTTGTGCTAAAATGAACAAGATTTTTTTCCTTTTTTTTTTTGCTTTTAAACTCTTGCTTTAAAAAGTGGTCAGGTATCCATTTCCTGAATCAGTTCAAATGTATTTGTTTGAAGGAGGAGAGGTGACATTCAATGTATGCCAGTGTGAAAACAGCAGACTGAAATTATTAATTTTGACCTAATATGGGTCAAAATTGCAAAGATATGAATTCTTCTGATGAGATTCCTTTGTTTTTTGAATAAGATATAACAAGGCAGTATTTGGTCTGTGGGCCAAACCCTGCCTTCTAGCCAGCTGCTTTGCCTCGCAGGAGCCCTTATCCACCACATCTTCCTGGGAAGAACTGGGCAGACTTCCTGCTGCACCTCATCTGAGAGACATTCCTGTTTCTCTGTGGGTGGAAGGAGGTGTGTGAGAGGGGAGGAGAGTCGAAGAAAGCAGTGCAGGGTGCACAAAACCTGTCAACTGGCTTCCTTTAGATTGTGGTCATTCTGAGCTCTGCCATAGGGCTGGATCTAGCCCAGGGATGGAATTGCTCTTGCTTTTTTTTTTTGGCTAATAATCACACTTGTAATTAAAATAATAATACTTAGATACAATGCCTAGGAGTTTATTAGAACTGACAGGTGGTTGGCTGTAGTGCTGTGAGTCTTTTGGGCAGCTGAGAATTGATGTTGGGCAGCAATGCTGAACCTACCCACCTTTCTCCATGCCAGTTCCCTGTGGCTTAGAAGTGTTGGGAGGATGGCAGGGAGCCAGCATTAGCTCTGAGCTGGCGTCAAAGCTCAGGGGGTCTTTCCTGCCTCCTGGAAGGAAAGAATTTGATCTTCACAGGTCACTGTGAGATACACATCAATAGAAACAACATGAATTGACCCATTAGATGCCAAAGAATAGAAACAACTTTGCTTGATTCTTTCTCACTCTGATTTTACAGTGGTGTAAATGCACACCATTGCTTTCAGAAGAGGAGGCAATGCTCAGGGCAGAGTGCTCCAAACATCAATAGTTTCTGGAAGCATGGAGGGATAGTTCAGATCATGCCAGTTAAATGACTCATTAAGGAAACTGGTCACTGCCAGAGTGATGCTGTTTTACAAACATGATGAAATGTCCTAGAAAACTAAGAACTATACAAACCATAAAAATCACTCATAAACAAACAAACTGTTTTGAGTATTAACCTCTGAATAACAGTCTATGATCGGAAGTGATGAATGAAAACACACTTTATAAAATGTTTCTTGCTCCATCACAGGACAAGTCTCATCCCATTGTTTTGGAAAAGGAAAGTGCACTGTAACCTTCTGTGCTCCTGGCCTGTTTGTGCAGCCAAGGTTTTTTGTTCTGTAGCCTGCATTAAATGATGTAAAATGTAGCACATGGGAAAGACTAAAGCTCTGTTTTTCTCATGGGAAGGTATTCTAATCACATTGTTCTCTTTCCTTTGGTTAAAGAAGGGATTTCAGGCCTGGAGCATTAAAAGCCAAATCCTTAGAATTTAGAATTTGAAGTTGTCCCCAAATTCTGTCACCATACCTTTGCTGACTGAGACATTGCATATAAAGTATGATTTTATCAGGACTTATGCTATCCTTGTACCTGCTATCATGTCAAAATTTTAAAATTTCTAAAACCTGCACGACTAATTTCCAGAAAGACACAATATCTAATTTATAGCTCCATTGACAATGCTGCTTCAATTAATTTTCTTCATCTTTCTTCTTGTTCCTCTGCTTCTTGTATCTCATCTGTTTGCATTGCCTAGATTTTAATTAAAAAACCTCTCCTCTCTAAGGATCAATCTGAAGTGGCAAAAATAATCACTTAAAATATTACAGTCATTAAAAAATTGGCTGCGGTCAAAGCCACGCATTTTCAATTTGCCGACAAATGATATTTTCGTTTCTTTTTAACGTGCATTTTGTATTTGAATAGCATACGCCAGCCAGCCTGGCTATCAGAGATGCTCCTCCAGCTGGGTGGGCTGCGTGACAACTCCTTAATGGGGGAAATTGATGGCCCTCTGCTTGTGTAGAGGTGAAGGCATACTGGGCAGATTTCTTTCCATCTGCCGTCAGCCCTTTGCAAGCTGGCACTGCCCAAATGCCCAACACATTCATTCCAATGCAAGAAATGTCGCCAAAAAATAAATTGTGAGGCTACAGCTGTCTGAAAGAATCATCAGGGCCATTAGGCCCAGGGGAGATAATGTGAAGAGGAGCATCAGTGTTCGTCACTGATAAAAAGCTAATTAAATGATGGTAAAGATGACTGTGAATGCTTTAAAGGCATAGAGGTGAACAACATTTTTATGGGAGTGCAGGAATGAACCTCAGGAAGATGATATGCAAGACCTCAGCCAAAAATCTGTTACACTGAGGAATTTCACACTAGTGTTTCCTGTTGATGCTTTGCTGAATGGCACAGTTGTATCATTTAGTTGCCCTCTGTTCCACTCTCCAAGTAAAGAAATCCCATACTGTAAAGCCAAGAGTATTTATTGATTCACAAGTTTGACTTGAACAACCGGGACAGAAGCTGGCTTGGGTGAACTTCAGTGCTTCTGTTTACATTCCTAATATTTGTCTTTTGAGTTTCTAAAAATCGTCAGGGCTGTGTCCTTAGCTGCATATGTGACAGAGGCTGATCTGGTTGAAGCTTGTGCTGTTTCCCATTGCAGGGTGAATTGGAGATCTCCATATCCTCCCAGCCAAGAGATCACACTAAGGGTAGCTGATGTCTCCTCATATGGTGCTTGCCTTTAAAAATATGGAGATTGTTCAGACATGTCTCATGCTGTCGGATCCCGGATCCCAGATCTCATCTGAGGCCCTTAAGCCATTTGGATGCTACAGAGAGTTGATCATTATTTAGTTATGAGACCTAAAAGAGATCCAGTTGTAAAGAGCCTGTTTCACCAAATCTGACTTCCTTGCTTTTGTTGACCAATGGTTTTGAGCAGTCATAATTTAAACAATTCTGCATCTCCTATGATCAAGAGGCTTTTCTAAAAGTACCTAAACTTTAAGAAGTGTAGTGTAGGCTAAAGAGTGGGGCAGGCTCTTGCCAAGTGTTTGATTTTAAAACCATGCATTGGTCTCTCTCCCATTAACTAATGTCTTCATGATGT
This sequence comes from Thryothorus ludovicianus, assembly GCA_013397245.1. Taxonomy (NCBI): domain Eukaryota; kingdom Metazoa; phylum Chordata; class Aves; order Passeriformes; family Certhiidae; genus Thryothorus; species Thryothorus ludovicianus. Next base: position 213,679 of record VZTB01005582.1, on the reverse strand, counting down.
GTTGTAGAAATCTCATATGAATTAGTAAGTCTTGCTGGGTCTTATAGACAATTTGGTTAAGAACTGTACTGATAAACTGGAAATATTCATAGACAACAGCAATTTTAGAGTGAAAATGTATTTTTTGTAGTTGTGGTACCAATATAGCATCAAAGAGTCCTGATCAAGGAATGTACCATTGCTGCCTCTCCAGAAACAAACCAAAAAGATAGCCTGTGTCCCAGAACATTGGCATCCATTTATAAAAGAGGAAATAAGCTGGGAGTGGGGATGGGGATGTGGGAGTAAAAGGAAATACTGCAGGGTGGGAGAATGCTCATCCTGGCCATCAGTGCACTCTTCAGTGTAATCATTGATAAGGTTTCCTGAAGAGAGCACTAAGGAAGTGTCTGAAGGAAATCATATGGGAATTTGGCAAGAGCAGTGGACAGAATGGGCAGGGGAGTGCAAGTTAGTTTGTCTCACCAGCACACGTAGTGTCAAGTATTGACAGTCAAGGAAAAGTGGCCCACAAGATGGGCCATATGGAAAATGGTGGAGGCAGATGAGGATGAGCCATGCAGGGCCTGAAAATGGAGGAAAAGCAGTGACACCATGACTATCCAGTAGACAAACTTCAGAAAGAGCAAATTCAGAGTGAAGATTAGATTGAAAGTATATCCAAGAATGTTGAGATTCAGGAATACATCCAGCCAATTTTCATTTTGCCCTATTCTTTCAGAGCAATAGCTTAACAATTACAGCTGGTGAATAAGGTAGTGCCAGATTAAATTAAACTATTTGTTGCTTTTTAGGGCTTTTTTTCTCTTGGGATCACCACAGTCCCGGAACAGAACTTGGCTTCTTTCCATTTGGCAACAGGCAGGAGATGTTTATTTAGGAATACAACAGTTTACTTATGTCAGGCTGATAGTCCCATTCCAGTTGCAAACAATGGGAAATAGCTACTGCTGTGAAGTGGCTTCATTCAAGGGCCTGTGTCTTATGTTCTATTATGTAGGTGATCTGTGAGTAAACTTTGTTAAATGATGTTTACCAGATTTGTCAAAGAATTTATTCTCTAAATTAACTTTTTCTTACAAATTAGTTAATCTTTCAGTGTTGTAATTTGCACAAGGACACACTAAATGTTCCACATGCATTTAATCCCCTTGAAACAAAATTGAACGGTTTTTTAGTTCTGGACCTACAACTGATGCTTCCATGGTAACAAGGACAAATATTCTACAAGCTCCTTTCATTTGCCCTCTTTAGTTAAAAATTTTGTATAGCAAGTTATTTTCCTCTCATTTTATAATTTATTTAAATATAAATTAAAATTAAACAGAAAACAAATTTAATCTGGAATTCATAAAAGACCCTGCAAATACATAATCCACAGGATCTCCAGTTTAGGGAGAACTTAATCCAGATAGTTTTAAAACTCATTATGTGTCCATTCCACATTTTTTACCTTTAGAGAATAACAAAACAAACACTGTGAAATTCAGTCCTTAATACTGGAAGTATGTAGATTTCCACCACAAGTGTAAAGCCTTTAATTTGGGAAAAAGATAACACAATATGTAAATTGTACTTTAGGGTTTTTTTCTAAAGACTTGAATTCAAATCTTGGATTGAACCCAAGAGAAAATGAGTCTGGTGGTTTCAATTCTGCCTTTAATCTGTTCAAGACCTACTGCAAACCTGCAAAATAATCCAACACATTCAGCAGCCTCCTGGATGCTGAACAAGACTGACAAGGTAGCTGGGGGCAATGCTGGTGAGGGACCATCTCCTACAGAGCATCTTTTGTTCCTGGAAAATTTGTCTGTTTTTTGAGGGTTTTCTTCTCTCAGCAGCCCATCAGGTAAAAAAAAGGGCAGTAAATCAGTGACAGATAGTGACTGCTTGGAAAGGTAAAAGAAAAAACCTGAGGGTGGTGGTTTTACAGGCAAGAAGAATGTGGCAGGTGAGAGAAAATAAGATCATGAATGGAGGAGCCCTGGCCTTTGTTTGGGCAGCTCAGCTCATGGAGCTCATCCACATCTGCTTCTCCCATGGGCAAGTGTCCCAGGTTCTGGGTGGTGACACTGGGGCAAAACTGTACAAGGAAATGGTGGCACTCCCTCAGAACTCCTTTAAAAGCCATGCCTGTGTTTTCAGCATGTTTCTCACTCTTTTTAAAGGCCATTTAGGTCATGAGCTTTCATTCCATGTTTCATTGGTATTTAGAATAACGGGGGAGTTAAACCCCAGTCTGAATTTCTCTTCCGCGTAGCTGTTTCACATGAGCCAGAGCTGACAGGAGCAGATTGTGATTTGAGCCATACGTTGTGTGGTTCATTAACACATAAAATATGCATAAAATACATATTCATAGATGCTATAGAACTGTGTAGAAATGCAGAAATATAGGTTTATAGAACTAATTAAATAAATTATGATTTTGAGCTTTCAAAAAGGGTTGATCATACACCACTATAGAAATAATTATTTATACCCCCCTTGCCAAACTGCCCATTTATTTATCTTGACAACCTAATGAAAACTCCCTTCAATTAATATTCTGCTAGACAACAGAAGGATGTACAAATATTAAAAGATAATGGGGTTGTATCTGGTTTCTGTTTATTTTAATAGGTGATTTTCATTAGGCAAGAGATTACTAGTCACATACCCACTATCAAATGCATACTTACATATAACTTAGCACCCAATATATAAGTTGGACTTATAGAGGATTTTCCAATGCTTGTATGCAATGCTAATATCTATCTCAGTAGGTTCTATTTATCTATTTATTTCCTGAGATGAGGGGTATAAATTTGAATAAAGTTTTATTCGGAGTATTTATTTTTAGTGTATTTATTTGACTGCCTGCAGATAATAGGAATTTTGTGGCAGATTTATTGACAGATAAAGAATACTTTATTTGTGTTCAGCAAATGAAGAAAATTCTGAAAATCAAGAAGCACAACAAACAAAATATTCTTAAAATTCTGATGTTAGCAATACTGATGAGTGTGAAGGTTGAAATCAGTAAACAAAAGCAACTTCTCTGTCTGTTATAAATAACTGCATAATACAACTGCTGTTTTTCAAAGAGAAGATATAAAACTGTCTCATTAATTTCTGCTAGTTGTAATATATTTGATGTGTAAATTATTCTGCCTTTTCTGTGGCATATATGGTGTACTGTGTGTATGCTGCATTAACGGACCAAGGAGAAAGGAGACTTGTGAAAAAATCTATTTAATTTCTGTGATAAATTATCAACACTTCAGGATTTTTCTATTGCTTTGACCTTTCTTTGGAAAAAAACAACTTTAACAACAATTCGTTTATTTTAGCAGTTGAAACAGTCTTTAGGTTTTTGCAATGTGTTATATTTTTATGTGATATTTAGTCAGTGTTAATAAACACAGAGCTGTTGTCATTCAAATATAGACCAGAAAGTCTCTTTACAAAAATAAGACTTCAGGTACTCATAGTTTTTTCTAACAACATGTAGGCACCTCTAGAAATATAAAAATTACATTCCTCTATATCAATTATTTGCTGAGGTATTGACAACCATAATTGAAAATCATCAATAAAGGGATTTCAATTATGTCACTTTATTGCATTGATAAAGAAAGTGTTATAGAATATGACAAAATGTGTTATTTTGTACTTTGCTCATAAAAGCCCACAGAAAAGATGTACTGAGCAGTTTTCATTTCTTGCCCCACCTTTCTCTTTGTTAAAAATCTAATTATTCCCTTATGTGACACTACCATGACCTTTTTAAGTGAAGAAGATGTGATTGTCATATTTTCCCTTGGCGTGTTATGAAGGGATTCAGAGACAAGAGGGCACTGCACAGACAATACTGAAAAGGTCAATGCAATTTGGCATTATTGTATCTCTTTTTTAAATTCTGAAATGTTTTAAGAATGCAGAATTATTCTAATTAATAATTCCTTAATTCAGCTTCCAATTTTAAGAAAAGCAAGATCACACATACACAGACACACACACACGAATAAAAGAGATGCTTGAGAGAATTATTATTTTTATCAGTATTTTTGGTAATGCTCAGTTTGCATTAAGACAAAGTAGATCTTCTTTAGAAGCTTCTAGTACCTGTTTCTGCCTCACTGATTTGGTAGACTGTCATTTTATCAGACACACAAGAAGGAAAAATATGATGGGAAAAAGAAGAAAATCTATACTGTAGCCCCCTCGTGCACCTTACGGGCAACTCCTTCCAGGCCAATACTCCTGGAGAGTTGTGGTGGTCATGGCATGGGGGAGACACAAGACACCATTTGATGTTGCTGAGGTAGTATGTGCAGAAATGCAGCAAGAAAAGCAGACACACTGGGTTTGGGAGCAGCCTCAGGGGCCCTGGGGTTGTTCTATCACCAGAGCTCAATGCCTCTAGAGCTATTTGTTATGCAATTTGGACTAAATACAGCAAATACAGCCTTTTCACTCATATGCTTGAGACCCAAGCTTTACTGTATGGCAATGCATAGCAATTTTACACACAAATACCTCTTTTGGCAAAAATTCAAACACAGAGATCTGTCATGTTTCACAGCACAAAACCCTTATGTCTACAAAATCCCCATAGCAAAATTTGATATACTACTGAAGTTATTTGCAGACACAGTTGTGTGTGGGCCAGACATAAGGGTGATTCTTTAAAACGGAAATAAACACCTGGAGATGTGGTACATGACTTTTCAATGCAAACACAGTTTCACCATGGTCTGTAGTGGGTTCATAGGGGAGCAGGTACAAGATTAGGACACAATAGTTGTTGGGGCAGGACAAGAAAGATACAAGATGAGCATCTGGTTTTTTTTAGTTTCAGGCATCCGTGAGTCCTTAGATAAAGTCCAGTTCATGCTGAGGTCTGACAAAGTTTGGACACTGTACAAACCCAACCTAACCTCAGTTTCCATGTGCTCCTTCTGCCCACAGCACAGCTGCCAGTCCGATGGGAACTCCATCTACTTCCACGGGACCGAGGGCAGCGAGTTCAATTTCGCCACCACTCGAGATGTGGACCTCTCCATGGAGGATGCCCAGGAGCAGTGGGCAGAAGAGTTTGAGAACCAGCCCAAAGGGTGAGTGTCCCCAACCCGAGCAGGGCCCCCCACAGGGCGAGCAGCATCGCTCCAGGGATGAGGAAATGGGATAAACAGAGAATTGCATTTTATCTTTGCTGTGTACTCAGGGAAGATTGTGATTAGGATAAATAGCAATACTGTAAATAGCACATGATTGCAGATTTTAGGAAGAAACAAATCCAGGAAGTCCAGAAGGAACAGTTTGTCTCTGGACCATTATGTCACCACTGTTTTTAATGAAAAAAGTTGTCTTTGTGACTTATGTAGCCATTCTAAAGAAATAGATGATGGTGCTCTTTTTTTTTTTAATCCACACCAAACTGTTGTTAACAAGCTCATATCCATATGAAATCAAATTCCTTGAGAAATTCATCCCCTTCGGATCACTGCTGTGAGCCTCACTTTGCTGAGAGAGAGCTCCTGTTTATGCAGATGCCTGTAGGTGCTGGAGAAGGAACAGGAGAAGGTGGAGGCAGGAAAGCTGAAGCAGCAGTCCATTCTCATCTAGCAGCACCAAGAGCATAGTCATACCTGCTGGGCAAGAGCTCAGGGTCTGGCTGATAATTTGCTATTTATATTTTGAATATATACTTTGTGTTTCAAAGGGTTCCTCTAAATCCAAATCCTGCAGGGACAGCTGCAAGGGCAAGAAAATAAACAAAATTGTCTAGGACAACAGTACTACTACTCCTACCAAAACATGAGTGAGCTTTAGAAAAAGAATCTTCATTTCATATACATAATTGTATAAATTCTGATAAAAAGAAAATAATTTCAGTAGGGTCTTGATTCTTTTCTATTAAAAAAAAAAAAAAATTCATTAGTTGCTGTAACCCCAGGGCAAGGAGAAACATACCCTGCTAATTTATGGGTCTCCACTGAATGTTGATTTTAACCTACGAAGTATTTCAGATCATTAGCAACTGATTCAAATGCTGCCTATACTGTGCTGAAAGTAAAGAGCACCTTTTAAGAAATACATGCTAAAATGTCCTGTGGACACATGGTATATTTGGGGTTTACAGAAAAAATACTCACTGTGAACTCTGTACTAGCTCAAATAATCAGCCAACGGCAGCAGGTGCTGCTTCAGGCAAAGGGAAGAAAATGAGCTCATGTGTGTTGAGTTCTAAGTGACCAAGTGGGACACCTTTGAGGTCCTGAAAAAAACAGGATGGGAGTGCTGTCTGTGGACATCTGCCCTGTCAGTAGGACTTGTCTCTACACAGCTGGGTTTTTAGCTAAGTTGGGCAACTTGCAACCCAGGTTAGTAAATGTACAGTTTCTTCTGAATTATGAAAATGGCACTTTCTCTATTGGTGGTGCCTAGGTCCAACTGCAGGTGACAAGGGGGGGTGCAGCCCTCCTTTGATTCTGTCATTCTGTGTCCCACCAACTATGTCCTGTCTGCCCCCACTCTGCCAGCCCAAGGCCTCACAACCTTTTCCTATTTTTTTTCTTTGGAAATTTTATGTTAGAAACTTCCTTCTTTCTATTGTTCTATAAGAATGGAGATTTAAATTGCATGCTGCCGTAAATAAACACCGAACTTGGGTGATGTTATGGACTACATCCTAATCATATACAATTGTCATCCACTACTGTGCCTCTTTTCAACATTTCTCTGCAATTTGTGTTGGGAGCTGTATATAAATGCAAACATATATGAGTTTCCTTAATCACTTCTTAGAGAAATATCTTTGAATGCTATTTAAACGATATTTGAAATACAGTTTTACTGCAATCAGTCACAGAATACTGTATACCTGAGAGAGAGCTTGCAGGAAGTTCTCAGGCATGGCTTTTTCATGTCAGCTGGAGCCTGCCAGCTCTCATGGGGAAGGCAAAAGCATCCCTCATAAGGGGGAGCAAAAGGAAACTCAGATATAGGGGTTACCACCACTTTCCTCTGCACCTAGCGCTCTTGGAGACAAAGGCAGAGGAAATCATGGCTGTTTTTAAAAGCAGTTGGTTGGTATTTTTTGCATGTACCACCTAAAATGGGAGGCTATTTGGATAGGGCTTGCTATTTTAAGTACCACACATATTTTTACTGTCATTCTGCTTCTCTTTACTTGTGTGAATTAGAGCCTGATCCTAACAGTGGACAGATTCCCACATCAGGCTGCCTAGCAGGCACACGGTTGCTTGGGACCACCATGCTCAGTTGGTCTAATTTAGGTCCATAAATCACCTGTTCTATAAAGAAGAATTCCAAGAGTCATGTGAAGGATAAATTAATTCAAATGTAAATGTTCAATCATTCTGTAACCCAGGACCCTTCTCCATTTTCTTTACTGGCAGTGTGTTGAGGTACTTCTATTAAAGTGCCTTTTTAAAAAAGCTGATGTAGAATTCTCTGGTTTTCATTTCTGATGCTGCCTAAAAGGAGAAGATCCCTGGAAACATCCATGATCTGCATCATTCATGACCCTGAGTGTTTTGTGGGTCACTACAGAGAGTGTTTTAATTGAGCTAAATAGAGCATACAAAAGATCAATGGAGCATTGTGAGGGTTTTTTTTTGTGTAAGTTGAAGTAGGCACAACTGTTTAATTCTGTACTTGCCATCAGCCCAGGAGACCCATTTTCAAAATTGTGTTTTGATTATATTGCACATTAGCTTTAAAAAATCTGCACAGTAGAATTAAGGTAAGGTTAAACTGTGCTTCCATTAAAATATTTATATTTATATCATAAAGCTTTTCAGTGATGTTAAGCTTGCTAATTCCTGTGTAAATGACTGACAGGTTTAAAGCAGGATTTCCAAACAGGCATGTCACCAGTCTGTCACAGCTTAGGCCCACAGGGAAACTGGCAGTTTTCAAGAAGATCCTAGAAAAGCATTTTGAAGTCATTGGAATGGTTAAACTAAGAAATAGACTGTTTAGTTCTTGAAATGACAGTTTTTGAAATTATGATGTGGCACATACCTGCTAGATATTGTTTGCGGTGGAAGGAGACAGGAAAAGACTTTGCCTCCTACAAAGATTTCTGAACTTTCACGTTTTCTCATTCCTCCTGAATCATGCTGGATAGTTAAATGTTTGTATTATCAGGATTTAGTGATTCTAAATAATTTCATTGTTTTATCAGCCTTATAGTTCTTAAATACTTAATTATGAATTAAGACTTCAACATGAATAATAATATTGTATCAGACCAAAATAATACACAACTTTTCAACACTTTCTAGTATTTCAAAACATTTTGATTGAGTTTTGAAGTAACCATCACTTTCATGATGAAAATGTATTTTCAATGTAAAATATTTAATTGGAAAATCCTGCAACAGCTCTTTTAATTATCACTGAATAAAAATAAGATAAAATGTTGTACAGAGAAACTGAGAAAGATCGTATCATCACATACTAGAAACATAGCAGCCTTTTTTCATACTCTGTTCATGTGTCAGTTAAAAACTGTTACCCTAACTGCTCAAAAAGATGAAAAGAGAGCATTTTCAGCTATTACCTACATATTTAATATTTGTATAGCAGATATGGTGGACATGTGCCTTTTCAAGATTCATTGATCTATTAATCTTTTATTATGAAAAATGAATCAGAATGCATTTATATTTGAAACATTTTAACACCAGGAAAAAAATAATGAAGATGGTAGAACAATAAAACACTACATATTTGGTAACAACATTCATTAAACTTCATTTTTTATTAGTTTATGCATTTCTGCCAAACTCTTCTAAATATTTATATTACCTTTGCCTTAATTGAGTCAACTGAGTTTAAAGCTAATATTGAATACGTAAGTAATGGCATAGGGATCACATTTGAAATACTGTGGTTTTTTTGTCCTCTGTAAGAGTAGAAACAGCTAATTTTGTAAGCACAAATGACCCCCTATGGCATGTTTTGTATGAGTTTATCAGTAATGTGCTGCTGTACCTTCTCCACCTGTTGGCCTCTGCAGGTGGGACATCTTTGGAGCCGTCATTGGTACCGAATGTGGAACCCTGGAATCTGGCTCAGCTATGGTATTCCTCAGAGATGGAGAAAGGAAAATATGTACTCCATATATGGACACCACAGGTTATGGGAACTTGAGATTTTATTTCAGTATGGGTGAGTACAAATTACTAATGTAATACAAGATGTGAGATTTACATTATTCAGTGTTCCACAGTTTAACAAGTCTCCTGTGGAAAAGCATCTTCTTGTCTTGTATACATTAATTTCACTCAGTGCCCCTTAATCCATACTTAGAAGAGACAGGCATATCTTCATCATCTTTGGAGATTTTACAGGTACCTCTCATGTCCTCCTGTAGTCATATCCATGCAGACCCAGTGTTAATCCATCAGAGTCCAGAGAGCTGCACATGAGGATGAGATGGTGGTAGTACAGAGGTGGGGCAGCCATTCCTGATGAACCCATGGAATAGTTTCACCTCAAAATCTCTCATTCCATTCATAAAATCCTTCCTCTGCTGATATGCTGGCCCAGGATGAGACTCACAGAGAGTGTGCTAGGATCTTGGAGGAGATGTGTTCTACATGTGTCACCCCCTCATGAAAAGCACTGGTGTGGTGTTAGCATCATCTGAGCACCTTTCTTACTGGAGCAAAGTACAACATCAGTCACTTACCAGAAATAAGAAAGCAGCCAAGAACCAACCTGTCCTGTCACTTCCCCTCCCCACTGTTGTTGTCAGTGCCACTGCACGGGTTTGATGTTGCAACATCATGAGCATGGTAGTTAATGCTCACAGTATTTTTCCAGGACTTTTATTTTGCACATAAAGGAAGTTCCATGAGGTTATTCTCTCAACACCGTGTTTAGAGAGAGTGAGAATGTTTTTTAAAAGAGAAAAACCGAATAATAAAGGAGGAAGCAGAGAATAAACCTGTGACCTCCACAAGCAACCTTCTGTATCAACAAGAAAAAACACACTTTATTTAATGAGGGGAAAACCTCATGTTGTTGTCCTAAATTGTTGCACATCTCCTCCATGTTACATGAATTATGAATAAAGTACAGGAAAAGGAGGATGCTTTTTCCCATTTCTTCCAAGCATTAGAACACCTGCAAGAGAAACAGGAAAGAAATTTTGTCAACCTTCTGAACTTAGGGGAGAAGTTGTCAGCAGATGCAGACACAGAGGATAGCAGGATATTGTTTGAAAAATGTATTCTGTGTGTATTTTTTATTTAAATAAATAATTGTTTAAACATTCGGTCAAGGAGAATATTTGAAAGGATAAATGGATATTCCTTATTACAGTATAAAACACATTAAAGATGCACATCTTATCCAGTTCTCTGGATTGCTTTTTCTAGTCCATTACAAGAACTGGCTGACAAAAAAAAAAAATAAAAGCAGAAAAAGTGTTCCAATATGAGCAATCTTTCTACTCTGCAGTCTTTTCAAAGAAGTTTTCTCATTCTGTTTTTATTTCTATTTTGGGAATTTATTTTTTATACCTGCAGTAGCCATGCTGTACAGGGAAATAATTAATTAATAATTCCTGTTTCAAATACAGAAACTTTGTTCTAAAGACTTCTTTTCCAGAGTACCAAAGTTGTGTGATGATGTTCGTCTTGTAACTATAATGCAGAACGTAATGCTCATATCTGCCAATACATCTGCTCTTTCACAAAAGCTCAATGAGCATTTTGGTTTCTACTGATAGGAGGATATTTCAAATGCTGCCCTGTTCCAGTTGGGCAAGCATACCACACGTGTTTTGTTTGGTAGAATGGATTTCATCCAGCCAGCCTTCCCTTTTAGGTGTAGATAGTAGAAGGAGCTGCACAACAAATAAGGTGCACAGTAGTCTTTCTCACTTCCTGCTTAGAACAAGTTCTCAGCTGCCAAACTATCAGCAGAGAAGTATTTCAGACACTGTTACAAACCTACATTTGTGACTGCGTGAAGTGTGAGCAGTAAATAGCAGTTTACTGATGAGAACTCAGAAGCAGAGCATTTCTATGTAAATAGGATTTAAAGCACACAGAAGTATTGCTTGAGGCGCAGCATTTTCTACTTAAATTGTTTTGATAAGCTGATTAAAAGAGGTACTTGAGGTTTTCGTAATCGTCAACCCCCTTGATCTCTGCCATGGTGTATCTGATCAAACAGTTCCTATACACTGTGTCCTTAGGGATGGTGTTCTTTTGTTTCAGATCCCTAGTTAAATAGCATCTGACTGTAATTATTTTCATAATTAAGGCTGCATATATGATTCCATTTTCCAATAACAAGGGCTTCAATTAATTCTTTTCTCACTCAAATATGTGTTGTACAGGGGGAACTTGTGATTCTGGAGAATCCCATGAAAATGATGTCATACTGTATGCCAAGATTGAAGGCAGGAGGGAGCACATACCTCTTGATACCCTGACCTATGCTGCTTACAAGGTAAATTGTTGTAAACAAAGCAGGTGGATGGGATGGACAGATCATTCTCTTTTCAATCCATCACAGGAATATTGTGTGTTGAATTCCACAGGGACACTCAAACCTGACCTTCCCAAACACATAAATCATATGCAGACCTGGGAGCAATTGGGCACTTTAGCAGCAGAGCTCTGCAGTTACTGGTGGTCACTCCAGCCCAGGCAGGGCTGTGCAGTGTTGGCTGGATCTGGGGGAACAGGCGAGCAAGCAATGGGTAAAAATTGTTAGTTATTAGCTGAAAACTTCAGTGGTAACCTCTCCTCACCAAAGATTACTCTTGTTTCCACTCGAGCTCGTTCTAGTGTGGTACTGAGGAGCAGGGTCCTGAGAGGGTCATTCATGGTGGGATAGGGTGCAAGGAGAGGGTCTGAGGTGACAAGGGCACAGACTCAGCTGAGGGAGGCTGCTGCTGGCACAGTGCACAGGCAGCATCTCCTCTGCCCAAAGGGCAGCCGCCTTCCAGACACATCCACCACCCTCAGACAGGAAAATAAAGACTTTGAACTTGCCTTCAGGATGCTTCCTGTCTAGGGCAAGGGAGCATGTAGATTATGTCTACCTTGGATAATCTAGCCTTGAGGTCTCCTTATTCTGCTGCTGTAAAACAGGCAAAATTTGGTATTTCATACGTGTGCACACAGATGCGCTAGATATTGAAATGCAGTGTGCTTTCATTGTCTGCAGAAGATTGATGGTAAAGATGCTGCTGATTTCAAGCATGGATCTGTGTGCATTTTGTCTGTAACTTTGGCACTTAGAAACCAAATGTTTATAATAGGGTTTGGCCTGAGTTCAGTTGAGTCACTTGCATTGTTTCATTGTGCATGGTTTCCCTCCTCGCCTGCTTCTGTGTGAAAAACTGGGTAGAACTTTTGTAAAACTAAGGAAACTGTAATTGTAAAATAATAAAATATTAATTAGGAAACTTGTGGAGAGATAGGATCTGAAATTACATGGAATTCATTGTGGAGGTTTTTTAAAACAAGCAGTTTTAAACCTGACATCCTCTTTTGACATAATAAAGTTCTAACGACATTGCTTTAGGACAAAGGCTAAGCTTTGTGAGGCAATGCTTTCATTTATTTCAGCAGCATAACATCCTTCCCACTTATGCCTGTGAACTCCTGCTCTTACTCCATTCTCACGTATCCAGAGCAGACATGCCACTGCCCTGCCTTAGCTTCTGTGAGGTGCAAGGCTCCAGGACAAGCATCACCCTCCCTTCCCAACTGAAGCTGACAGCAGAAACTTGCCCTTCTCAGAACACAGAAGGTGCAATCTTTTCTTCTGTGCCTTTACAACCAAACAATCCAATCCCTCTGAGGTTAAAAGCATCACTGGTACCCAGGGTGCTAATATCTATCCACATAATAGTAAATTATTTTATTTGGGATTGTGTGTGGAAAAAGGTGGTTTAAAAAGTTGACAAAATGAATCTAATAGAGAGAGTAGCACATTTGGTTCAGCACAATTAGAATAGTTGCTTTTTTATTTTAATCGGTACATTGTGACCTTCTTAACTTATTTAAGCCTTATTTAATTTCTTTTAAAGGTGCCATCTTTGGTTTCCGTTGTCATTAGTCCGGACCTGCAGACTCCTGCAACCAAATTTTGCCTGAAGCAAAAGAGTCACCAAGGCCACAACAGGAATGTCTGGGCTGTGGATTACTTCCACGTCCTTCCGGTGCTCCCTTCCTCAGTGACTCACATGATCCAGTTTTCCATCAATTTGGGTTGTGGGACTTATCAACCTGGTAACAGGTAAAACTGGCGAGATCATTCTAGTATATTTTGGTTTATGAAATCTATTTGAGGATTTGTAAATCTTTTTCAGTAAGGAGGGTTGCCATTAATAATGACAAATATAAGCTGCTCAAAAGCTAATGTTTCTCCTGATCTTTAGAGGCCCAGATTTATTTATCTCATGTGCAATAAAGTGTCATTTAATAGCTTTCCAGGTCAAAACTTGCTTTTCTTACCCCATTATTCTGTAATATGCTCATGATTTCAGAGTGACTTTTACTTCAGTTTCTAATAGATAAGAGATTTACTTCTTAATACTGTGTAAGGAGGAAGGCATTAAAGGCAGCAGCAGAAACCTGCCCTGCTGACCTCTCCAAGATTACTGATGCCACAAGCATATCTAATTCTTGTAAGACTGGTGATAAATGACCCTCATCTTCATGACCATCAGTGTGAGGAGCTCACTGTCTGGAGGCTGATCACAGAACACTTTTTCTGGCTCTACTTCTTCAGGACATTCAGTGTGAATTTTTCCGTGGGGAAAGGGAGAGAAAGGGAGTCATTTTAGGCTCCATGTTTTATAGAATCATAGAAATGTTGGTTAGAAGGGACCTATACAGATTATTTGGTGAAAATTGCTGCTGCAGGATGGATTGTTACTAGGCAGGTCAGACATGGCTCTGCCTACCCATGACTTGAAAAATCTTCATGGATGGACACTGTGCTATGTCTCTGAGTGACCTGCTCAAGTGAAAAAGTGTTTCCTAATGTACCATACAAAACTATGAAACTATGTCTTTAGGATTATTGTCCTTTGTAGTGTGCCTGACACTACTGAGGAGAGTTTGACTCCAGTTTCCTTGTGAGTGGCCTCAGCACCATCCCAGGATGCTATAGCTCACCCGTCCTCACCAGGCTGAGCAAACCAGCTCCTCAGCCCACCCTAGCTTGGTGCTCAAAGCCATGAACCTCTCACCCATCCTTCACTCCACTCTCAAAATTCTTAATATCCTTCTTCAAACAGGGAACCCAAAACCAAACTGCCCATCGTCCCTCTTCTGTTATACACATATGAGAATATTTATCTTGGTATTTTATGAGGAGTAAATGACTTTATATTTTGCAGAGTTGAGAGTTTAAAGAGACTATGAGTGCTTTTATCTGTGTCCCATGGCATCTACTTCCAGCTGGATAGAGCTGCATTAACACTGACAGTTCTTGTACCCATGCAGGGTAGCAGAATTCAAGGGGAAGCAAAAAATCAAGGCATTGCACTTACATTTGATAGGAAGAGAAGGCAGCAACATTTTCTTACATGAAAAGTGAAAACTTTGCCTGTAAACATTCCTGGCCAGTAAACATGTTATATAAAGTCTATGTCTCAATCTGTTTTCTGATGGAGATTAGTATTTATTTTGAAAGATTAATATTCTTCCTTCTATTTATGAAGGAGAAGTGAACTTCATAACTAAAGAAGCATTAGCTCACCATTTTTCCTATTTGTATTTCCCAAATACTGCAGCATTTCACACCTCCCAGTCTGCAGCATTATTCATAATGCTTTCATTACTGCAAATGTGAGAGACTCATACTGGATATATGCAGTAAATATTACCCTCTAAGGTATCTCTATAGCTAAACCTGAAATAAATTAGCCAAAACCTCCATAAACTGTTTCAATAGACACAATATCGCAGTGACAGTACATTTAAATAAAGTAATATTGTCAGCAAATTATCATAAAAATAAAAATTCAGAATCCAATAATTTAATATTGAGGAGATGAATTACGACTTTTATAATGTTCCATTACTTAAAATAAAACAGAATATTACAAGCTAATTATATGGAGGAAATTACAAGAATTCAGTAGAATATTAAATCTGTAGTAAATCAAGCATTTTCTATATTACTTTTTCAAGGTCTTTATTGTGTAAGGCATCTAAGGATTTTCTTATACTCATAGGTTGTAAACAAATCATGTTTCCTGGGATTTTTTAACCCAGGAAAGAGACAGCCCATGCATGAACAGCTAGTGGTCTTTTACCTCCTTCTGCAGATGTAATAGCAGCTGGGAGTTACAGGTATCCTGTGCTCACACGGCGCTGTCTATCTCTGATTAATCCAAGGTTTCTCCTCGTATCTGAAACTATTTCAATATGAAACATGAAATATAAAAGTAATGCAGTTCATTTAACAGCAGCAGCATAAAATTACTGGCTAGAGGGTGGCCCAACAAGAACTCTGTGTTCAGGCAATCCTCAGTCTAGAGACCTTTGGGCTTTTCAACATTCATGAAGCTGTCATGTTTGCATTTGCAGGATTTTTTATATTCAAATTCTGCTTAAAATTATTTCTTGTTTCTTTGTCAGTTATTAGAAATAGCAGATTTGGTGGTTTCTCAATGTTGGTATTTCCATACTGAGATCAATGCCAGGTACCTTTATGGTGTCTTTCTCCTTTCTTTCCTCCAATGTGTTACCAGTGTCAGCCTGGAGTTTTCAACCAACCATGGTCGCTCGTGGTCGCTGCTGCACATGGAGTGTTTGCCTGAGATATGTGCAGGGCCTCACCTGCCCCACAGCACCATCTACGCCTCTGAAAACTACAGCGGGTGAGAGTGCTCTCTGCAGAGTTGAGATGCAAGATCAGACATGTGAATTGTAGGTGGCAGGAGAAAGCAGCAGAGCACACGACTCTGTGTCATCATTCATTTTTGTCTACCTGGGGACAGCAAGGAAGGAGTGTTCTGAGCACCCTGGCTACCTAGTAATGAAACTTGAAATGTATGGGGCAGCTTCTGTGGTATAATAATAATTTTTTGATACTGAAGAGAAATTACAAAAAAACCCACTTGGGGACAGCATGTTGATAAGAAGAAAAAAACTTTTACCTTGTCAAAGCCACCAAAGTTTTCTTCTTGGTCAGAAAAAACACTACTCAAAGCTGTATTTACATCCTCGGACACATTTACTCACATGGAATCCCAGTACTGGGTTACAGTGAAGCACATCCTCCGTACTTCTGCAGATGGAGATGGTTATTAGTGTCACTTTCATGTATCAACCCTTCTCAGTATTAGGTCTCTTCTCTACTGTTCTCACTGGAAAATGAACTGTGGCATTTTGCTGCATAGCACAAAATCCCTTGGTATCCCAACTTCCATAACACTTGCAAAAAGGAAGTGCAGTTGAAGGATTGCTATGATCTGATGACGCACAGCCCCAAGTCCCATACAATTTTCATAGGAACCATTATTCCTGGTGTGTGCAGGAAGTGTAGCTTCTGTGGATGATAATGATTGCCCAGAGTGCAGCATGCCAAATCCTCTGCTCCACTCCTCACCCTCTGAGGGTTTTCACCAGAGTTCAGCCCTGCTGAAGGTTCAGTTTAGAATACATTCATGGGGATGGAGAAGCTGCTACAACAAAGGAGCTTATGATCTTTGCCAACTCTGTGTATTCCTATAGGGGAAAAATGGCTGGGTTTTATAAGACAATAATTAACATTCATATATTGTATGAAAATATGGATTTCTTCTTTCGAATTTATATTTTCTCAAGCTACTGTGTATTTATGCTTCATTTGAGCAGATTTTAAAATTAAGCTCCTCACAAAGCTTCCAGAATGCATAAACATATCTGCAAAATATACAGTTGCTTAATAACCATCAGTGTAAAATGCTGGAGTCTGTGTTCTATGTATTTCAGGTGGAACCGAATAACTATTCCCCTTCCCAACGCTGCACTAACAAGCGACACCAGGATTCGATGGAGGCAAACAGGACCAATCCTTGGAAATATGTGGGCAATCGATAATAGTTAGTATTCTTATCCATGATCATGACACACCAGAAAAGTAAATTTTATATGCTGCTCTAAGTAAACATATTTCCCACAATCACAAGTCAATGAATTTACAATGAGTTTGTTAAGTTCCTGTTCTGCTTTGTTGCATTTGGTAGCAGGTGCATTTTGAAGCTAGAGAGACATTCTGCCATTAGAAAAGACAAAATCTAGTAGATGTTTTTTTCCTTTTAATTGAATGCTTTCCAGGAAAAAATACTGGTGGCAGGGGCTTAATATAACATTTCTTCTGTCTGCTTAGTCCTATTTACTTAAATAGGTTCCACACTGGCTGTTAAAGACTTATACTGCACCAGCCAAAGCAACAGGAGCAGCATCTGGGACATATTTTACTTCTGGACATAGAAGAACATCTTCAAGCAATGCTGCTCCCAAAAAACTGACAAAAACCTACATTGTTTACCACACCTTTAGGGGAAAGTGCCATCTGTTTCAGGGAACTCTTCTCTAAGAAAATTATTTTTCACATATCTTTTCTTTAAATGGATGTGAAGAACTGGGAGAAGTTTATGTTGATAACTATTTATATGACTTATTACAGAGGAAAACCAGGACCAGAATTAAAAAGAAATACTTTAAAGGGCAGTAAAAAGTATTCAGGAACACAGGATTAAATGTATGAAATTCAGAAATAAGTATGATTGAAAAGGGCTAAGAGTAACTGCAAGCTTTTTTAGTTTGCTTGTTAGCCTTAAATGATTTGAAACTAAGTAAACTACATTCAGAATTTGTTTTGTTAGATGTGTAAAATACATAATTTAGAGATTTACACTGATGTACAGTAGCCTGTGAAATTTTGTAGTGATTCCCAGTAAGGCTTGATTTGGTGCCTAGGAATGGTAAGCATTTACATTTTGCAGAATTCTTAAAATATATTGATGCCTAGTATTGACAAGAAAATCTTGATGCTCTTGAGGTAATATCATTAAGGAAATTTTGTCACTAAAAGTAATGAAAATTGTTCTCTTAGTCATAATAGGAAGTAACATCATCTTGACATTTTAGATACAGTATTGATGTTTCTCTTCAGGGCTGTGATATGCATCAAAAAGAAAGTAAAATTGAGGGAAAAGATAGGCATATAAACCTGAGAAGATATCTGTGAGTATCTGCAAAGATGAGTTGCTATCTAAAAAAATACAGATCCTAAGTGTTGGATCATTCATGAGAGGTTCACAGAAACCACAGCAAGATTAAATCAATCCAAAGATACAGATTTCTTACCACAGAACAAAACAAGATTTTGAAAATCATTTGACAGTTCATTCATCTGCACAACCTTTGCTCACAGAACAAAATACAATTCCATGAAATGCTGCTGCATGCTCCTGAGTGCATAATCTCAAGAAAAGGTTTACCAACCATCTGCCTAGAAAGTGCCTGCTCTGAATTTGAGGTGCAGAACTACAACACAGGAATCAAGTCTTAAAGACAAATTTCTGATTTTTTGAGTGCCTCCTTTGTTGAATACCAGTGACACTGAAGCTTTACACTGTATTGCAAGGAAAAACTAGTAAATATTGGCAAGCCTCTCAAATACTTGAAGAGAGGAAGATTTTCAAAGATTCAGCACTCTAACTTTTAGCTTCACAACTGTTTCCTATGTGAATTAAGTTTTAAATGAAATCTGGACGCTGGCCATCTTTCAGAAACTCTGGAAAAATGCCAATTTCCATAAAGTTTTTTTATTTTGAATGACATCATTACACTTTAACCTTTCTACTTTTACCACCCCCTCAAAAAGACCTCAAAAGACGCAAATAAATCAAAAGACAGAACATAATTTTTGCACCCTGAGAAGTGAGAAAATCTAGAAATCACATGAAATCTGATGAGGACTTAGCTATAGGGAGCAGCTAACAGGGATTTAGAGTGTGTCTGCTAGGGAGATCTGACACCCTGCTGTGATGGGCAACACTATTAAACTAGTAAAAGGAAGAAGTACTGCTTCTTATAGATTATTTCAAATTATTGTTTGGTGGCTCTTTCTTCCAAATGTCAAGATGCAAGTGGATAACTCCAAGTAATAGGAATTCTTCAACAAAAAATATGCCACTATTCATGGTTAAGGCCTTTTAGCATATTGTACTGGAATGATATTCCCCACAAGTTATGACTTTTCTTTATTGCAGTGCAAGAGATTATACTGAGATTTTCTCATCCTTCCATCTTTTGTATTTTTCATAAAATATCAACACTGTCAATTAGGAGACACTGGCAGAAGATGAAGCAAAAGAGTAAAACAAATCTAGTATGTTTTTGAGACCTTAGGATGTGGAATTTTGTTCCATTTAAAAGAATCAGTGAAAGGGTATGAAAATTAATAGTTATTTAAAACATCAGGGCAGGTTCTTATTCCCCTAAGTCCAGTGAAGTAAATATGTGGATTTCAATGAGAGAAGAATTTTTAAATCTACAAGACTGCTACTGGAATATACCAATATGTAGATTGTATTACATCTCCAAACTAAGATGAAAGGAATGCCAATGAAAAATTAGGAAAATGGTCAATGCCTATCAAATTATCTGATCTTATTCACAGACTTAGTAATTAAAATAGTGCTAGTGGCCACAGTAATGTCTTAAGCCACAGATGGACATGACACATTAAATAGAAGATTATCCCTCACTATCCTTGACACAGACAAACGCTTTATGTCCTTTCACAGACCTTTTCCAGGTAGTGGGATTAAGAAAAATACAATAATTTTATGATCAGGTCTGTACGCGTTCTTGTATTCATCATATTCATATGTTTATCCCTTAGCATAACCCTCCATTTAACTGATCTCTCTTCTCTGCAGTTTATATTGGCCCATCTTGCCTCAAATTCTGCTCAGGACGAGGACAGTGTACTAGAAATGGCTGCAAGTAAGTGTTATATTCAGTACTCATGTTCAATTTCTGTCAGAGTTCATTTGATAGTGTGAAAGTGGAAGTGATTTTCATTTCAGTCCTTGCTCTTTTAGATGACTAAATATAAAACTAGAATAACCCTCAGAATTTATAACACTCACTGGAAAGCTAAAGATCAATCTTTCTAAACAGCAGCATGTTTAATATTTTTTTTTTATGATTTTCTTCAGGTATAGTGTCTAACTTCCAGTTCCTCTTAAAAATGTGCTACAGAGCACACTGAAATGTCAGTGATGTATACAGGTTAGAGGGGAGACTTTTGATTTTATCACTTTTGCATTAAATGTTGGAACAAATTACAATTTTAATAGTTCTAATATCCCATAACCTAACATACCTCAAGGACAGAAGTTCATCACTCCACTTTTTTCTGGTAGTCTGTCTTGTTAAAAGAGTTCTACTCTCAAAAATAAAAAGGTATTTACTCAAAACTAGTAAACACATTCTAAATACTGATGTAACTACATTTAGGTATTAACAAGTTACCCACACGGCATTCTCTTTTGTAAGTTAATTTCTTGTAACCACATCTAGTAAGCTACAGATAAGAGAAAAATTGTCATTTTATATGTGAACAACTGTAATTATGTCAGCAGGGGTTTTGTTCCAAAAATTAATAAAAATATTTCTGTATTGTGCTATGTGTAGATTCATGGGGCGCTTATAAATACTTTTTATTTTTTTTAATTCGAAAAGTAAATAGTAGCTAACAGAAATCATGCGCTATGCACTTTACCCAAGTGAAGCTCAAAGAGGTTCTTGGGCCTTAGATTTGAGAAGGACCTTGTGGGTACCCTGAGCTCACGGACAGCTGCAGCCCCAGGGTCTGTCAGCCCTGTTTGCAGACAGCCAGGCCCAGCAGCGGCGGGTCCGAGCTCCTCACCCCTCCTCACCCGCAGGTGCGACCCCGGCTTCTCAGGGCCCGCGTGCGAGACGGCGTCGCAAACCTTCCCCATGTTCATCTCCGAGAGCTTCGGCAGCGCCCGCCTCTCCTCCTACCACAGCTTCTCGTCCATCCGCGGCGCCGAGGTCAGCTTCGGCTGCGGCGTCCTGGCCAGCGGCAAGGCCCTGGTCTTCAACAAGGACGGCCGGCGCCAGCTCGTCACCTCCTTCCTGGACAGCTCCCAGTCCAGGTGAGAGCCAGCGGGGGTCCTGTGAAGAAAAGAACTGGGGGAGATCCTCCCTCCCAGCTACAGCCTTGTCTGTTATTAAACCAGTTGTTTTAGCAGGGAAAAAAAGCCCTTTGAAAATTCCTAGTTCTCTGTTTTAATGGTGATTTCATAGCCTTGCCTTTTTTATCCTCCTGCTTTGTAAACAACAGAGTCCAAAACAGACTGGAGGGAAGTTGTACAGCTTGGATGGAAAATATGAAATGTTAATATCAAACCTGAGTGTCAAAGCCAAGTGCTAATTAATTATTTATAAGGTTGTGTTTATTTGACAGCTTGTGGCAACTGATTAGATCCATTCACTATCTCTCCCTCCCCTTCAGTGCCTAATAAATAATTAAATGCAGTAATGATTGGCATTTTTTTAACTATACGTGCCACAATGCATTACTTGACAATAAAAACAAATCACACGTACAAAACCCCATAACCTATATTTATCAAAATTTGCCTAGGTTGAGAAGATCTGAAAACAACCTGGTTAGGGGAAAAACCAAGCCCCAACAACAACAAACCCCACTGTGAAAACAATACCCTGCAAATACCAACAAATCTTTGTGTAATTCTGGTGCAGGTTCCTGCAGTTCACCCTGCGCCTGGGCAGCAAGTCAGTGCTGAGCACCTGCAAAGCCCCCGACCAGCCCGGGGAAGGAGTGCTGCTGCACTACTCCTATGACAACGGGATCACCTGGAAACTGCTGGAACACTACTCTTACCTCAACTACCACGAGCCAAGGTACATGCACGAATATTACACAGAGAGTAATTTGCATGCAGTTATGCTGGTTGTGGTGGTCACTGCAGTGGAGACTGAATACGTAGTGCAAGAGGGAGTGAAGAGTTTTTATTGCACACTGAAACTTTAAATTCTTTAAAATTTTGCAGCTGTTCTAGGCACTTCCCATTTTGTCATTCTATAAAAATGAACATGTCGGCTTTCAAGTCTCAGGTGATACAACAGAACAAGCTGAGGCAGTGGAGGATGAGGGATAGGAGTGTACTTGTGGGAAATAGGAGCATGTCTCTTCCCATGGAAGCAGCCACTGGTAAAAAAAAATTAACATAAATTATTTGTAGCTTTGAAGCCATAGATACCCTCACTATACCATCCTCTGGGATCAGGAGTTTTGCAGGCAGCACAGGACAGCTGAGACAGAATCTGATTGTGAGGATCTCTGCAGGATTGTGAGCATCTCTGAGTTCAGCAGGAAAACTACACCTGCTCCTACTTTCAAGGCAATTGCATGACTTCATGGCTGTGCCTCTGCCCTGGGCTGGGTGCCCTGGGAGAACCTGCAGGTGACTGTGCCTGAGACTTGCACAAATCAAAAAGAAGTTGAACAAAGAGCTCATCTCATGTAGCAGCGCCTCTGTTTGGTGTCAGATTAGAGGGCATTGTATCTCTTGTATTTAGAGAAGGTGTTCCTTTCTGATATATTTGTGACACCATCCACCAAATTTAGAGGAGTAGGGTACAAAATCAGGAGTCCTCATGAGCATGCCTGTACCAAAACCCTGGAACAGTCTGGTCTGAACCTATGCAAACCCTTTCAAACCTGGCAGCAGACCTGGCACAGGATGCTGCAGCAGAGCAAATAAATGTCAATTAAAGGAGATGCTGCCTAGAAAAGGCAGAACTGACAGTGACATCACTGGACTCATTCCAGCAGGTCAATTCCCTGCCCAAGGGTAGCTTTGACCTGGGTATTGCTGTGCCCATTTCAAGGAAAACATCTTAGTCAGCCCCAGGGGTGGGACTGTAAATAGCCTGCAAGTCACTTTACCTGCACATAACTTTCATTATTTATATTTATTGAGCTCAGATGAGTGCTTTTTCAAAAACAACAAAAAATATATTTTCACATCTTGTCAATAACTCAGTATAAAATTGCAGTATTCCAAGTGTGATTAAGGATGTTCTAATGGAAAAAAAAAACCCTCATAACATTAAAATTATTTCCTGAGAGCTATAGGAAATACTAAAAAATGTGCAAGGAAGACTGTATTTGGTAGAAATATATTGTAGACTTTAAATTTTGACGTTCTAAATGTTTGCAAATGAAAGATGCTACACACTGGAACATTTATAAGTCTTCTTCAATGTTTCCTTAGCCTGTCTTTGTTATAGTCACATATATATTTTATATAGCCCCGTTTCGAATTCTTAGATTCAATATTACATCTGTAGGAATTATATTTCCCTAAAATTTTTTAATATATAGCACTATGAAATTTTTGTAACAAAAAGGAAAATACATATTCTAGTGACTGACTTTAATGACGTTTAAGATATAAATACAATAAATTACATAGATGCCAGAGACTTTACTTGCTTTTTGAGATTAGGTATGAAACACAATTCCAGTTTTTTTGACAAGGTACAGAGCAAAGTACAATATACACAAGTTAGAGGGATTTTGGCATGGGAGATAATAGCTATCTAGCTATCTAGCTAGCTATTCAGTCCACTCTGGGTAGATAGAAAAATGACATACATACATTCAAACCTGAAGCTAATGCTGGCAATAACTATGAACAAAGCTTCACCTTTTCATATTATGTTGTCTGGAAATATCAGCATTTTTAGTAACATAGATGGACTGCAGCAAAGTTTGGCCATCAGTCTGTATCCACGAATTTAATTAATCCTCAGTCATACAAAAAATAATTACACATTTAATGTTCTGCTGAAAAGGTGCATTTAATCTGCTAACATTTGACAGCTGCATTTTTCTTCTGAGCAGAACAGCGGTGGCTTTTCAATATTAGGTATGCGCATAGCTTGAAAGAATGAGATCAGAGCAAAGGTCTCCCAGCTGGTTTTTAAGAAATTTAATGGTGGCTGGTAATGTAAGTAGGAAGACTTTTCTTCTCTGCAGCAGAAAAGTCATTAGCAGGAATCCCCCTCCCTCTCCATCTATCTCCAACAAATCAAAGCCAGACAGGAGAAGTTGTTACAACTGGAGGTGGTGTAGTGAGGTTCTGCATACTAACACATGTGCCATACGTGGTGGTTTGCATCTACATTTTTAAATTGTGTTAGCTTAATCTCCTGGGATGGGGAATTTATTTTAACATGCGTTAAATATTTTAACATCTGATATGTGTATCAGTGGTGTATGTCATGATTTAAGATTTTCTGTATATTACTGTCTGTGAGAATTAGTGTCCACGTGGGCAAGCTTATGAGAGTTAAGAGTGAAAGGGATGATGCAGGCATCAGAGGCAGCCACCAGCAGAGAAATATGCCCTGGATTATTGCAGAGCATTAGCTCACACACGTGCCAGGTGCTTCACAGCACCCGCTGGATGCAGTGCTCCTCCTGGCCAAGGTACCAGCTGTCCTCAGGTTCACACCCCTGAATCATGGCAGAAAAAAACGTGGTTCCTTTCAGCATCAGTAGCATTTTCTTGTCATTTGTGCCTTTAAAAAATTAACCCAAAAGGTTATAGAATTGCTTCCTATGAGGGAATCCTTGGTAGAAAATAAGCCCTTGTGGTTTAGTCACATGTCAGAGAGCAGTGGGGCTTGGTCTTTCTCTTAGAAGTGTATGAAGTCATTCAAACATGTTTATTTGAATGTAAAACAAATGTGTCCACCATGCATAACGTGTTCACTTTGCTGGCCCCATGCCACAGGGACATGGCCACATCACCTCTGGCTGTTCCTCCACACTTCTCTCTCCAGTCTGTGGATGGCAGAAAGCAGCTCCTAGAAAAGCCAGGCAGGACTTTTTGAGTGCTTCCCACCTGTTTAGCCAAGCTATTTCATTTTTTTTCTGGTTAATGGATTAATGTATTCTTCTTTAAAATGAATGTGACACTAAACAACGGTATTATAAATCTACTCTTTAAAAGGTTGTTGTAGCAAGTCATTTTTAAGAGTGTGGTTTTTGCACTGAGAATGCCACAGGCACAAAACTCTTTCATATGCAGAGAACAAAACATTCTAATGAGCAGCTTAGAAAGCCTTGAGTCTGAAAAAGATTTGGTGCTGTAGTATAAAAAGATGATTTTAGTTTACCTGATATATCATTTTATCCACATTTTTTCTAACAGAGAAAGTAAAATAACAGCTACACGATGAGCTGGCTGAAAACCCTTTAGCCAGCAAATAATTGTACCCCAATGGAGACAAATGTCCCTGTTGCCAGTGTATCTCACAGTTGACATGGCTGTCTGGGGTACCATGGTCTTAGTGATTTATGGAGCTTTCAAGAAAGTGTCATTGCTGTGGCAATTAATGTATACTCCCTCCTGCAGTGTATGAAAATTGCTCCTGGAAATTAGATAATACTCTTAATTTTCTTTGCAGTTTTTCAATTCTAGGTGTGTTGACATAGCTGCTGTGACAAATCAGGTGACCTTGCCTACCAGAAGCACCTGGGACTCACCTCCAGTTGCATCTCTATGCAGCTACAAAAAAGGAGTGTCTGGCAAAAAATGTAGTCACACATAATCACACTGTCTGACAAGATAAACCTTTTCCACTTGATTGTGGCAATTTACAGGGGTGGGTTCTTCTAGGACAGGAGCACCACCAGAATTTTGTCAATGCTATGCAGGATTTAGTGCAAATCTTTACAATCTGCCTATCTTGAGATCAGGATAAAACAAACAGAGTCTGACACAGGGGAACTGGAATTCTTAAATCCTTGCCAGCTCATCATTCCTTTGCCAATTTGCACCTTTGAATTTACTGAGAGCTCCACAGTGGAAGGAAAAATTACAAATTTGTTAGAAACTCTTTCTGGTAGTTTTTACACTGGACTGGTTTCCAGTAAACGAACTGATCACCAAGAGAACTAAAAATTCCCCTGTCCCTGTCACTGGTAGCAGCTATACCAGCAGGTGCTATGGTATTTGTGGGCTGAATTTGCTCTGTGGCTTTTAGGGTCAGTAAGGAAAAGGAACCATAAAATACATCCCCATGGAATTATTACAAACAGCAGAAACTGGCAATAACAACTTTTTTTTTTTTTTTCCAGAATAATTTCAGTGGAACTGCCTGAAGATGCAAGGCAGGTTGGCATTCAGTTCAGATGGTGGCAGCCATATCACTCCTCCCAAGGCGAAGATGTGTGGGCAATTGATGAAATCATCATGACCTCTGTGCTTTTCAACAGCATCAGTCTGGACTTCACCAACCTGGTTGAAGTCACTCAGTCTCTGGGATTCTACCTGGGAAATGTTCAGCCCTACTGTGGGCATGACTGGACTCTCTGGTGAGAAACATGTATTCTTTCTTGTTCTGCTTTTGTTTTCCTTGTCTATTTATCCTGCTAAGAATCAAGTGACTGCTGCAAATGCATTTTTCTGGCAGCTATTCAGAGTAATAATGTGTCTCATACTAACACTGTGGACTAAAATACAGTCACTAATCTCATTGCAATTAGAATTAAGTTTTTCACCTCATTGCACAGATTTATGTTTGATGGGAACAGAGAATGGAGCTTTCTTTTACCTACCCTGAAATATTTAAAGAATATCTTAATAGAAAAAATTCAGAGACATTTCCTAATCTTCACTTAAAATCCAGACAGGGCAATATGGATATTCAGGTAATTAAATAATCTCTTAAATACAGATTGAATATTTTGTAGGTGATGTTCAGATTTGTGTACATAGCCACTATATTGTAATCCAGAAGGCAAAGGCAGCAGAATATAGGCAGAATGACATTATCCATTTGTAGTAGCTTTGTCTGGTATTATATGAACTTAGTCATTTGCACAGCATTATGACATGTTGTAATTGGGCCCAAATGTGCTGTGTATTTAGAAACAAAAGAGAGAAAACATCACATCCCTCCAAGGAACTATGGCAAGAAAAGCAAAAGAAGGAAAAAACAAAGGAAAAAACATGTTAGGATTGCATAAAAATAAGCTTTTTTTATTAAAATGCTAACATGTTTTTAAAAAATAATTCTGGAGGACTTGAGTGTAACATTTGAAATTAATACAAGGGAAGCTCAATTTAATCTGTGTGTTTTGATTAAAACCAAATAACAGTTTCATGCTAGTCTGATCAACTTATAAACCCAATATAGTTTTAATTGGCATAGATATATTTCTTTGGAGAAAGTACAATCACAGTAATTATAGAAAACCTGAAGAAAATAAAATAATTTTAGCGTCCCCATGGACATTCAGAGAAACACTGTTGGAATTTTATTAACAAGTATCTCTGAGCAATCTGATTTGACTTTCTGATCATCTGTCAAACTAAAAGGAGATGGCTTAGCAGTAGGAACACCAAATGTGTCCTAGCACTGATAATGAGGTAGTAGAAGCACCATTAACCAATTTAATAAGGACAAGGAAGGTACTCGCTGCTCATTAAAATGAAACAACATGTTAGGGCTCAAACTGTTTGCATCTTCCTCATCAAAGAGTTGGAATGAAAGCCTTTTAATGACATTGTTTTCCCTCTGTACTTTTAAGGGCAGTTTGTCATGGGGAGGAGGGCAGATAAGATAGCAGAGGTTCCTCTCTTTTCCTCCGATCACGCTAAATCAAAATCAAAATAATAAGTGTGAAGCTAAATTCTCCATCCCATATGGAGACAGGCTAGGATTTGTAGTGCTCAGTCATAGTAGAAACATTGAACTTCCCATGCATCAAATAAAGAATAACCTTCCTCACTATTCATGTCTAAGAATTTTTCATTATCACTGGAAAACATGAACTCTATCCTTCACTGACCTTGCTCCTCTCAAGGGAAATTTTTAAACTTACACAAAGTCTGTACAAATGGTTGCTAGTTAAATTAATTATTGTTGGGTTTTCCCAGCTGTGAGTCCATTTGGTTCTCATTTTCTAACTCATGAGTTTCTAACTCACGAGCAGATCTTGCAGTAGCACTGCACCATCCTCTTGAGAACAGTCTGACAACAGCATTTTCATTAGTCCAACTATGAGAAATATGTTATCAATCATTTTACAGGGTATCATCCCCAGGCCCATTTTCTTAGAGTTGCTTTTAATTGTCTGTTAGGCCTCCATTTCTGCTTTAGAACCTGTAAACCTGAAATATTTACCCTTAAAACTGGAAAAAACTGAGGAAGGAAATTTAATTTTTTTTTCTTAAAAGGCAGGTATTTTTTCATACCTGGCTTCATCAAAAAAAAAAAACAACAAGTTTTGATCAAAGGTCATTTTTGAGTATTTTTATGGTCCGTGTCTGAAGTCGTTTTATTTGATTGTCATCATCATTTGGTTTCAGAATGGATCCTTCAATTTATTATATCAAATGTATTGTACTGAAAGGACTCTGGAACCCTTTAAAATTAAGTGTTTGATGATGTACATTAATTCATCACTTCTTCAAAATGCTCATATTCAGGCAATGTTTTGAACCAAATGTCTGGATTATTACAGGCTATATACAGCTACTTGCTGAAATTAATTTAAATATTGATAAGGATGCTATGCTAACACTATATCTATATATATATATTTATCTAGACACAAATAAAATAGCTTTATGTAAATAAACTGTCTTCAGTCAGATTACAGCATTATGATTTAACTCAGTGTAGCAAATACAGTGTCCTATTGTCCCTGGAGAAGCCTGGGGGAAGACTGTAAACCTGCCTTGCCATGAACTATCTTTATGGAGCAATGTCATCCAGTGGTCCAACATCAGCTTGGTAGTTTACCAGTGTCTTAAATGTTCTGTCATTTAGAGTAATTGTTACTCTGTAACATGCAGAAAGTTTCTTTCAGGTGATTGACTTCATTATATTAATGATGTTAACACATTTAGGGATTATTTAGAGAAGTAGGTATGATGAGATGCAAAAAGGCACAAACATCTCCTGCTTTTGATGGAAGCAAAGCTGTATCTGGTGTGAGCTATCGTGTCAGTATTTTCTGTCAATGCAGCTTTACAAAACAAGCTGCATCCATGTGGCTTTTCAGTATTCCTAAAAGTACCAGCCTTGAATATATGGTAAGTCTGGGGATCTCAGAGCAGTTTGGAGCAATGCAGGTTGGCTGACATTGGCTGTGATACCGTTCCCAGAAGTACCAATTAGTTGGCAGTGCTTGGAGGGAGAGTGATTGTTCTGGGGGCACCTATGGGTATTGTGTTCCTGTGCCTCTGCAGGTCTAATTATACACGTGCCAGAAACCCACTCACAGCAACAAATTTATACAAAAATGAAGCCTCTGCATTCTCATTTCTGAAGATTTTTTAGTTAATTATTGTTACGCCAGGGACATTACTTCATCTTTTACCAAATCCAGAAAGGTATTCCAGCTGTGTGACTCCCAGAACAAAGAAAACATTTGGTATTCCAGCAAAAGAGCATACCCCTAACATGTACATGAGAGATCTGGAGGGCAGAGAAGGGACAAGTATGGTGAAACCCACAACTTTAATGTTACTTGTATTCAGCTGGAGGGAAAATGTGGATGTTAAAGAACTTTGTGTACCTATAATGTGATTTTCTTCCCTTAAAAGAGCTTCTTATTGAGCATCACATATTGTTTACACCTCAACACCAACTTCCTTTTTCACATTTCTTTAATATGCATTTTAAAGACAAGGTTTGACTTTTTAATTTAATATACTTACTTAATATACTGTGTACACTATCCAGTGGCTAAGCTATTAAATTAAAATGAATACTAAATTTAAAATATTTTAATCATGACTTGAATGCTACCAGAAAGAAAATGTTAGATTTTCAGACCTTTTTTTTCTCATTTTATTTAGTAGTATTAAATAAAGGGAATTTTTGTGAAGGCAAAAGAAAATGTAACATATAATTCTTTGCCTCTTTTTTCACTACAAGTCCTTTACTTGTCTTTGGTTACTTTGGGAAGAAGCTTCTGGGCAGATGTTTCATCAAATTGTTGAGTTTCAACTCCTTCATTCTTTTCAAATAAGCTTTAGGTAACTGTGATGTGCTGCTATGCCCAGGTTTTTGCGTGCAATGCCAAATCCTCTTCCAAAGCAGTGCTACATATAACTTTCAGCTGATTACACTGCATATATTTGTCTGATACCTGAAGAGTCTGGTTGTATTGGCACAGATTTCCCAACAGGGCTTCAGCCTATGTCAGATCAAATCTGCTTTAGCTTTTAAATTTGCATATTTTTGTCATTTTATAAAATACAAATAAAGTTTGGAAGAAAAATAAATTCAGGCATTAACCAAACAAATTCATCTGTGATGCATTCAGATCTAACCACGAAGCCACAAACCACAGGTTGCCAGCTGGAGTGCTGATGAGTGTACATTATATCCTCTGTTCAACTTAAAATTATCCTTCCTATCGAGGAGAAAAGCTCTGTCAACACCAACTGAAAGGGCAAATAGTTCAGATACAGTTTTCCAAGAGAACTCAAAGCCTTCCAGTCCAGTTGTCCATGACAGTGCCTTGCAGTGGAGGGAGTGTCCATCCACAGTCACTTTGGGCTGCTGAGCAACAAGACAAAGAGAAAAATTTCATATAATGTCATGAGCTGGATCATCCTTTCAGAAATGAAGTCACAGAAAGCAAGGTCAGAGAGTAGAAAGCAGCCTGGATCTTAACTTATGCCAAGTAACAGAAATTTGATTATGACAAAACTAATATCAGCTTTCAGTAATTTCTTCTAAAGATTTAAGATGGGATGCTGACATTTATGGCTTAAGTGCTCTCTCTGGAAAGGACTCTATAGAAAACAATGTAGGTCAATGTAGACTAATTTAAGAGAGTCCTAAGTGACATTGACTTGTATTCTTTGTCCTCACAGTCACTTTGTCATGACCTTGAATTTTACAATTCAAGTAGAAGCTAATATGTTCTACTGTATTGTACTTAACAATTATGATTTCTTATTTAAGATAATAAACTGTAGCTTACTCAATCATAAGAGCAACCTTGAATTAGATTATTCTCTTCATCCTCACAGTATTGAAAGTAGCTTTTTTTTTCCATTATGATTTCCAATGATTTTCTTTAAAAAGGGCCAATTTCTTTCATAAATTGTTCACATTCAAGAATAGTGTTAGGAAATATTGAAGCTGAAAGGGCTACAGTACTTCTGAAGACATTAAGTAAACATCTCAACCTAAGGAGAGGAAGGCAATTTTCATTCTATGTGAACTTTCATTAAAATATTCTGTTTTGAAGGCTACTGAGCAGGATTCAAAGTTTAAGTTGTTTTTACTTCTTCCTTATGCCTCATTTGCAACTGAGGTTGTGAATTCAGTTGTTTCCTTTTTCTTTTGAATAGTGCATAGAAGAAAAACCTTCATTTGAAGTGAAATAACCTTGGAATTTCAGACTATAAATTGTATTACTATATATGTGATAACTGGGTACCTTGCAACATATATGTGTATATGTGTGTTCCAAACATTACTATTGTTCTCCATTCCACTGGAAAATGCAACTCTTATATCAGTACATCCTACAGAAAAGAAGCCAAGGACAGAAGATTAATTCTGAAACACAATCAAGAGTCAATGAATGAATTGCTTTATAGGATCACTTGAAAATCAATTAAATGAACAGTCTATGTAATAAGAGTATTTCAAACTAGATTCAGAGTATCTTAACTGCCTAGTATGAGAAATTACAGCTCTGACTGCAGCATGACCTTAGGCAATGGACACTTCATGGAAATGAACTTTATTTATGTTGTTTTTTCCTCATGCTGCCCTTTGCTAGATCCTAACTTGATTCTTAATACAAAGAGCATATAGTAACAACTAATAGAATAATTCAGTTTTTCACATTCTGGGATACATCAAGGCCATCCTGGTAATTTGCAGAAGTGCCAGCAGAAAGATTCTCCTGTGCATGGTCTCATCCCACATACCAATCTCCAGAACAAAGGAGCACCACTGTATTTAACCCAGAACCATTCATAATGTTCTTTTTCAAATTATTTTGGGGATCCATCCTGATTGTTTCCTTACATCTCTCAGTTTTACAGGAGATTCAAAGCTGGCCTCTAGCATGCGCTACGTGGAGACCCAGTCTATGCAGATTGGAGCTTCTTATATGATACAGTTCAACTTGGTGATGGGCTGTGGTCAGGCCTTTACTCCTCATATGGACAACCAGGTGAAACTGGAGTACTCCACCAACCATGGCCTCACATGGCATCTTGTTCAGGAGGTGAGGCTGGCAGTGAGGGCATTTGTCTTCCATAAACTCTGCTTTATACAAAGATAGTCTGAAATACACTTTTGGCATTGAAAAAAGAAAGATGTTTTCCTTTTTCACTTTTCAATAAAGAAATGCTCAGTTGTAATCAGTCAAAATAGAGGTATCAGTCATAATAGAGGTATTTAGACTGTTCTTCATAATATTTGGAAGAAAGGTATCTGAAAGCCTGAAATACAAAATTGTGACAGGAATGGACCAAGGCTGAGAAAAAAAATTGGGCACAGTGAGAGCTACAGGATAATGGCTGAGATCTTTCCTGTGCTATTGCTTTGTTTTTCTAAGCAAAATGCATCTACTGTTTCCTGGAATTTAAATGGATAGAAATTCTTTCTGCCCTTGTGCACAGCCATTTCGTAAATGGAAAACGCATTCCTTCAGGGGATTGTAATGTAGAGCCTTTCATGCCCAGCCCTGGTTCAAACACAGTCCAGGGCTGCAGTGACCTGGCTGCTTCCCCCACTCTGCTCCAAGTGCAAAGAGCAGCTCTGGCTGCTCTTTCCCTGGTGGCTCAGCGCTGGCTCAGCACAAATGTGAGCAGCGCATTTGGCCGTAGTTCATGCTCTTGTTTTCCTCTTAGATGGAAAGCTGGACTTTCCCTGGCCTCGGGGTGAGCTAACCAAGGTCCTCTGGCTGCCCCTGGGCAGGTTCAGAGGGTGTCAGGGAACTTGTCCTGCTGCCTTTTCACTGCCTGCTCTGCAGGCTCACAGAAGACTTGTATGTCACCTTCTACGAGCAATTAAAGCTTTGCCTGGTCACCCTTACCACGTCGTGTTTTGCCACATTTACTTTGGTAGGCATAATAAAGAAAAGGCAATAAATTAATTTTTAAACTTTGGAAATCCAAATAATGATTTCTTACCTCAAACAGAATCCAGAGGAAACCTATAAATCATATATTTGAAATGTTGTTTGTGTCTTTTGTACTTAGCAGGCATCATCGTGGTGTGCAAGAATAGCTCCCAGCAGTGGGTGTTTGGGGTTTGTGCTTGCCATCAATGGAAGATAATTTGCCTTCAGATTTTAGTGCTTCTTTCCCTGCTCAGTAGAGCTGAGTTCAGAGAGAACACACGGCCAAATCATTTTCCTCACACCACCCATGTTGCTGTGATAAAAGAGTATTTGTAGTACATTTCAAGGACATAATCTGGCAAATAAACAAAACACTAATTAATTAAAATGTTTGAAAATTTTGTTTGCTTTGTGAGCAGTGATCAGATCTTATTTTCCACAATCATTTAGGGGAGATGAATCAAGAAAACATGTTTGAAAATTGCTGGAAAGGAAACTAAGCCTTTAGAAAAATCTACTAAAAAAACAACCAGTAAGGTCTCAGATCTTCATTTAGTACTCTAAGATATTTGAGCAATAAATTTCTCTATAAAATAACATATTATGCACCTCTTCATGTTTAATACATAACTATTAATGTATAATTTAACTATATAAATATTCTTAATTACCGTAAGTTCTGTAGAGAGTCACTGCTTTATTTATTATTCATTTCAGCACAGTCAAAGTAGGCTACTTGGATGAGCAGGTGTCTGTTCTCTTGCCCAATACCCTTCATGGGGGTGAGCACAGCAGTAACCAGCAAAATATTCTTGGGCATGTGGGGATGGTCAGGAGAAGCTGTGCTGTGGCAGGAAGGGCAGCTAGAAGAGGATCATGCAGGTTGATAGTAACTTCCAAGCACTTTATTAGTACCTCATAGGCCAATTTTTTGGGTACTGTTCAGACAAAATATAAATAAATTATTGGAATATTACAAAAAATGGGGTAACATTGGAAAGGCAGTGCTAGAAAACAGTAAGAAGCCAGGATAATGGATTTCATTTATGTTTAATATTAAGAAGTTGTGACAATGATCATATCTTTGGAATTTAAAAAACAATAGAATTTGGGAAACAGAGCTCAACAGAAATCCAAGTTAAATGCAAAAATAATCCTAGAAGCAGGAGGGAAGAATTGATAGCACTTTTTGTAGGTGTCAAAGCTAACACAGCTGCAGAGCTTGGGAAGGTCTGTGGACACAAGTAGGCTGTAGCTGGGCCCTCTGGTGTGGTTCTCTCTGCTCCTGCTGCTGCTGTGGCCAGCCAGTGTACCCAGGCAAAGCCTCACAAGTAGGTCTCTAAAATGACCTTTATAATAGTCTGGAGGTCATTTTCATAGACTTACTTCATACTTCAGGTTTTTTTCTCCTCATGGAGGAAAGCAAAACATTGCCAGTCACAAATGCTAAACTCTTTAAATAGATTCATATGGCTTTCTTCCATTCTGAATTGTACTACCAGTTTTCTGAGAAATTTCTCTGCATCATCAGAGGATTTTTCTCTTCTGGGTCTTTCACTACAAAATCTGGACCCAGACAAGTTTCCTGGTTCTATGAATGTTTGGACTTTGCTTCTGTTCCCAACTATTCCTCAACATTAAATCTCTTTTTGAAATGTTTTATTTTAAGGAATGTCTTCCCAGTATGCCAAGCTGCCAGGAGTTTACATCAGCAAGTATTTACCACTCTAGCGAATTTACTCAGTGGAGGAGGATCACTGTTCTTTTACCACAGAAGACTTGGTAAGCATTTATTTCCTGTCTTTAAATTTGGGGAGGGAGAGAGGGTGCAGATAATCTGTCACATCAATTGCTGTGACAAAGATCAAATCCTCCACAGGTCATACTCAAGCCAAGAGGTGGGGTGCCAGGGCTGACCCAGTCACAGGTATTTCCCATAAAATGCATTCCTTACATAATTAGAGAATGAAATGCTGGTGAAGTCAACAGAAACTATTGTTTAGGATTGTTTTTAATACATACTCTGACTCCCCTAATAAAGTTCAGACTTTTCAAAAATAGTGGTACTTGTCTATAAATGCCCTATTGGAGGAAGGCTTTATTTGGATTGGTAATTTTTATTTTGCACATTCTTTATTGTTTACATCTTCAGACCAAAGCCTTGTATAAACAATAACTAATGATTCATTTCTGGGAATTTTTTAACTCTTGTTTCTTTTTATAGCATGCCTTTAAAAATAACATTCTCTCCTGCAAAAAAAAAGAGAAGAAACAAAAATTATCAGAAAGCCTATTCATCTTGTTGTAATTAAACTTAATTTGGCTCCCCTCAAATTTTTATTTATTAACTAAATTGTTTCTTTCATTGTTTATTTTTAAATCTTTATTATAACATACAAATAAAAAGTTGTCATAAATCCCAATAATCTTCAGGGCGTCCTTCATTTGAGAATTTAATTAGTGCAATTAGAGTTACATTTTGATTATGTTTGACCTGAATCCACCACAGCAATTGCAATGAGAGCTTGCTCAGATTAAGTCATCATTGTATTTCCCCATCCTTCATCATTATTTTTTTGCACTCTGCATGTTTCCATCAATCACACAGTGATACCTTCTTTCAACACGCTGGCCCTTTTTACTGTACAGCCAATATTCAGAACTCCCTACTTCTAGGCAAAACATCAAAGGGAAACATTGAATCCTTAGAACATATCATATCAGATAATACCAAATGGTGCAAGTAAGTCTACAAATAATTTATTTGTAGTTAGATTATAAAGTACTAAATCTTACATGCCATTATGTGCCACCATCTGCAAAATCTGTGGTTCACATAGGCACTTAGGAGTTTAAAAAGCATCTACAATTCTTTGGGTTACACTCTAAAGTAGGCTGTTCTTCCTGATTTATAAAATATAGGCTGTACTCAAAGTTATTATACCCTGTATATTTGGTGATGATACCAATGTAGTGGCCCTCTTTTTCTTTAGGATCTACTAATTTTTCTCAGCGTATGAGATGACAGAAGCATAAAATTCCATTTTAATTTAGGAGACTGTGGGGAGAAATTATGATGAAGTAATAGCTGGGTTCCTGTTCTATGCTGTGCACAAATCATAAATATTTCACACTCTGTCTTATATCTGAAGGGATTCCCGTCTGTTAGCAGAGTTTTGTTGGTAATTAAGGTACAAATTACCACTTAAAATTGCTTTGCTCTTCATAGAACACATTTTCTGTGCTGTGTTGTGCTATGGTGTTATCAGGGTGAAAAGGAAGGGTGGTTGCAATCCAGCACACCACTTTCATCTCTCAACATTTTCTCCTCTTTCTAACATTCCACTGGCAAAGAGCAGGCTGAGGGCTCAACAGTTCCTTTGTGCTGAGATTGGGAAGGAATTTTTGAAAAGTTTTTAAAGCAGGCTTGTGAGCAGAGAGCAAGTTTCTGCCTTTGCAAAACCTGGGCATTACTGGTGACAATTTGATGTGCAGCTCTCTGCTGCCAGCCCAGCCATGCAGAGTGCGCTGTTCCGCGTGGCTGGTGGTGAATGTGCTCTGCAGGGCTCCTCTTTGGGGTGCCCTCCCTCTGCTATCCCTTCCCCACCTGTATCTCACACAGAGGCAAAACCTGAGTGTTGGCCTGGAGGGACAGTGCAGAGATGAGAGCCAGGTCTCTGCCTTCCCAAAACTGGGGTGTAGGGAGAGAGATCTCTGGACCTTACAATGTTTCAACTGCACAAGAAAAAGGCTGCCAAATACAGAGCCTGCCCTGTGCTTGCTGCACAGGGAAACAAACCATCTGAATGAGGACTCAGGAATGTCTCAGTAGCCTTGTTCTGGCCCTTGGTGGCCTTGGCATGCCCCCACACCCCTGCAAAGCCCTGCTGTGGTTGCTGGAGCTTTTATCCCTGGATGCACAGCTCTCCGCTGAGGGTTTGTGCCTTGGGCATGTGGGTGGTGTCAGGCTGCAGCACTGTGCTCATACAGCTGGAAAATTGTTCGTAACAGCACGTATTTCTCTTGTAAAACTTTCTGACTGTGCTGGTATTTCTGCAGATCTGTAGATGTTCTGCATCTAACAAGCATGAATTTACAAGGTCCCTATGTTATGTGAGATTTGGGGTGGTAGAAAATCTGCTGCAAGAATGAGACTTGTATTGAAAAAATGAAATGTAAGCACCTGTCACTGAAATTGTATTGTACTTGAACTGAACATTTCTACACTGATGAAAATTAATTTCAGTTTTATGCAAGGCATTTACATATGAACAGGCTTTAATGAGATACAAGCAGCTGTCAGTTGCTGACTTCATAAACAAATCAACACCTAATGACTGAATGAGAGCTTCAGGATAATTGGGTAAATGTAATTATGGTAACTCAGAAGGTAGCAAATATAATTTTATCAGCCACAAATTTGCATTAGATCATTAAGGCTTTTAATATCAGGAGGGAAGGCAATGATTTTATTTTAACTCACATATCAGAAAAATTTTATAACAGAGCATCATTTCACTCCCAGTACTTCTGGGACATGATTTCCCTGTGCTTATGTAAAATGTCACACAACAAAAATGACTTTTATTTGACATCAACCTGACTTAGATATAATGTCATTAGACAGCTAGATTGCTTTCCAATAGCATTAAAAAAAAAAATGGAGAAACTATGGGAAACTAGGGAAGTTTATTTTGCTTGTAAGAAATTCTTTCATTTCTCCTCAGTGCAGCACTTCCCATTTCAATAGATGTCCAAATGGTAACTGTCCAGAAAACCAGTGTTTTATCACTGAGAACACAGCTGATGCTCATCTCCTTATTCTATTTTCTTAATTAACATGGCTTTTTTATATGGTTGATTACCATTTTTAACAGCATAATCCTCTTAAGCTGTTGTTACCTTGAGATGCAGAGCAGCCTTGGAAAGCTTTCAGAAACAGTGAGCAGGACTGTTTTTTCAGCAGGATTGCTTTTGCAATTGTCAATTCAGCATTATCCCTCATTCAGAGAGGAATCTGAATCCATGGAGTTTTCCCTGCCCACAGCCATGTGACAGTGGCCTTGCTTCCCAGAGGACCCCTGGCAGCAGGCTGGGTGGGAAGGTGAGGGCAGCCCCTTGTTCCTGCAGCTTGGGGCAACGGGATTCCTGTGGTGGGAAGCTGTTCCTAGGGGAGAGCTGTCTGTCTGCAGATAAAAATAACTCCTCCCTGCTGGGACGTGGCTCCCTGGGGACTGTCCCCAGTCTCCAGCTGCTGCACACTCCTCCATTTGTCCACATGTTCATCTCCAGGCAGTAATGAGCCTCCTCCCTTCCTCCCCTCCCCTCAAATGAGAGGAACAAACCTCCTGCAATCGCTGCATTCGTCTGGGGCAACTTGTCACTAACAAGTGGGGCTGAGTGGATCCTTAGCTTGACGTGCAGCCAACATCTGGAACCCCAGGAGGCAGGTGGATCTCTGCACCTGGCAGGGTGGCAGTCCCCTGCAGCAGGAATGGGACGATGAGACTCTCCAGGGCAACATTTTGGTCAGGTGAAACCCACAGGTTCCCAGCAAAGGGCTGTCAGCTCCTGTACATCTCTGTGCCTTGCAGTGCACACCCAGCCCTGGGAACAGCCCCAAGGCAGAGCTGCACTGGGATCTCCTCAGCTGGGGCTCCTGGTGTTGTGCTCCCCTGGGCACAGGGATGTCCTCTGTCATCGCACAGGGCTGGGCTCTCCCCACTGCTGGTGCAGGTCGGGTGTGAGCCTTGTGCCCAGATCCAGCCCTGATGCCCCTGCACCTTCAGGGTCATTTGCACCTCTCAGCAGCCAGTGAGCATCCAAGGCAACACCATCCGTGCCACATCAAGCCCTTTTTAGGGGACACCATCACTTGTCGGGCACCATGAGACTTCCATGGCATGGTGAAATTGCCTCTGTATCACTGTAAATCTCCCCATTTGCTGTAAATACCCCGGGGCTGCAGTCTCACACCCAACTCCACCCATACACCAGCCCTGATGAAAAACAGATGGCCAAACACAATGCTCTCCCTCCTTTACCTGGGAAAATAACATGACACAGTTTTACTGTGCTGGGAGTTCACAGGGGGAGTGTTTGCCTGCTCTAACACTGTTCTTTGGTTTCAGTATTGTCATTTTCCCCAGCATACATTAGAGTAAACACCAGTCATTACAGCTCTTTCCAGAGCCTACAGCCTCTGGCAGAGCTTTCTGTGTTGCCATTGATGCAAACATGAACCTCAGCACCAAAGTGATGTGCTGACTTCAGAGCGCTCCAAAAATAAACAATAAATAATTGCAGTCAATATTAACTGTCCATTGTGCCTACACAAGCTTGGGAAGTCCTTCGTGTGCTGATTACTGGCATTGTACACTTTTAATGGATAATTCATAGCTCTTGTAATGTAACCCATCAATACATTACATCCTGAGGGAGTATTTAATCAGCAGATTTGCCCCTGCAGATTAACTCTGAGTGTTGTAAAAATGCATACAGTATTTGCAATATCAAACAGATACTTAAAACAGGCAACAAGGGTCATTTCAATTAAAAATCAAGCCCTTGGGCAACTTCACTTGTTTTTTAAAGAAATTCAAAACTGATGTTTTAAAAATTTATCCACATATGTACCAAACTTCTCATACGTGCCAGAGTGGCTAATTGCTCTGCCACTCTTTCACTTCAGCTGCACAGGCCTGCTCCATTTGTTTTTTCACTTCCATACGTGTGAGCAGGTGGCTCAGCCACCTTTACAATATTCATTTTAATAAGTCTTATTCTACATAAATTATTGGGGGTGGGGAAACGGCTTTGTATCGCAAAGTAGAGTAACAGCATTATATCCTGTGCCATCAAAGAGCAACCATATGGCTCAGAAACAAGAAAAGAAGCTTCTAATAAGAACTGCCTGCTTCTCATCCTCAGCACCCCCAACCAGCCCCTGGCCAGATACAGGCTTGTCTCATTTTAAAATTGGATTTTTAATTCTCTTCAGTCAGCCTTGATTTCCCTGTCCTACCCCTCCACAACAATGCAATCCAGCCTCAGTGCCCGCATTGCCACCACCTCTCCTTTTACCCAGACCCTTTATGCAGCCAGCACAGCCCTTTTTGCTCCATCATTGTTATGGAGTTTTAATGAATTAGAGACAGGGCTTCTACATTGCTTTAGATCGTGTGATTTATTTTACTTATCTTCTACATAGGCAAGAAGGATGAGTTCAACTCACATCTTCACCACATGGTTCAGAAGGTCACAAGACCTCTAGTTACAAGACCTTTTAAAGATTTATTAACCAATAAAATACTGCCACCAAAGATATTTATGATTTTAACCCAATAGTTAATTATTTTGTTTTATACATTTTTACCGCAGTGTGGGCTCTCTGAACCAATAATCTCATGACACACAGACTAACAATACTACGCTTTAAACCTTCTTATTCTTTATAACTACTTCTATATCTTAAATTTTAAAATCCATATTTTTCTCTACCTAGCTTAACATGTTTCTGCTTAAACTACAAATCTACATTTTTGCTTCTAGTATCTAAATTTGGAAGCCTTTTCCAAGGTCTTAGATCAAACCCTGTATTTAATTTTAAGCTTTGTCCCACAGGCCCGATGTTTTGAGAGTTCTCTACATTTTGTATTCCAACATATCATGATGAACAATTTCCTATCTTTGTTTTACTTTACATGAAATGTATTTTTCTTAATTTCATTCTGACACAAGCATGATGTGGAGAGTCGCTGTGTTCCCAATCTGGGAGGGGCCACCAGCCAAAGTCTGTAACCTGTTGTATGTGCACAGTTTGGCAGGGCAGCTTGAAAAGGCTTGATGATGACAAAGATTGCTTTTCTTGTGTTTCACTTTCTTCTCCAGCTTTGGTTTTTGAGGGTGGTGGGTGTCAGGATGGGTTTGGCTAGCAGGAGTCCCTCCCATGGAAAATGTCAGAGTTGAATTGGACAATCTCCTAAAGGGCCAACAGTAAGCGTTTTTTAATGGATAATATTATCTGACTTCACTATTGTAAAGAAAAACAAGCTGTTGAAGATAAAACTATTTAGAAAGGAGAAGCTAAAGCAAGGATTTGTGCTTGAAGAATATTACAAATATCCAGAGCTTAGTTAGGCAAGAAATTTAAATTGATGATTCCCCATCACAAACCTTGGGTGTTACAGATTTTGGGTTGTTGGCCAAGGGCAAACTATTTGCAGTGTGGAAAAAAAATAGGTGTGATGAAACAGGATCTTTGTCAAAAACTTGTGCTCTCAATGTCATCAGTGATATGTGAGCAAAATCTAGTTTAGAATCATCCTGACCAAAAAAAAATTATATCCAAGAAAAAATAGTCAAGTATTGTTGAATGGAAATAGTTGGTGTTCCCCTACACTCAAGAACTTTAAAAATTTTTTAAATAATAAATATCAGGAGAAACCTCTTTAGATAGTTCATGACGTACTAATTGTGACCAAAAATATAAAAAACGATGTCATGTCCTAGGTCCTCCTTCCCAATTTTTCAACCATAACACAATAAAAATCCAGTAATATTCATAGCTAGGCTTACCTTAAAATAATGCTCAAAATCTCTGCAATGTACTCTTAAAAATGTCATAAATCACTGGAAAGTCTATTATATAGCCCTGTGCAGTGAGTGACATCATCTAAAAAGTTAATTTGCAAGAATGTGTCTTTGATTGTGCCACACTTTACAGCCCAGACTGTGATTGGAATACTAACTTAATATTTTTTTGGCTATATTTTACCTCTTTCCCTCTCATTCTGTAAAGAATCAAAATTAATGCATTGTTATTGATTTTCAGGTCCAGTGCCACGCGGTTCCGCTGGAGTCAGTGCTACTACACAGCCCAGGATGAGTGGGCTCTGGACAACATCTACATTGGCCAGCAGTGTCCCAACATGTGCAGCGGGCACGGCTGGTGTGACCACGGTGTTTGCAGGTAGGGAGCATTTGTCAGCCCCTCTTAACAAAGCCCTCCTGATACTTCAGGTACCCTACTATTTTCTATACTTTCCTTTTCTTGGCTCTTGTTCTTATTTTTGGATTGAACGCTAAAAAAGCAAAAGCACTATGAGGGGTTGACCATTCGAGCAGCGTTAGCAGCCAGTTGCTCCACACCAGCCTGTCCAAGAAGCTGTGCCCTTGGCAGATCCAAGCACTGGAAGAGCTTTCAGTGGCACAGGGCTGCCCTGCTGCAGATGTTCTGGTGGCCCCTCCAGCCCTTTGCACAAGAACCCTGGCTCAGGGCCACAGCTGCTTCACTGAGTCAGAAGAATGCCAGGGACCAGCTCAACTCTGCTTGGCCACCACTGTCAAAATAGATGATAAATCAAGGATACAGGCTGTTACTCCCTGCCAGCTTCAGACTTTCTGAACACTGCTGGGTTTATTTAAAAAAAAAAAAAAAAAAAAAAAAAAAAAGATACAGTGTTTTCCCATTTTCCAGTTATGTTGGTTTCTTTCCATGATACAAAAAGCAATCCCAGAATGATTTGTTATTTCACATTGAATTTCATAAGCTCAGTACACTGCCTTAACTAATTGTTACTGTCAAATAAAGTCTTTAAAACTTATTGTTTATTCCTCCTTCCAGGTGTGATTCAGGGTTTCGGGGTACTGAATGTCAGCCTGAAAACCCCCTTTCTTCAACCATCATGTCTGATTTTGAGAACTCAGATACCCTGAAGACGGAGTGGCAGGAAATTATTGGGGGAGAGATCGTCAAGCCTGAGGAGGGCTGTGGGGTCATCTCATCTGGCTCCTCACTCTACTTCAACAAGGTACCACAGAGGGCTGGGAGCCTGATAAAGGCACGTGCTGCAGGGTTCTGTGGAGCATAATGTGGCTGTGTGGCAAAGAAAAGGGAGGTGGCAGAAAGCTGTGTGCAATATTAGAGGTGCATTAAACAGCACAGCTGCGCTCTGCAGGTAAAGAACAAAGCAATCAAAAGAGATAGGAAAGACACATGCACTATGTATTCAAGAAATAGAAGCTGTAATGAAAGGTAGTAAATTGCCAGTGTGCTGGGAAGTGTGTATATTCACAATGTCTTACTTGTGCATTTTCTTTTTTAAGACTCAGTTCACAGCATCCAGCAGCTCCCATTTGTTTCCTCAGTACTGTCCTGGGTAAGAGATGGGGAAAGGTTGGCTTTCCAGGGCACAAGCAGCTTAATTTGAGGTCACATGAACAAAACTATTGGAAAAATCCTTTTTTTCCCGGCTTTTAGAAATGGTTAACCTGAAGGAGAATATTCTTTTGTATAACTTGGATACTTTGCAGACAAAAAAATAATAGAATAGGAAAGAGATATAGGAAATTCTGCTTATTAGTATCAATTACAGCTAAAAATAAAAAGAGTATGACTAGATGTAAAATTATGCATTGTAATCACAGATTTATTTTTGTATTGTTGCTCCTCAGGTCTAGTACTAAGGTTTGTTTTGTTCTTAATTGAAAGGAAGAGTATAAATGCAGCTATGTGCTTCTCTTTCAAAGGTTTGATCAAACTACCACTGCTGTCATGAGAGCCAGATTAATCCCAGAAGAATAACACAATATGCAATGCTGTGCAATTGTGTGTTGTTTACCTCGTTACAAAAATCTAACCCATGAAATAATTTTCGGAGCTCCTACATATTCGCACATCCAGCTCCCCTGGAAATAGAGCTCTGCACTGAAAATTCCGTAATAGACCAATCAGTATAACTAGCTAATTGTGATAATTGGATTTTTATACATAATTGTCTTCCCTGTTAGATGTTTTTCCTTCTGGCTCGGTTCCTTATGCCAACTTTCTCAAAAGTAGTTTGCTAAATTAGAATTAACCTGCTATGATCTTTCTTCTGATTCCTGCTAAGGAGGAGTGAAAAACTCATTTAGAAATTCTTGGCTTATTTCTATTGATCTCTAAGGGTTATGTTATCACTCATTTCTTGAGTAGTAGCAGTCTGTGTGCTGTCAACAGAAGGTGGTTTATTTAATTTCTGTTTAGATCTTTCTCAAGGTGTCTAGGGGCCATACTGGTAGATAAAAAATTATTTTTATAGTTGCCAAACAGTTCTGTATTGTTTTGGAGAGCTCATATTCGCATTTCTTTTCATTTGCTCAAACAGACACTTTTTATTTGAATGTCTAATGTTTGCTGCCATAATCAATTACTGCTGCCACAATTAATGTTGCCTTTGTTCTGACAACGCTCT
Source organism: Thryothorus ludovicianus (assembly GCA_013397245.1). Lineage (NCBI taxonomy): Eukaryota > Metazoa > Chordata > Aves > Passeriformes > Certhiidae > Thryothorus > Thryothorus ludovicianus. The sequence continues at coordinate 169,271 of VZTB01005582.1, read as the reverse complement.
ATCTTTTGTTTTGCAACTCATTTCAATCAATTGTTGGTGTGTTCACGATTCAGAGCTCTTTCAATTAGCCCCTGCAGTTCCCCTGAGGCTTTATCTCACTCATGCCCTCTCCCAATTAACCTGGTTCTGGATCACCCCCTTGGCAGGCAGAGATGCTGTGGGGTGCAGGTATGGAAAACCCACCTGTAACAGTTTTAGAGCCAGAGCTTGGCCCACTGCAGGTCACTCTGCTGGGAGCCCCCAGCCAGCCAGGACACACCAGCCCATGGGACAGCCAGGCTGTTTGCATCCTTATTACCCATTACTGGCTTGATTTGATGGTGTTAGTTACAAATTCCAGGGTCTCCAATGAGGCTGTGAAAGCAAACTACCCAGAGATTGTCAGTGTCACTTTGGCCAGTGTTTAGCCAGTGGGGCTTCACCAGGAAACTCAGGGCTGCATCCAAAGCTGAGTTCTTCTCACTCTCATGGCACCATCCAGGAGGGAATTCCCATCTCAGCTGGGAATAAATAACCAAATCAACCAAATCAACAAGAGCAATTCCAGGCTGAATCAGTATGATTGTATCCTGTATGAGCTTTTTGAGAGTCAAAGGATTCTTCACAGGTTTTTCTGCCTTGTCATCAGTGGTACAAGACAACAAAACTTCAGACCTCCATCTATTCAGCATCCAGAAGTCAGTCTCACAGTGCAAGGTGGCCTATTTGGTAGGATCTACAAAAGAGCTCAACACCCATGTTGTTATACCAGCAAAGTAAAATGTTATGAGAAAGAAAGCAGTAGACATTTATCTCTGCTGGGTTTGCCCTCAGCTGTGCAGAAAGAAGAATGAGGTTTTGAATAGAATGGGGTTTAAATCCACATGTCACCTTATTAGAAAACACAGATGATATTTTAAATCTCAGTTCCTAAATCTTGTTCCTCGTGTCCAGCTAGATCATGTCACTTGCTTATCTCAAGTTTGTTTGGAAATTTGTCATAAGTATCCTAAATGTACAAGTGACAGAGAAAAACACAAACATTACTTAAAACATAGATGTTATAACTTAGCCTTGGTTTTCCTTTTTTAAACCTTTTTATGCTTGGAGATGTACAGAAACACATGTTTTTTTAAGGGAATTAGAAACAGTAGGCGTGATGAGAGCCCTGATCCATTTTGGGGGGTGGTGCCAGGTTGCAGCTACTTTAATAAATACAGAAATATGATCCCTGCATCCTCTCTCCAGCTGAAGACAAATGGCTTTGCCCTACCTATAAAAGCTTGTGGCAGCATGATGCAGTGCTGGGGCAGGGCTGGGCCAGATGCAGGGCATTCAGGTCACCTCTCTGGGGACACTCTCATCCTGTGTCCTGCCTTGTCACAGGCAGCTTCATATTCCATATCAGCATCTTGTACATTTTTTGATATACAAGTCCACAATTTCAGCCTCAAGCCCCAGGGCACAAAGGGAAGAGGGGTATGGGATAATTTCTGTTACAATAAAAGGCTCTTAAACCTTATAGCTTTGTTTTAGATTAATATGCTCTTTCTTCTGATTATGCACAGAGCAACCACATTGACCTCCTAAATTCAAAAACACACTCGGAAAAGCTGTTCACTAAATTTCACAAGGCTATTTGCTTCTCTCATCTATGCTTAGGTAAACCTGAAACTAAATCTACAGGTTTTAGTTAAGACACTCCTGATTTACAACGCTTACTAGAAAAAGAATATAGTTTTGTGTAGGAACAAATCTTATTCAGCTGAAGCATGAAGAGAAAGTGCCACTCCCTGGTTCTTGTGTAGGATATGGATTTTGAACTAGGTATTATAGGAGCTGATTTCAGGTGGTTGGGTAACATTGTGCAGTGCAAGGTTTGACCAGGGAAATAAAACTAGAGAAATGGTCTTTTACTGTGCTATACATTACCAGTAGAAAGCTAAATACTTAAAAATTTAGCCTGGGTTGATTCAGAGTATCCAGCACCTGCTCTTTGTCCTCCGAAGTCACTTGGGACCATGGGGGAATGAGATTAGGTTTTTGTGTGGAAATTATGTTGTGAAGTTGCATTGTGTGTTGAAATCTAATGGTAGAGTTCTTGTGTGAACAAATCAGGGTGACATAAAGGATGGCCAAGCAGAATAATTGAAAGACAAAAAAAGCCAAGTTGATACAGAAGTCAATGTCCTCCATGTTGTTTAATTTTGTGTGTAATTTTCATCTGTGATGGAATTTAAATATACCTATTCATCATGAAGATGCCGTAATTAAAATTGTTATTGTCCCTCTGTTCTTTGTATTGTAGGCTGGAAAAAGACAGCTGGTAAGCTGGGATTTGGACACAACATGGGTCGATTTTGTACAGTTTTACATCCAGATTGGAGGAGAGACTTCTTCATGCAATAAACCCGATAGCAGGGAAGAAGGTGTGCTGCTGCAGTACAGCAATAACGGCGGGATCAACTGGCAGCTACTAGCAGAAATGTATTTCTCAGACTTCAGCAAACCTAGGTATAATTTTGATCTAAATTAACCAATCCATATGGCATCAGCTTTTAAAAATACATATTTCTCAACTTATGAAAATATGAATAATAATTTAAAGTTATAGTACTTGGAAGTCATCATTATATAGAAATTCTTTCTGGCTGGCATAGTAAACTCCTGTCACTAGAAATGAAAAATGTAATGAAAGTGGGCTTTAAAATCTGTAGTAAAATATAAAATTTCCTATCACCTCCTATGTGAAACATGACTAAAATGCTAATAGCTGGAATATGTTAGCAAGTAAATATAGAACTTGCCCAAAAGAGGTGTAGAAATCTTCCATTTCCTCTGACTCTGGTTTCAGTTCTAATGAAGTTGTATTAATGTCATAGAAAGCAAAACCTCCTTTAAATAAAGATTTAAGGAGGAGAAGAAATCATTCAAATTTGCTCTCAGATACCTTGTCAGTGAAAATTTAAATTGCATTTGTCTGCATAGTCAAAATGGTTTCTCTTACCTGTAGTCCATGTCTTTCAACACACAAATAATTTTATCTTCCCATCTTGTAATTTTGCATTGTAATGAACAATGATTTCTGTAACTTGGATGACTGTTCTTTTCTGGAGATGATCTAGGCACTTGGAAATATAAAACTCTTGAAAATAGAATAGAATAGAATAGAATAGAATAGAATAGAATAGAATAGAATAGAATAGAATAGAATAGAATAGAATAGAATAGAATAGAATAGAATAGAATAGAATAGAATAGAATAGAATAGAATATTTCAGATTGAAGTGATCTACAACTGTGCTCAGTGTTACTCCATCCTAGGTGCAGAATCAACATTTCCACTTGTTAAATTTTATCCCATGAGTCAATCCCACTGCTCCAATTTGTCAAGATTACCCCTTGACCCTCCACAGAGTCAATTGCAGCTCCCAGTTCATATCATCAGCAAAAGAGTGCACTCAACTCCTGCATTCACATTACTGATAAATACCTTGAGCAGGACTGCCCTAGGATTGACCCTGTGGAACCCTGCTGGTGACCAGTCACCAGGTAGATGTGACACTACAGCCCTTTGAATTCTGCCCTTCAGCCAGGCCTTCACCCAGCATGTTGTGAACCCGCTCATCCCACAGGGGGACAACTTGTCCATAAAGATGCTGTGAGGTGCAGTATCAAAATTCTTACTAAAATCCAAACTACAGCTACCTCCTTCCCCTCATCTGCTGAGTGAATACCTTAGTGTCTACATGGTCAGAATTACAGGACACACCCAACAAAGAAGCTAAATAATGAAAGCTTCAATACTGGACTATCCAATACCTTTTAGACAAAACATTTGCTCTTCTGAGCAATGAAGAGTGATGGTCCTTATTGAACTTGCAGATTTATTTTTCTCTTGTTTCAAATGTGGTCCAGATCTCATTTTCCAATTCCAATTCCCCAACAGTAAATCTAGGAATTCTCTGGGAAAGAACTGAAAAATAATTCCTTTGCCTCTCTATGCCTAACTGGCAAGTGAAGCGGAGTGCATGGTAGAGAAAACATGTGATATAAAGAAAGAGTTTAAATGTATAAAGGATTGTAGGTAAAAATGCATATATATAAGCTGTCTGAAATAAGAGTGGATAAGTAACTAAGTCTTGTACTTTTTGACACAAGTATGATTAGGCTTGAAACTTGAACTTTTAATTAACATCATTTTTGTAATGCGTTTTTTTAAGTTGAACATAAAGCAAACTGAGCAGACCTGAAGTTCTTTTACAAAGATCTGTATAGGAGGCCTGGAATATTTTTACTCAAAGAAAACTGCTACATAATCTATTGCATTGTAACAGAAGGAAGCTTTTGTCTACAAATAGGACCAATCAGCAGAAGAGAATAAGAAATTAATTTTGAAGCATATGTTACTATTACTTCTTGGCTTCAGAAAAACATTAAGACTTGCTGAACATGGATCAGCTGAACAGTTTAATTCAAAGCTAGAGAGCTCAAATCAGTTCCTTATTGTGTTTTGCAATATAGTAATACAACATAAAAAACATACATTGTCTTAAAGAGTTTACATTCTCTGCAGACAAGAACAAAGAAGGCTTCTTGATATGCAGTATATAAATAGGTATCTAGATAAATGGAAAAATAAAATAATAGCATTGTGGGATCATTAAGGCTGGAAAAGACCTCCAAGATCATGAAATCCAACTTTTGACCCAACATCACCATGTCAACTAAATTACTGCATTAAGTGCCAATCCGGGGTTTTTTTGAACACTTGCAGGGATGGTGACCCCTCCAGCTCCCTGGGCAGCCCTAGGAGCCCCAATGGCTGACCACTTTTTCAGTGGAGAAATTTTGCCTGTTGTCCAACCTGAACCTCCACTGGCAGAGTTTGAGGCAAAGTACTCATGTCCCTGGTTGCCCGGGAGAAGAGGCCGAATCCCATCTTACAACCTCATTTCAGGCAGTTGTAGAGAGCAATAAGGCCTCTGCTGAGTGTCCTTTTCTCCTAAAACAACCCGAATTTCCTCAGCTGCATTTCCTATCAGTTACTCTCTTAGGCCCTTCCCCAGCTCTGTTGCTCTTCTCTGGACACACAAATTACCAAGGACTTGTACACACAAGATAGATGCTGGCATTCCTGCCTCTTTTCCCTGTTGAGTGATGTTTCTCTATAAACTGTGTTCTCTGAAGTTCTGCTCCATTTGTGTTCCTCAGGTTTGTCTATCTGGAGCTGCCAGCTGCAGCCAAGACCCCTTGCACCAGGTTCCGCTGGTGGCAGCCGGTGTTCTCAGGGGAAGGGTACGATCAGTGGGCCATCGACGACATCATCATTTTGTCAGAGAAGCAGAAGCACATCATTCCTGTTGTTAATCCCACCTTACCACAGGTAATAAGCAAGAGCAGGCTGTGGGCATCTTCACAAAACGGGAACTATCCAGTTAGGAGACTCGTTTGAACATAGTTTTCTTTGAAAATACTGGGGCTGTTTAAAGAGATAGATGTAGTGCTTGCCGTTGCATCTCTGTGCATGAATAACCTGTGTCTTGTCACAAAATTGTCAGGCTCCTAGGCTTTGTGACAGAGGATGTAATGATGTATCTCTGCAAAAAGTCAAGACTGAAGTTTTGGAAATTAAACTTTTTTGAAAACTATAGAAAATAAAAATTGCAAAATTTGAAAGTTCATAATTTTGGGAATTATTCTGAAGTCACACAAGGAGATAATACCTCTGGCTTTCCTCTTCATTTCCAACAGAACTTTTATGAAAAACCAGCATTTGATTACCCTATGAACCAGATGAGTGTATGGTTAATGCTGGCCAATGAAGGGATGACCAAAAATGAAAGTTTCTGCTCTGCCACACCCTCTGCCATGCTCTTTGGTAAATCAGATGGAGACCGGTTTGCAGTGACTCGAGATTTAACTCTGAAGCCTGGATATGTCCTGCAGTTCAAGGTATTCCTTAAACATAAATTTTTGCAAGAATATCAGTAAAACTGCCCTTAGCCAATACTTGGAAGATGTCACTGGGGCCACAGTTCAAATAAAGGTGATAAATTAGACAATGGCATAAAAAGATGTGAAAAGCACAAGTATGAATCCATACAGAATAAAATGTCATCCTGCTTTCTAGAAGAATAGCAAAAACCTTGGTGCAAGAAGGCATTTTTACCCCTCTGGAGCAGTTTTAAAGCTTTTTGTTCTTCAGCACATTTCAGAAGTGGGTTGAAGTGACTGTCATTATGTTCAAGTCAGTACTAGGAAATGCTACTGCATTGTCATTTATCCCGTCTGGGGCTCTGAGAGTACAAAAGCTCCAATGTGTTTTGGGTACATTTTTTGTATTTTAAACTATTTAAGGACTTACAAGCAGCTCTGTGCACCAGTGTGGATTTTTCATATAATTTACTTTTACTGTGTCAATGAATATGGGCTCCAATTAGCATTTTCTTCTTTAAAGAGCTTACAAAAATTTCAATGGTCTGACAATACATCAGAATATGGGCTCCAAAGAAAGTGTATTTGCTTTGACAAGCTCTTGTTTCTGAACCCTAATCAAAATTTTATTGAGTTTATAATGAAATCCCATTGGTGAATTCTGGAAGTTGGTTGCAATGCAATTTTAATGAGCTCCCCACAAATACATGGTCCTTACATAATTGGTGGATACAGACACTGAATAATTTACAAGTGGAATTATTAAAAAGATCACATGTTTACAGTCAGCTTTTCAAACATAATTCCCACAGTTCTATAAATAGGAAAGTTTGTTAGAAATACTGGGATTTGTAAAATAATCTAATTTCAACTAAAAGATATGCTAATAAATGCTATATGAATAGAAGGATTTCTGTACAATTTTCTTGTGAGTATTGCATATAGTTTTATACTTTAAACTGCCTAAAACCCAAGGATATCTCAATATATAAATACCATTTAGCCTGGAAAAGATGCTATTTGCCTCTTCACCACCTTCCTGTACTTCAGTGACTAAGTCTCCATTCTCTGGGTTTGATGATTAATAGCAATTAAATAATTGTCTAGGTTAAAAAAAAAAATCAATACTTAAAAATGTTTCATACACTTTCCATCACTGAAGCATTTGACAATGTAACATAGCTATAGAAAACATAGGAACGTGTAAGAGAACAGTGAGTTCTTCTTTAGAAAGTCTATTATTTAAGGACTGATTTTACACTTTTTTGGAAAGCTTTTCAGCCTGCACATAAATGTGTTAGTCCTATTTGCATGCTTTCGTGAGTGTGTGAAATTTCCATTTTAAATAGCAGACTGGAATAATTTTGCATTGATAAGCTCAAAGACAGTAATTTGTTAGAATTATTTCATTTTATATGAATGATTTTGTTTTACATTTTACATTCTACAGCTGAAATAGAATTTCTGCAATAAATTAATGAAAACTAATATTTTTCTGATAGCTTGAAGAATGAAACTGAAACTTCAAATCAGCAGTTGATTTTAGTGTTGGCTGCATTCTCATTTCACATTTTAATACATATTTTTTCTTCTTAATCCAAATTTTACTCTATTCTGAGGCCCAAACTGCAGTGCCAACTCCCAGACATCATTCCTGCAAGGCCAGTGACAAGTCTGTGGTTAGGACTAACCTGGGAGTCAGGCTGGGGCACGCTGGGATGCAGATGGGATGGATCCCAGAGGATACAGCTTTTTCCACTCCTGGCTGTGCAGGTGCCTGCACAGAGTTTGGGGCTTGCTGTGCACACGATCCCTTGGAAAGTTCTTTGCTCCCTTTTGTGTGCTGAATGAAGGAATAGTGGGAATTTTTGCCAAGAAATGTCATATTTCCATGTAGGGAAGCAAGCATCAGTCACAGTCTGCCAGCAGGGTTCAGAGGGAGTGCTCAGAGCATTAAAGCCTCCCAGCACAAGAAGTCAAAGGGGGATTGCAGCCAATAAATACCAATAACAGCGCAGGTTCCTCGGCGCCGTCTCTGACTCTGTGCTTCCTTGCAGCTGAACATTGGTTGCACCAACCAGTACAGCAGCTCTGCCCCCGTGCTGCTGCAGTACTCGCACGACGCCGGGCTCTTCTGGTCCCTGGTGAAGGAGGGCTGCTACCCCGCGTCCCCGGGCACCAGGGGCTGCGAGGGCAGCTCCCGCGAGCTCAGCGAGCCCTCCGTGTACCACACGGGGGACTTTGAGGACTGGACAAGAGTTACCATCGTTATCCCCAGGTCACTCGCAGCCAGGTACGGTGTATCATAAAACAGTGATGCCAGTGGGACCCGTGGATTTGCTGATTTAGCTGCTTCTAGAATGGTACATTGGGAAAAAGTTGCCAAGCTGTGAATAAAAGCTGTGTTAAAATACGGCAGATCTGGGGGAAATATACTGCGCTGCCCAAAGCAGTGAGAATTTTCCATTTTAAAGGTGTCAGATTGGTCTGTAATAAATAATTAAATTACAAAGCTGAGAGGAACCAGGGCTTTTTAATTTGACATCAATCCCTTTTTCGTCTTTATCTATGTCAGCTAGGTCAGAGGCACAAGCAAGAGAGTAATAAGTCGCATGAATTAAACAAACCATTTGAACAGGATTAATTTTAGTTACCACTGGGCAAAGAAACCTTAGCAAGGTATTTGAGCTGATGCATAATGTGCTGTGTCACTGAAGTCAGCCAGGAGAGCCAGAGGCAAAGGAGGGAATAATGGTAGTTGTGCCCATCTGCCAGCACAACTTCAACACCAGTCAGTACAAGTGAGAAAACAACAGGTGGTAGAAATAAGCCTTGGAATCAGGAGGGTTTTCTCAATCTTATCTGGATTTGGCTGAAGTTTCTTACTCCCCTTACTCTCTGTCTTACTCTATCAGTAAAACACCCCCATCTGATTTGTTGGGTGCACCAAGCTCTGCCAGCACACCCACCCCACCAGGCCTCTGGCCATGCCCCCTGTCTCCTGCCTCTCTTCCCCCAGGCAGTTTCTCTAGTGCTACCTCTGGGTTTCTGACCCATCCTCCTCCCTCACCCTCAATTCCATTTGAATTTGTGGCATATTTTGTAGCAGGGGAGCTGGTGCCTCTGCTGCAAGGACTTGAAATAGCAATGTGTACCATAGCAAGTTTGTCCTTTCTTCAGTAATTAGCCAATAAAAGCAGGTGCCAAATTGCACAGATCTGACACCAGCTGATTTGATTTACCCAAAACAAGCAGGGCAGAATCAATAGCAGCAATCTGTTTGGCATTATGTTCAGTAATGTGATCAGGAATAAGAAGCTCATGCTAATACACTAAAAATGTAAGTATTGTGACTGCAATGAGTGTCATAGCATGTTGAGAACTTATTGAGGGCCACTTAGGAAATCCGAGTTCATGGGTTAACTAGAGAGCATCTCATTTCATTATTTGGTACAGAGCATGATGGTCACCTACCTACCAAACCCCAGTGCTCAGCAAAAAAGGAAAAACAATAGATTTATTATTTTTTAGGCAGAGTAGCAAGAAGGGATATTAGTTAATCCATTATATTGGCAATGAGATTTTAAATCTGTTCCCCTGTGTAGCTCCTGTAAAATGATCCAGCTAAAAATTAAAGACTGGAAATTAATAGTCAAAATGTTTTCTCTTCAAAAAGTTTCCTATTTGGTGAATCAGAGTTGCAGGCAGAGTAGAAGCTTTAGACAAAGTTTATTAAAGAAGCCCTCTCACTGAGTCATGAGGTCAAGAAAGGACCCCTCTGCTTTCTAAACTCCTTCTCAGGGAGGAGCCTGGGTGCAGCTGGATCCGATCTTAGCCCTGGACTTTGTCCTGGACTTTGACTTATTTGGTTTATGTCTAAAGGATTATACAGGTGTAACTGTACCTTTACACAACTTTGTCCTGCAGGATTAAGGATGGCAAACTAGACATATTTATAGAAATATGTTTATTTATGAGTTATTATGGTAACAATTAGACAAAAAGATCTCAATCAGAATTATTTACTATGCAGTATTGGAGCTATAATGACTATTATAATATAGTTCTCTATGAAGCAGCATTGAAGCAATTGTATCAAAGCAATTGTATTAAAACTAGCAAAAACAATTATTAAGTAGAGATTCATGTTACTCACTCATTCAATGACAGTGGGCCAAGTTCTTGCTCAGCCTCAAAGATTAATCTTTAGGGGCATCCCCACTCAGTGGAGGAATCTGCAGCCACTCCAAGAAAGGGTATGTCAGAAGACCCTGCCATTAATATTTGGGACTGGGTTTTTAGAGTATGAACTGATGAACTGTCTCTGGGCCAGCTGTGTCAGCTCAGCAGCCTTAGATAAGTTATTAGTGATATCACTTGTTCCTTCATCCGTGTTTTACAAGGTCTACCACATCTCCATCTCACTATCAGGATGTTTAACTTTGGGATTGATTAGTCAGAATGGTTATTTGCCATTCTGTTTAGAAAGTGACTTTTCTTCTTGTATCCAAATAGCTTGAAGGTTTTTTACTCAAAAGTGTACAATGCCATAATAAACTCTGCATCGCTGTCACTACTGAATTCCTTTCAAAAATACTGTAAGGAATTAAATTCTGGGATTTTGATATGTAATTAGCAGTATAGGTTGGACTGAGTAGTAAAAAGTGTCTTCAAAGTCGCATGTAGTCGCTCACAATTGTTGATAAAAGCATGTATTTGTTCTTTGCCTCACATGGATGGATATGAGCCAGAGAAACAGAGGAAGACAAAACGCAGCCAAAAAGTCTGGAAGAAATATCCTTAAGCGATGCTGCACAAATGTAGCATGACAGAAATCCAGGCATCCTATTTGCAAATGGCTAATTTGGGAAAAGGTCCTTTCAACCTTAAGCAAGGAGCAGTAGCTGTTGAAGCCAGGGGTAGCAACAGGGTTGTTTTTCCTGTGCAGCAAGACCCGGTTCCGCTGGATCCAGGAGAGCAGCTCCCACAAGAGCGTGCCTCCCTTCGGCTTGGACGGCGTCTACATCTCCGAGCCCTGCCCCAGCTACTGCAGCGGCCACGGGGACTGCGTCTCAGGGGTCTGCTTCTGTGACCTGGGCTACACGGGTAAGACAGCCCTCAGTAAGCACTGGCTGGGTTCAACCTGTGAACCTGACATCTCGTTTCTCCTCTCCAGTATTTCGGGAAAAATACACGATGACATATATTGTATGGGCTGCCAAGAGGAATCTTTCTTGTTTTGTTAAATTAAACTCGGCACAGGCGAAGCGGAGCAGCTGAAGGCAGCGGACACTGTTGATGTTTCTGGCAACTACATTTTCTGAACATCGCCATCTGTATGAATGGGAAGGGACTAGCAATAAAAGAGAAAACAAAATAAAATATTATAAACTGAAAAGTCTGCCTAAAAGCCTTTGGATCATCTTCAAAAGAATTGTTGCCATTTTTGAGTCCCCTGGCCATCAGATGGCATGGGACCAGGAGGGAACATATGTTCTGACAGGCCCTTCTGTGGAAAATTCTGCTCACTTGTGGTTTCAGGGGCTTTTATGCTGAAATAGAAAAAAAAAAACCCAAAATACAAACCCTATGAAAAAAAAATGATTGACACAACTAGTTGCTCACTGCAGTCTTTTCAACCCTCAACCAACAAAGCAATAAGCTAACATCTTTTGTTCAATTTGTTTAAAATGAAATAGAAGGATAATATTTTTCTGTTTGCAAAAAATGCCTTATCAACATAAGCTTGGCTGGTTTTCACTTAGTGAAATAAGCCATCTTAGAGTTTAGAGGAAGAGGGCTTATTCTTCCTACATAAATTTGTAAAGTGGGTTTAAAAAGGCACAATCCAGTCATCAGGGAATTTGCTTAGAAAAGTCTGGTGCTTTGTCACATATAGATGCAACAGAACCATGTGCCAGTGTACTCTATCTGACCCTTATTCTGTCCAACACAGTTTCACCAAAGCATCTCCCTCTTTTTTTCTCTTGAAGCATCACATGGAACCTGTGTGGCTAATGTGCCTAATCACAGTGAGATGTTTGACAGGTTTGAGAGGAAGCTAAGCCCTCTCTGGTACAAGATAACAGGAGGCCAGGTTGGGACAGGCTGTGGTGTGCTCAGCGATGGAAAATCTCTGTACTTCAATGGACCTGGCAAAAGGGAGGCCAGGACTGTTCCCCTGGACACCACAAATATCAGGTCAGTGCCCAGTGCTGCTTCTCGCTATTGCCTGTGTATTCATGTTCTCTGTTCTGCCCTGTTGCAAGTGTGGATATTGGAAGGTGGGAAATGTGGTTTTTTTGATAGTCATAACCTGTACAAGAACTCTGAAAGACAGAAAAAATATTTTCTTGTTCATTATGGTGTACTATTTCCTTTTTTTTTTTTTTGAAAGAGAATATTTAGGTTAGAAACAGTGGAATTGCATAAAATAAAAATAAATTATTAACTCTCTTTCTGAGAAAATAGTTTGTATTGTATTCTAAGCCAGAAGACATGGTCTTGAGAATACACAAAACCTAAGACTGCCCACCGCTGGGGAGAAAAGCTCCTTTTCCTCTGACTGTGTTGAATTGCAGGCATGAGGATGGCATAGCAAGGAGCTGTTGTTTACTTGCCAGATGTTGTGAATTACTCCACTTGACAGAAGTGTAAAGGAATGGAATGTGAATTGTTTCTGCATAGCCAAGAGGCTAACAAGCCTTCACCTCTCTCCCTGCTGGTACTGGATCCTGCTACATTACTAGCAATTATCCTCTTTTCTCAAATTGCCTGGCTGATTAATGTAATTAGGATGAACAAAAGGCTGTTAATTCTAACCACTAGTTAGCTTGGAGTCTGCTGCTACTTTGTCCAGTCTCACGAGAGATTAGGCACCTGAAACCTTGAGCACTCTACAATTTTGGCAGTTAGCCTAATAAAAGACATTTCTCCTGACAAATACTGCTCTGAGAGTCAGTAATGCCATGATTTGCTCCATTATTGAATTTGTGGGCTCACTCAGCAAAGACTGGCCTGAGGTTACTGTGATCACTGCTCAGGCAAGCAAGGCTCTGTAGGGCAGCGTGGGGGCTGCAGGTTTGGGGGATCCTCAGCTGCTCCCTGGCACTGCACAGCCCTGCACCAGCCGCCTTTCCTCTGTCCCCTGCCTGTCTGACATGCACGTGTCATAGTTATATAATTATGTAAATTAGTTATTAATTAAACTAATTAGTTGTTTGACAAATATGCTTTGGACAAGTACATGTTTGCCCTGGAACTCTGGGAACATGCGAGCACTTCTATCCCCCTGTCTTCAAATCCTATGTTATTAATCCTAGGAAGCTTTATATTGGAAGTAGTCTAGACTACTTCCTCGAGAAGTCTGCATTCAAAACAGTATTTTTGAGTTATTCCTTCTTTCATGGAGAAATCTTTTTATAAATAAAAGTATTCCCTTCAGTTCTAATATTACTTTATTTTAATATTACTTTGAAACTACTTTTAATGCTAGATACTCGTACTCATAGCTTTTCATTTTTGCAAAGTTTGAACCATTTTAAAAGCCAAAAGATGTTTTCAAATTCTGAGCAATGCTCCTTCTTGATGTTTTTAATATACTGCTGCTTCTGTTTTGCACAAAAATAGAGTTATTTTGTGTCCTTAAACTGCCTCAAAAAAATAAATGGCCAGAGAGACACATGGTAAGAGCTGATTGTTCTGTCAAAATAAATCAGCTTGCTTTTTTTTATTTTATTTTTTTTTAATTAGCATCACATTGAGTAGGTTAACTCTCTTGAACAGTTCAAGCTTGAAGCCACATCCCTGGGCTGTTTGCTAGAGAGAACATACTCAACATCTCAAACACAAATGGGACTTACATGCTTACATGGATATTTTGCTTTCTTCAGTGTGTGCTCAAAGGTAGCAGTCACTTGATGCTGCTTGACCAGAACATGGACTTTTTACACAACAGCAACTACCCCAGGCTGCTTCTGTGTTCAGAGGAGAGAGTAGCTGCTTCAAAAGGGCAACACAACTCATCCTAAAAGAGCAGCTGCAGAAGCCAGTGCTTTGTCCTCTGCAAACACATGTTTCTTTCTTTCATTAACTGTAGGGCAGCCTGAGTTGGCCGTGTATAACTTAGACATTCAGCTTCAGACACCTTGCTCTGAACAGATGCATCCCACTTAAATGTTTGAGGCCATCTGTAACAATAACTCTGTATTTTTTCTAGAAGCAAAGGCACATGAAGTTTGTGAGAGTGTGAAGGGTTAACTGAAAGGCCCAAACACTAAAAAGAAAATAAGTCCTCAGCCTAGAATTATTTTTTTCATTATTGGAGCTAAAATTAATGTCACTTGAAAGGGGAGATTAAAGGGAAGTACTTTTTTCCATTTTAGTATTACTTTTTGCATTCAGTAATGCCTTGCATAGAATTCAGTTATCTTATTAGGGGTCATCTTAGCTCCTGCACAGCTATCTTTTATTTTTGCAAGGGTTTTTTGATGGGGGTGCTTTGGTGACTGAGTAAACAGCAGGAAAATATGCCTTGAAAGACATACTGTTAGATATGTGGATTGAGGGTTGTGAATAGGAAGGCTGAAACTCCTGCAGTAGATTTTTAAGCTGCTTATTATTCAGGTTAATAGTGTTTTCCCAGACCTTTTAAGATCTTGTTTTGTTAAATCATGCATGGAAGAGCCTTATAGAAAAATTGAAAACTATTGCAAGACACTAAATTTTTATTTTCATTCTGAATTCCTGCGGATCTACCTATGCATGTTCCCCATCACCAGTAGCAGCTTTTTTGAATGTGAAATGTAAATTTTATGTAAGGAATACACAGACTTTTTTTTTTTTTAAGTGCAAAAACCCTTTTCCCTTTCACTCTTCTCTTCCCAGCAGAGCATGGTCCATGGGGGCTCGGTGTCCCTGCTTTGCTCTGCTCCAAAGGGGTTGAGATTTGCCAGCCTGAGGTGTGTGGTGCTGCTCAGGGGAGCAGCCCAACAGGGCACTGCCACACCCAGGAGTAACAGCATTTCAAACTAAAGCTTGTGCCTGGGAGCAGTGACCATAAAAAAAACACTCAAAATTTAGTATCCACATTGTGGTATCATAATCTTAGCTTTGTTTGTCCTATTGCCTCCTTATTCCTTTATGTGATTGACTACACCCTTTTTTCCCAGACGTTAGGAGAATGTCACATAGCACTGAGAGCTGTAAGTGTCAAAGTTCATCCCACATAGACCATTTTTTTTTTTTGCCCTACACTTTAGAAAGCCCCTGGAGTCTCTCCATTCCTTCCCTATTGCATGGCCCAGCACACCAAAGGCACAATTTCCCAGCACTATTTCCATCCTTCTGACTGACAATGTGATACATTGGATGCATTTTGGTTGCTGATGAGCTGCTGCCTCCCGTTTTGATGGGCTGTCCCTTATGACACTCTTAACTATCTGTTCAGTGGGAGCATTTGCACACAGTGCCTACCTGGCATCTAGATAAAAACCATGGAATATACATATATTTTTTCCAAGTGGTGACATCTGGCTTGTTAGCTGACTTGGCTCCCATCTGCTTTACAGACTCCTTTGCTAATGATTGTGCAATCATCCCAGGGAGCTGTTCTGGGTCAGACACTTCGACATCAGATGGGCCAATTCACCCTTCTGCAGGAAGGATTTTTTGTTCTTTGGGTTTGCTTTTTAATAACCTTCACATTTGGCAAGAATAGAAGAATTTTATCACAGGACTGTAAATCTTTTCACCTCTGATGCTTCTGTCTACAGTTTTATTGCCGGAATACTCTCTCCAACAACAGAGCTGCAGCAAACAAATAGAACCTACCTGGCTAAATGGTGTGGTACAGTGAGCCTGGCTGTCTAGAGCTATCCAAGGGGTTATCTTAGCAAGGAGATTGATGAGGATAGTCTGGCTTGTCCTAGACCCTGTGGATATATAAAACGTCTCAGACAGTAAACACAGATTTTGATAGCAGAACTAGAACGCAGCAGGATTTAGAATCTGGACTTAGAGTGGGATTATGATATTGTGTATGCAACAGTAGGTGAGGGAAATTGGAACCCTGTCTGCATTTTTCTGGCTCTGGCTGTAGTCATGTAGCTTGTCTGTGATTTTACCAAAATGACTACAAATTAGTAACAAATCCTCTAAAAGAAAAAGCAGTTATCCTTGTAGAGAATTATTTGAGCGGCAAAAATCCACCTCAAAATTTGTATTTTAAATAAAGATGTTATCTACATGCAATAGGATTAATGAAGCTTGATTTTCTATTATCCTAATTTAAAAACTGGCCAGGAAGCAAGGAGGAGTCTGGCATTGCCAACCTGCAGCATGAAAAATCCCTTTGAGGGGTTGAGTCCAGTTTCTCTGCTCTGGTATTGTTTTTGGTGTGCAATGGAGACAGCTTGTGAAGAATGTGTAGATTAGGGGATGATGGCATTTTGAGTTATCTCAATGCTCTTTACTTTAGTTATGGCCCAGTAAGACTCAGCTGAATGACTGAGACATGCAGTGAAATTTGGGGAGTGAGCAGCAGGACATTAATTGAAATTAATTGCTGTTATATAGCACAGTAGTCTGTATATAGGAGAAAATGTAAACTACTCTAAAACCACAGAGTCACAATAATAAACACAAGCTCAGCAGGGATACTATGGCATTACTGCAGATTGAGGGGCAAAAAAACAAACTAACAATATTTTGGAGCACAAGGATGGAATAATACTTAATTCAAATATCAGTAAACAGGAATGTTCCAGACTGATGTCAATAAAACCAGCAATCCTGTCTCAAGGAGTTTTAGTGGCATTAGAATGGTTGCAGAGAGCAGTTTTGGGAAAAATTGAAGACATGGAAATATGTTCATATAGAGACTCAGATGCAACGGTTGCCATGGTTTACAGTAGAAAGGAATAAAAGAAGGTAGGGAAGTGATAAAAGCACTGATTACAGGGCAGGTTGCAAGAAAAAGCAGCTCAGGCACATTTTTCTTCATCACTTCATGATGTGAGAACAACAGAATATTCAATGAAATCATAATGTATAGGTTCAAAAACAAAGGGTTTACTTCACAAAATGTTCCGTGAAATAATTTCACTGAAAATTGTTTACATCAAGAATTAAGGATCTATAAAGGATTGGTGGTTTAGGAGGATATAACAATTTTATTACAATTTTAATGCTGTATTTTAAAGCTTCACCTAATATCTGGTTACAATAGGCCAAGGTAAAATCTGATGCAAGGAACAGCTTTGCCTGCTTTGTAGATTTTGCAACTTTTCTGTGAGATAGAACTGCTAACTTCTCATACTCACAAATACATTTATTAGGCACAAGATTGATAAACCATATCACTTTCTCCTGTCTTGAGTCCTTCACTATTTACCATGCCCTTGTTTGGTTTTTCTGGGAGTATTTCCTAATCAATAAGCCTGGAATAATGACTTAACTGAAAATGGCTTTATTTAAGAGATGCAAACTATCCTGACTGGTCTTGTGTTATCAGAAGATGATTACACTTCTTTTCTATCCTGTGTTTTTTAAAAGGCTAGTTCAATTTTATGTACAACTTGGAAGCAAGACTGTTGGTAACTCCTGCAGCAGACCAAGAGCCAGGAATGAAGGTAAAGCCCCTTTTCTTTGTAATAAGCCTTTTTCATTTTGCATCTTCTACATGTTTTTGCCTTTTGCTGCCTTTACAAAATCAAGAAGATTTTTTTTAACATAAATCAATTACCTCCTCATTTTTTATAAATGTTGTAGAAAGCTATTTACTTTTGATGGACATTTCTAGTTATAATTAGTTACACCAAACCTAATGGTGATCCATCTGTTGGAGTAACTGTGAAAGCTGTGACAGTCTAAGTCAACATTTACAAAGCAAGGTGTAATAGCTTGTATTAAACTATTTGTTTGTGTTGGAAAATGTAAATTTACCAGTCTACAGGACTTTTCATAAGGTCTGAAATAAAAGGAATGAAATTCAAGTTCAGGATAAAGTGGGCAAACTCCATTTCTGACCTGGAGAAGAGTTGTGTACCTGAGAACTCGTTCATCTTCTCAACTACACCAGAGGTTCTAATAAAAAATTGTCTTCCAAAACAAGCTTATGCATGATTTACCCAAAACACAAGATTATAAAGTTGCAGATGAAAATGTATTTAGTCTGAATAAATCCATCTCTCCCAGATGTCTCCTCTCTTCTTTGACCCACATGCCTAAAGTTGCTGTGGTGGAGGACTTATACTTGTGTTTGGGAAGGATCAGCATTCTGGGAGCAGATTCCCATGTAAAGTGGTCTTGCTGAATGAAGACAGACCACTGACATGAGAGATGAGAAAATTTAATTTTTCTCTCAGGATAAAGCATTTAACATCAGTGGATTGTTACCTGATACTTGGCATTTACATTGACTCACTCACTGAGGAAAGCTGACATCTTGCAGCACAGATTGTACCAAGGGTTTGATTCTCCACTCATTTGCACCGGTATAAGACACCAAAAAAAAAAAATCCATTATCTTTGAATATACACCAATAGAAAAGAGTTTAAGAGAAGAAATATACACAGGTGCCTCTTTCTTGTATTATCCCTTTTGATGAGCTCTGCTGGGCTTCTGTTGTGTCCTAGTATTTGCCATACTGTGTGCATGATGTAAAAACTATCTTGAATTTTCTAAATATTATGATAATTAATTTCCAAGGATGCTGTGAACTTGCATACATAGCAGGACGATTCTAATCCCAGCTATCAGAATTGCAACTTAGTCTTTCACACAAACTGCAAGGATACCCAACATGAAATAAATACTGTGTAAAGAAATTCACATTATTCCTATAATTTCTGTGGTATGATCATTAGTTTCCCTGAGGATGCACAAGATTTGATCGTTTGAGTTTGGTGAAAACAGTCAGGATAGCATGCAGCAGCTGGTGACCCACATCACCTTTGCAGTAGGACTTTGTCCACAAGATGCTCCTGGAGCAGGAGGGGCACATGTCAAAAGGTTTGTGCACTGCACAGGAGCTCCAGAGCACAGGGTGAGCTGCCTCCTCTTTGCTCTGCACATTAACTGTTTCTCCTCATTTTAAATCCAGGACTTGTTGTTCAATACACAAATGACAATGGGATCACTTGGAGTTTGCTGAGAGAGCTGGACTTCATGTCCTACCTGGAGCCACAGGTTGTCTCCATAGATTTACCCCGGGAGGCCAAGACCCCTGCCACTGCTTTCCGCTGGTGGCAGCCACAGCACGGTAAGCAAGGCCATCCAGAAATTCATTAAGCAGCTTTACACAACCCACATGTCAGTGCTACTCAGTATAGACACGTTGTGCAGAAACCTGAGCTCAATAAAAACACGGTATTTTGAACGGCTGGATGTAGTAGGAGCATTTTTGGGCTTTCCTGAGTCACACTATGGCCATGATTTTATAGCACCAAACTGATAAGTGGGCTTAAGAGTAAAATTGCCTAAGAGCTAAGTTTAAACCAGAGATGCTGGGATAACAGGAGGGAGGGGGAAAAAATTGCATTAAAAAAGAAAAAGCCCAAATAAGATCAGAGTTTTTACCTGAATATGGAGTGACCTGGGATGTCAAATGGCTTACACTCTTTGTCTCATTTTTTCTCTGTTTTGGAAGTGTAGGCATAACTTGGCCTTGAATCTGCCTCTCTGGTGGCTCCCATCTCTCCATTTTAATATCTCCACACTCAGGAACAGGCCCCTCCTCCCACCATTTCTAGTGTCCCAGAGCCCAGCACCCCAGCCCCTGCAAAACCACTCAGCCACTTCCCACATCCTCAACTGAAAGCTAAACCCTAGTGCTGACTGATTCCTACAGCCACTGTGAGAGCTCCTTCCTCACATGAGGTCACATTACCACCACTAAAAATGTCCTGATTAAGTCTTACCTTTGCACAAGGCAGCAGCTCCTGGATCTGCAGGAAATATAAGGCAATATTCAGAAATATAGCAAAGTACATTTCAACAGTAATTCCCTGGGGAGCAAAGCACATAGTTTACATTCAGGTAATTGTGGTATTCAGCTTCTTAGACATCATTTATCATTTTGATGGCTGATTTTATTTGTACATTTTCTTGTACATGCTGGACTTAATTGTCCTCACTAGGTGAGAGAATAGACAAGACAAGAGGGACGTGATTCAGTTAACACAGTTTCTTTAGTAAAAAGTGCTGGGCAATGGCTGGTGCACCACAGACCATCATTCTGTGATGATCATTTGCATTGGTGAGTGGTGCAATGTCCAACCTGTTGACCCCATACTTGCCTTGGTGGCACTGGATGACATCTGTCCCTGCTGAGGGTCATCACTCTTAAGACCACTGATGGCAGCCCTGTGGCTCCTGGTATAAGGCAAGGTTTTATGACTGGAAGTTGAAATATCCCCTTCCATACCACTGCCTACAGGTGACATCCAGTTCTGACTAGAGGTGTTAGTTCCTTCATGGACTGTCCTCTGTCTGCCACTGCCCAGTGCAGAGTGGCCCTATCAGCCATGACCCACGTTCCTCCTGGTGCAAGGCAAAAGTCCTGGCACATTGCTGCAAGCCCACCATTTATTGTAAAGGCTTTCCTTCCTCTTCTGTGAGGGCAGTAATTGTGCAGTAAGATGTTCTTTTCAGCATGCCAGTAGAAAGGTGAATTGAAATGAAGGCCAAAGAAATGTGCTGGAGATTATGAAAGTGAAATGCCTGTAGGCTGGAGAGCAAGAGGAGAGAGATTTCCAGGAAGGAGAGCAGCACTTCTCTAAATATTATCTATATGCAGAGCCTTCAGCATTTTCCTTCGTGTTCTGTTCGCTTTCATACAGAAGCTATTTTGGGAATGAGACAGAGGCCTTTCCAATTTAGCTGTGGGGAATGGTAGGAAGGTTGTGACCCATAAAATGAAAATCTCCAATCTAGGGGCTCAGGGGGTGTCTCATCCAAACAGAGGGAGAGCATATGATGGCAAAGGCACTGAAGCTAAAGAAATGAAAAGGGAAATACCTGTGTTTATCTATAATAGAAACATGCTCTAGAGTCCAGGTGCATCCTTGAGCAATGTTTTAGTCTTGTTTAACAGCACTCAGACTACGTGACTGAGTGAACACAGTATATGGGCATTAAAAACAACTTACAGGGACTCCACTAACCTGTCTGTTCTGGTTTTTGTAGGGAAGCATTCAGCTCAGTGGGCTTTGGATGATGTTCTTATAGGGATGAATGACAGCTCTCAGACTGGCTTCCAGGATAAATTTGATGGAACTGTGGATTTACAAGCAAGTTGGTACAGAATACAAGGAGGTCAAGTGGACATTGATTGCCTGTCTATGGATACAGCTCTGATGTTCAGTGAAAACATTGGTATGTGTTACCAAACTGTGCTACATTTTGTAAGAGTCTCTTGTATAAATTATATAAGGATCAAGTTTTACAAGGTGGGAGGTATAGACAAATCCAGGTATTTAGTAAACTGTAGGGAAGAGAAGGCTGGAAAAAGGTGAAGATAAAGGTAACAAATTTGAATAACAGTACTGAAAGCATATGCTGAAGGTACACGTTGTTGTTGTTGTATTTGTTGTTTTTCTCTCTTTTCTTAGGAAAACCTCGTTATGCTGAGACTTGGGATTTCCACGTGACAGCCTCCACATTCTTGCAGTTTGAGCTGAGCATGGGTTGCAGCAAGCCATACAGCAATTCCCACAGCGTTCACCTGCAGTATTCCCTAAACAATGGCAGAGACTGGCACCTGGTGACAGAGGAGTGTGTCCCCCCAACCATCGGCTGTCAGCAGTACACTGAGAGCTCCATCTACACTTCAGAAAGATTCCAAAACTGGAAGAGAGTTACTGTCTACCTCCCACCCTCAACCAAGTGAGTTCTGCTCTTCTGGCTGCTTAGCATGACAAAGGTTTTGCTGATCTAATTAGAACAAACATCCTCCAGCTTGGGAATGTTCTGCATGTCTTTTAAATTTTTAAATGTGTGTTGTCACGCCACCAGAATTTTCAATTTCACTTCAAAATATTTCATCAGCTATAATGCGAAGTGTAGGGACTTAAGGAAGTTACAACTTTGATGAATGAATTCTTAAGTCTTGCCTATAATTTATGACAGTAAGAACAAGAATGCTAAACCAGCTTTTCTAACATTTATGCAATGAGAAGCAAAAATAAATACCCTGATCCATCCTTTCCTACAGTAGTGTTTTCTGTTATTGCACATTAAGTTGTCATCCAACATTCAGGCATGCTAGTCACAGCATTCAGCAAACCAGAACACATCACTGGCCACAACACTGACACCTTCACCCTTCTGACCAGGAGGAGAGCTCTGACCTCCTCAGGATATCACAGGGCTGTGAATGGATGTGGCAGATGTGCTGGCATCCATCTCTCTAAATAAAACCATGCTCTAGTTTAGGAATGACAGGTAATGATGACACTACTTACCATTGTTCTGAGTAGTTCTGTAATTCTTCAAAGCACCCTACATGTTACTTCTGTATGTTTCATCACCCGGAAAATATGGTGGTAAAAATGGACACACAGTAAATGAACTGGGCCTGGGGTTCACATCTTGTTTTCCCTTTCCACAATTCACTCCACAGGGCCATATATCATCTTGCAAAGAATTTTTTTTTCTCCAAAATACTTTCTTTATTTGAGGATAATAAGGCAGTCAGCAGTGATAGCAGTGTGTATGCATGTGCATATTTGTACATATATATTGATACATTCTTATATATATATGAACATATAAAACCATTGCTTTTCTCTTTACACAACACTTGGTATAAATGAACTTTCATAATTTTTTACTTTACTGATGCAATTTTATTGTTTCCATTCTACTACCAACACATGGAGCTGTCAAATGCTGATGGAACTACTAATTTCTGCTCAACCACTTTGCTGATCAGCAAGTGTCTCAGCAATGTTCTTTCTTGATTATCACTTTGGGTACCATTCTTTAGAATATGCTGGAATTTTGCCTAAAAGACTAACTTGAGAAATTTAAACTTCCAATTTCCACTAGAATATGAATCTTTTTGAAATAACTGAGCCATGTTTATTAATATGCTTTTCTTTGGAAGTCTGTGAAGATTTTCTTCAGTATTTAGAACTATCTGGATTAGAATTTTGAATCCTAAAACACATTTCCTCTGTTTTTAATAGCTCTCCCAGAACCCGGTTCCGATGGATTCAGTACAACTATGCCTCTGGAGTTGATTCTTGGGCTATTGATAACGTGGTTCTGGCTACAGGGTGCCCCTGGATGTGCTCAGGGCATGGCATCTGTGATTCAGGTCATTGCATGTGAGTAGAAAACTGCTTCAGCTGCTTCACCAAAAGGATGGGTTTTATCCAGGCCAGATGGATAATTCCTTTTCTTCCCAATGTGTTGCTAGGTGTGACAGAGGCTTTGGAGGTCCGTACTGTGTCCCTGTCCTTCCTCTGCCATCTGTCCTGAAGGATGATTTCAATGGTAACTTGCATCCAGACCTTTGGCCTGAAGTCTACGGTGCTGAGAGGGGAAACCTGAATGGTGACACCATCAAGTCTGGAACAGCTCTCATTTTCAAAGGGGTCAGAGATTACTTACATTGAGGGAAAAAAAAAAAAAAAGAATGAAAACCAGTAGAGTTAGAAATAGAAAGTAAACTTCCTCTTGTTATCCCCATATGTTAATATTAAAGTCTTTTGGCTAGAATTTGACATTTTCTTTGACATTTTCATTTTTCTTTTTCTACCCTAAACATGCACCATATTTTCCACAGTCATTCTTTTTTTGAACAAATGGGTTTCATCTTTTGGTTGTGTATTATTTTATTTGTGGTATAAATTCCTCCTTGACCACCAAGGGAAAAGAATGAAACTCTACAATGAGATTCTTGAAGTGAACTATTTGGAAATATGGCACACATTACAATCATCTTGAAGTCTCCTGATCAGCTTTTTAGTAGCTTTGAATAATACAAATTAGTTAAGGCTGTAGTCTGTGTAATCAATGTTTATGCAGTTTGCTTGTATTTTACTCAATTCTATCATTTTGATGTTTTCTAATTTTTAAAGACTTGTTTTTGTTGGTTGCAGATTTCAAAAGGCCAGGAAATACATTTTCTGACGTTTTCAGTTCTTAACAAAATGAATAATAGACTTTTGTTCACAAGTACAAATTCTCAGCTCACACAAGTCTTCATTTGACACTGTGAACTCAAGGTGCCCTCCAAAAAGAGAAGTTAAATAATGTTTGGTGTATAAATTAATTCTTTGTAGTATTTATATCTTGACTCCAGTTCAACCTCTTTTGATGATTTAAATCCCAAATTGTGAGATGTGAATTGTCTGAAATTCGCATTGCTTGTTCCTTCAGACTTTTCCCCTGGGGGAATGGATCTGAAAAAGAGGGAAGCTCTGAGAGGTGGTTTGCCAGGTCTCAGCAGAACAGGGACTGGCTCTGGCCCCAGGATCCACAGCGAGCTGGACAGGGACTCAGGGGTCCCTATGAGGCTTTCTGTGGGTTCTCTTTCTTTGAGGGTCAACAGGTTGCTCCAGAAGAGGATATTTATACAAAATATGCTTTGGGGTACAGAAAAGAACCTAGTCTTCCTAAAGAAGACTGTCCCTGCCTGAAAATTAAAATGTCAGCAGCTGTACAGTTTCCACAAAAATGAGTGCAGGAGTTTGGACTCAACGTCCAAGTCAGAGCTTGCAGATCCAGTGATATCCCAGGGGTTCAGAGCATGGACTGAATGAGCTGTACCTGACCATGTAGCTGTGCCTCTGTCACACCCACTTTACCAAGGGTGCCACTGTCCCCATTTTCTGCCTGGGAAAAGGTGGGGTACAGAGAACTTCCCCTCTTGCTGCCACCAGCAGTCAGTAGCAGGCAACATCCAAGCAACAATGAGCTGCAGAGCATACTCAGTAATGGGAACTGATATTCACATTGTTCTGTATTTGCAGGAAGGACTGAGAATGCTTGTGTCCAGAGATCTAGACTGCACTAATACAGTGTACATCCAGTTTTCATTTAAATTTATTGCCAAAGGTAAGATCACCATTGATTTACTAATACTTCCCTTAGCTTTATTAGTACATAGTAGCAACACAGAAAAGAATACAGATTTATATTTTCAACTTCAGTGCATGGTAGTGATTAACAGTTTATGGTAGAATATATGGGAGCTTATTTGAACTTTTGCATTATCCCTACCTTGCTCCCAGCCTACATGGCTGTCTGTGCAGTTCCTAAGGAAAAAGTGGACTGCAGTAGCATCAAAAATAGCATGGGCAGAAAAGAAGCAAAGAGCTCAAGGTTTTGTAGAGATTTCCCACTACGTTGGGAAAAAATTATTTGCCCATTTTTTTATGTCATAAGAAGGTGCCTACAGTAAATTACTTAAGGGACTAATAGTAAATTAGAGTGTTTTTCATTTTTGAGCTTCAGTCCACTGCATTAAAATCTCTTACCATTAGAGTGTCTAGTAGGTATCTTAGAGATAACTGAACCTCCATAATTCTATTTAATAGACACGAAGAAAAGTCAGACTTTGCAAGACAAGTTTTACAGTTTGTTGTAAATAACTTGTGACAGTTCCTCCAGTACAAGGACTTTTAAGCCAATGATTCAGTCCTACCCTGCTCCAAGGCCCTGCCATCCTTGGCTTTAAAAAAATAATTACATCCAAGTCTGGAGTGACATGATGGAGAACCACTAAACTTCTTGAAGGTTTGAGCCACTCCCATGCAATTTCAGAAGTTTTCCCCAAATTTTATGATAGAATTGGCACTTCCAGGCTGAACTCTGAGTGTTGAAAAACTCCTCTCACTCTGATGTAAGGAAGATGTCCGTAGTTTCTATGGTAAGCTCAGTGCTTTGGGGCTGGACCTTAACTGACTCAACATTTACCAACCGCTTGAAAATAGTTTTGAACCCCCTCTTTCTTCTGAAATAAGTATCTTAGCCAAATCTTTGTATGGACAATTGAAAATATAGCTTTTTGTGAATTATTATTGATATTCTTTAATGTGCATTTAATCATATATATTGGGCTATTTATTACTGGGTTTAGTACTTTATCAAAAAGAGAGAAAACTGTAACAGCCAAAAACATAACATACCCTAAAATGATAACCTGCCAAATATTTCATGTTCATAAGTAAAGTTTTTATGAATACTTATTTTACAAAATTATGCCTTGGTAATATTTCTTCATAGGATGATTGAAAAAAACATTAAAAAATAAAGTGGGTAAAAATATTACTCTGAAGGCAGGAATAGCCAAAGGCTCAAGCCTGGATTTTGACACTTGACCCACAAGGAGTAAAACCATGGAACTCCAGGAGAAAACACTCCTTATTGAATCTGTATTACTTGTTAGCCCTACTGCTGGATCCAGGACTTAGTCCCAACAAGCTCCCTAATGCTGAATACAAATTGATACAGCTGGGCATATCTCTCAGCTGTGACTGTAAAAAGCAGTGTGTTATTTACTGTTAATTGCCACAGATAAGCTGAAATCAGCTCCTGACTGCAAACAGCTCTTCCCTGCTCTGATCCACAGCCGGTGGTTGAATACTTAGCACTGGAACAGAGGGGAGCAGGAGCATGTGCATCAAGCCCTTTGATTTTGGCAAATGTGGTGAATTTAAGAATAGAGCAAGGGAAAAGCTTGCACAGTAACACGCAGGGAGTCAGGGATGAAGAAACAGTCCCTTGGTCCTTTCCTTCTGCTGGTTCCTGACTGAGTTTTTGGGGACACGCCGTCGCTGTGCCGCACTGTGAAGGGAGCAGAGAGTGTAAGTTTGTCTGAGTGAGACCTCAGTTCAGATACCATCACCTGGATACTTGTTTTTCTGGACAGCAAGTTAGGTGCAGGCCAAATACAGGCTGGGGGCTGAGCTTGGGTGCAATAACCAGCATAAAGAATGAGTCCCGGGCTCTAATTAGCATGTGTTAATAACTAGGGCTGTAAAGAGCTTTTGTTTTTCCACTCTTTAAAGCTCTAAGTAAAAAAAATAGGAGAAGCTAGTAGTTATAAAATGCAAATTTTACTGTCAGTTCCACAGGCTTTTAGGCCCAGCTTAAAGCACAGAATATTGCTTTGCTGATGTTAGAACATGCTAATAAAGATCCTCAGTGTTCTCCATCAATTATGTTATTTCTGGTCATGAATATCCTCATCTCAGTGTCTGCAGTGAGAGCCATAGACTTAGAAATTTATGAGGATAGGGATAGTGTCTTTATCTGTGGGTACTACAGATGGTGTTGATAATATCTGGTACCTGGACTAAACAAGTAAATAAATACTGTATTACTGGAATATGTTTGTAGTAGAAGGAGCTGGTGTGTTCCAATCTGAAAAAGTATTACAATGAGATAGCTTCCCATCTAAGTAATTAAATATGATCATATGTATAATGAACAGTAATGTAAATTTAGACCCCTATTTCATTTGCATTTTGCAAACAAGCAATTGAAAGCACAGAAAGTTATGTGTTCAATGTTATATAACATCTCAAGGCTTAAGCTTTTGTTAAAGGAAGCCCATACTTTGCAGTGGATGTTAGAGCAATATAATTTCATTTGTACTTGTTCAAACTTACTGGATTTTAATGAACATAAATCCATTTCCTTTATGGTCCAGGCACCCCTGAGAGGTCTCATTCCATCCTGTTGCAATATTCTGTCAATGGTGGCATCACTTGGCATCTGATAGATGAGTTTTACTTCACCCAGACCACAGATGTCCTCTTTATCAACGTTCCTCTGCCCTACGCAGCCCAAAGCAACGCGACGCGGTTCAGGCTCTGGCAACCTTACAACAATGGTAAGGAAGAGACAAACCCCTGGGAGTCCAGGTCCATGCTTGCACAGCTCAGCATCTCTAAGAGAGTGCACTTTTTGAGCTAAACTATTAGAGAGACTCTTAAATCATGTTGGTTTTGTGTTTGAACTCCTTCAAATAGAATTACTGCAGGATTATGTTTGCTGTTCTTATAAAGTGGTTGAAGGCCTTGAAGTGAAGTACCTTCACCTGGTATCCCTGGATTGTGTGGAGAAAAGCATCAGCTTTGGCTCCAGATCAAGCAACACCAATAAAGTTAACTTCACTCAGGTTCTTCTCATTATTTTTAATGGGCATGATTCTCACTTACACTGAGGCCCCATTAGGATGCTCCAATTATACAAAAGTGTCCCAAGTGTAAATGGGATCTGGGCCTACCTTACTCAGAATTAACTAGGCATTAAAAACCCATTTAGGAAGACTATGTAGTGAGCAGTTAATCTTTTGATTAAATTGTAAAGGACTGGAAAACCACAAGAGGAACTCAGCTCATTCCTCTTGATTACAGGCGATGTGGCAGCTGAAGGGAGCTCTCTCCTCTGCTCTCAGTTACTCTGAGCACAGTTTCTAGCAGAAACTGACATTAACAGCTCTAAAGAATTCCAGCAATCATTTAGATATGGTGATTCAGCAGCAGTTTATTCTATGTAGGCAAATTCCTAGCACAGTCCTAACAAAAAAAATCAAATTCAAATCCAGTCCTAACAATCCTGTTTCAGTTCATTCTGCTGACTTGTCCTGCCTAAAACAATTAACTAAACTTTTCTCTGGTGAGCTCAAACATTTTTAAGTAAATGAAAAAATGTTCCATAGAAGATCTGTCAATTTAATTCTTCCTCTTTAGTTTGAGAATATTTCCTGACATATATGAATACATAATCCATTGCAGAGAAGGAATTTGAGTTTCCTTCTTTTATGGAAGAACTCCTTCCAGGCAAACACAAGATCCTGAATGCAAGGATGTAGAATGAAATTTCACTTTCAGGTTGCTTTGACTCTGTAGAAACTGCTCTTTTAGATGATTCTTAATTGAAGAAGATAATGACAGAATTTCAAAGTAAATGTGATTTATATAGAAGAAAATTGTTCAACGCCCATTGCTTTTCACTCTTTGTTTTGCTGTGACTTCTATAAATTTTAGGGAATAAAAATCAATTCCCTAAGGTCTGCCTGCAAAGCAGTACAGGAACTATTTTCATGGAAAGTGAAAATAGTGATCCCACACTTTTAACACCCTCTTCACATAATCCATAAATACTGGCTGCTGCTCTGCTCTCTAATAATATTAGCACTAAGTCTTAAAAGGAATATTTCCATTTTCTTTGTAGGCAAAAAAGAAGAAATCTGGATTATTGATGATTTCATCATTGATGGAAATAACCTAAAGAATCCCACTATCCTTTTGGATACCTTTGACTTTGGTCCTAAAGAGGACAACTGGTTCTTCTATCCTGGTGGAAACATTGGGCTTTATTGCCCATATTCATCTAAAAGAGCTCCGTAAGATTTTCTCAGCAATACAATAGAAAGAAGTGACTTTGTAAACTGAGTCTAAAGCATTCCTTTCCTTGATTTACAGGGAAGAAGATTCAGCTATGGTATTTGTTTCAAATGAAATTGGAGAGCACTCCATTACCACAAGGGACCTGAGTGTGAATGAAAACACTATCATCCAATTTGAGGTACTTGTCCTCAGAAAGTTTTTTTGCCTTTTGCTTCATGTTCTTCTATATTCTGCTCTGATTTTTTTGCCCAGCTGTTCTGATTGCCAAATAGAGAAGCCTGTCTAATTTCCCCTCTAATTGATTTGACATTATTCTCCCTCATGTGAATCTATCATGAGGCTTTCAATACACAGAGAAGGGAAATTTCTGCCTCAAAGTCTTCTACTTTCTTGCCTAAATTACTACTTTGTCCATGCCTATATACTTGCACTGATAGCGTTAAAGTCCATCTCCTATGCATTGGAGAGTCATGACTGGCAAGAGAATGAGCAAAATATCATGAGGGTCCAAATTGCTACTTCACAGCCTGCTCAAGGTAAGAGTGCAGCATTTATACAGACTGACCAGTGGAGAGCTACAACCTCATCTGTGACAGAAAAAAATAATTTTTCCGACCTGCTGGCTTAACTGCACTGTTGTACTTTCTCAGAGAGACAAGCTTCTGCTTTCCTTTTGCCTCTGCCCACATCATTGCTGCTCCAGATGAAGCTGCGTTTTGGCTATCGTGGCTGGAAGTCATCCCATTTTAGAGAGTTGAAGAAAGTTCACAAATAAGGAGCATATTTTTGTGTTTCATATAGTCAGTGGAAACAGGTACCCCAGTGACAAAGCAGAGTCTAAACTAAACTGTGTTTCTGACTTACCCTAGAATCTAAACTGTGCATTGGCTGGGGCAGCTATTGATGGGAGTAACCAGTTAGTATTTATTAGTTTAGAAAGGTCATTATATTGTCGTAAGAAACTGGAAAAGAATCAAGCACATAAATTGCAATGTCACAGTTACCAGACTGCTTTTACTAACAATATGGCATGTTGTTGCTTTAATATGTGCTTCATAATAATCAGCAAATAATACAAGTTTACAAAAATTACTAAAATGATACCAAGGATTTTCCAAGAAAATTAGGTTTAGCTGTGTACTTATGCACTCTGCCATTTGTCATGCAACTAGTTCATAAATTATTGAACACAAACCATTTTCTCTTTTAAAATATAGATTACAGCCTGTAGAACAAAAATGTCTGAGGTCACTTTAAGATATTCATAAGCCTTGATAGCATTAACTCATAAAATCTACATGTTTGCTTCCATATGTGGTAAGAACATCATTTTCAGCTCACGTTTTTGAGAACATTAGTGTAAATGAAGGAGTTATGCATAATGCAGTAGTTTCCTCTGTGTCTCATGAGTCAAAACCTATATTGGGTCAAGCATCTCTATAAGCTTCCAGATGAGTAGACAACCCTTCTAGTCAAATGTAGGTTGATGGGACTCATGTGCACTGAAGAGTGAAGAAGGAAATTCAATGTAGGATGCACTTGCAACATTCATGCACAGCTCTAAGTATTACTGTTTTGGAAACAAATAGATTTTCTTAACAGAACAGCATGCTACAAAGACACAGCTTTTTTACTACAAAGATATGTAAAAATATTAAAATGTTAGTTTTAATACAGGCTTTGTATTTCATTAGCAATTGCTTTTTATTTGTTGCAAGATAAGTACAGTACACCTTATTTTATATGACAGTCATTCATAAGGAGCTAATTTGTTTTCTTTTACAAAAACAATTTGAAATTATAAGAAGATCTAAATATCAGTATAACATGAAAACAGACTAGTTTGAACTGATTGTCTCAGATTCTGTATTAAACATTCTGTATTTTTTTCAGCAGTAGAACTGGTTTTCATATTCTGTGTTTTCTATTGCTCTTTATATCAGGAATCTTGTGAGCACACCATGAGAAGACTGACACTGCCAAACTAAGACATTGAATCTAAATCCAATCCAGCTATGACACTCTAGGGCTTTGCCATTATACAAGAACAAATAGGTAGTGAGTGTGAAAGTTGAACATATTGAGGTGATAAGCTTTTTTTTTAATATATGCAATGTAAAAGAGGATCATAGTGCAGCTCACCAATTAACAGCTCAGCATTAACAAAAACGTAATGTCTGCACTTTTTGTTTTACTATTTCTGCTTTTAATAATGCACATTTTCTTGATGCTGTGAATGCTTCAGTACCGGCCAGAGGACTGCAAGAGCTGGTGCACTTACTTCAGCAATGTTAGCAGCTCTCCTTTGGGATTTGCCCAATTAACTTCACAGTTTTCTCTAGGTAGAAGTTGATGGGGATTTCTTATCAAATTCATTTTATCATAACCTATAGTGTGATATACTCATGGACAGGAGAGCAATGTGCAAGAGCTCCTGTTCATGTGCATGTCCTGAGTGCATCACCCTTGTTGTTAAATGGGTTCCCAGATTACCATTTTCTTGGACTAAAAAAGTGCCATACCAAATGGGGGTGGCTGACTAAGGAGTAGACTGGGAGTCCCACAGTCAGCCCTGTGACACCTCCTGTGTTTGATGCCTTGGTCCCCAGATCAACATTGGCTGCACCACTGACAGCTCCTCTGCTGACCCAGTGAGGTTGGAGTTCTCACGAGACCTGGGGGCCACCTGGCACCTGCTGCTGCCCTTGTGCTACAGCAGCAGCAGCCACCTCAGCTCCCTCTGCTCCACAGAGCATCACCCAAGCAGCACTTACTACGCAGGCACTACCCAGGGCTGGAGGAGGGAGGTCATTCACTTCGGAAAACTGCACCTCTGTGGGTAAGTGTCCAGCTTCTCTTCCTGCCCAGCTGTCTGTTGCTTTGCTTCTGTTCCTGTTTTTCACCCAGCCCAAGAGTGGTGCATAAGAACTGCAGCACCACCAGAGCAGACCAAATGACCAATTTTTCTCTGCTTTTTGCCTTGAATGTTAGCCAGTGTTCAGGTGATTCCCCAAATCATACCGTGCCTAATGCTGATGTAGGATAACCACAGGCAATTTCCTGTTACCTCTATATTTAATTAGTGACAATTTAATTGAAGGCAATTGCTTGGTGAAATTAATGCAAAACTGACTGTTCTTATGCTCTGAGTGTTATTTACAGAACTGCATCAGCCATTTGAATTCACTGGTGATATTCTTGATGAAATTTGAGCTTCATAAGAAAATGCAGTAAAATGTGAGCTAGTATAAGGTTGATTCCAGTTCAGTATGAAGAAATGGTCTGATCTAAATAGAGTGTCAGTCAATTGGGTTGGATGACAACAAAGCATAAAATAACAATATGTGCTAGCAGGCATAATAATATGTAACTTTTCAAAGTAAAAACACTACTGTTTACTATTTCAGGAATAACTGTCATCTAGCATCAACTCAGTTTATGTAAAAGATCACACCATTAATGATTAAACTGTAGCATGTATGAATGAAAATGAGCTGTGCAGCTATGAGACTTTATGAGTCTATGCAGCTATGAGACTGAGTATTTATGAAACTACTACAGTCAATGGGTCCTCCACTAAATAAATGACCCCATATGTGCCTCTGAAAGTATGAAAAGACCTATATAAGAAATAAGAATCAAGTTTGGAAAGGCTGAGTGTTTAATAATTTAAGGAAATGTTTAAATTTTAAACTTGAGTTTTCTGGTTTATGACAGTTAACATTTCAAGCGTGGAATAGGTAACCAACTCTTTCAGCAGCTCACTTCCTGGTTTTGGGCAAAAGAATTAGTTTACCCTTCAGCCAACCATCAATGCATCCTTTTAAATAAAAATTTTGACTGTTCAGACTCCTAACTCGTTTAAACCTTCCAGGATTTTGATTTAGTCCTCTGTTCCTGAGTGCTTCTATCCTGTTTTTCTACCTTCCCTCCTATTCCTTCCCCAACATACCAGGCCAGGAGCCCATTGCTGACAGACAGCCAAGCCCAGCAGTGCAGAGTAGCTTACATTCAGTTCATTAAATCCTTGGGCCAAAGGACTGAAGGGGGGACTTTTCCACCAGAATCCACTGGAATAACAAGAAAAAAATCCAAACCTTTCTCCTTGTGTAATTCTAAAAAAATCCCCCAGCCTTTTCAACCCCCAAGTGTCAAGTGATTGTATTTTAACTGATGATGAAGACATTTTAAGTTATTTCCACTACATATGTAATTTTAGAAATGAATATATAGACATAGACATAGACATAGATATATAGACAGCTGTAAGTAATAATCAGTATTCCAGTTATGTCTGGAAGGAAAGGTCCAGCGTAAGAAACCCCAAACAAGCAGTGGTTCACTCTCTGCTTCAGACACAAGCCATACTTCACTCTTGCCAGGAGCAACCCTGAGAGGAGGAGCTGATGTCTCAGGAAAAAAAATCCAGCCTGTGGGGCAGAGGCTCAAGGGGCGCTTACAACACCTCAAGCCTCACACTTGTGTCCTTCCCCTCAGGGCACAATAAAGTTGATGATTTTGACTTCCAGCAGAACTCTGGTTCTTGGGCACCTTTCTTGTGACACTTAGTAGTGTCCCCACCCATCAACTATTGGTTGTCACCTAAATAAAAATTTCTTTTTAGCAATCAAAGAAAAAAAAATTGTCAGCTACAATTACCTATGGAATTGATTTGCCTGCTGAATTTAGATATCTTTAACAAGACACATTAAACACGCAAGGCAATTAAGTGCTTCTCCCTTCTCAATCTTCTGGTTTCCTTCCTCCCTTAAAACGTTTTCTCAACTGGGAATAAAATTAGTCTCTCAAGTATTTTCCTCCTCTCAATTTGTTTTCCCTCCTTCCCCAGTTGGTTCCTTTTTATATGCAACATTGATGTGAGTAGCACTTAGGAGATGAATTAAAAATGACAGGACAGCACCCAAAGGAGAACATAGTTTAAATTAACAACTTGCAATATCAGCTTGCTTTAAGATTAAGCTGCCCGAAAGCAAGCTGAATACCTGGTGACGTGACAGATCATGTTTTTTTTCTGGGTAATTGAAGGTGAGATCCTACCACTCCACCCCTACAGGTGGTCTCCCTGGAGGCACAATGGAAGCATGAAGCACAATCTCACTCTCCAGGAGAGGGTGAAAGTGGCCAGGTCTGTCCCACACACTGTACACCAAAGCAGAAGGGAATCCACCAGACCACAGCCATTCATTTTCCTCATGAATGATGGGAGTTAGGAGTAGCTGAATTTTAAATTTTAAAAATAATTTCTAACATTCAGTTTTGGGATGACAGCTAACGAATAATGTTATTTTTATTTCTATCAGTACTTGGGTTGGGCGTCAATGTAAAGATGCATGAAGTACTGAAGGAATTAGATCAAGCAGTCAGTTTCTAGAATTAATCTATTTATCGAGCCAGTTCCAACAGAAAGAATAATGTATGTGTGTATATAATGGCATATGTATGGAATACAAAAAGAGATGGAACTATTATTTAAAATAAGTACACCTTATGCCATTTTCAGGTTGGCGAGGTTCAGGTGGTACCAAGGCTTTTACCCTGCTGGATCCCAGCCTGTGACTTGGGCCATTGACAACGTGTACATTGGCCCCCAGTGCGAGGAGATGTGCAACGGGCACGGCAGCTGCGTCAACGGCACCAAGTGCATCTGCGACCCCGGCTACTCGGGGCCAACCTGCAGGATAAGCACCAAGAACTCAGACTTCCTTAAGGATGACTTTGAAGGTATCTCTTTTGGGAGGGGACATCTGAATGCTGCCTGTCCATCTTAGTGCAACCCAGGGCTTGAGAGATCAAACAGCAAAGCTGTCCTCACCCCTGCGTGCTTCTCATCAGAATTTATGCCATGGGGGTATTGCCACAAACCAGGTCGTTCAGATGTCATTTGCAAGTGTGCTTTGTGAATGCCTGATGCACTGTTTCAATTTGAATTGAAACAGAACTTCCTGAAACTCTCCATGTAGAAAAGAATTTTGGAAGCAAATTATGTAGTTTGACTTTAGCACAGAAAGGGCATTTGCAAGTGAGCCAAACAGCGGAGGGCTTTAACATCGTGTCATTTCTCACTAAAAGGGAAATCTGACTTGCCCTACTACAGCAAACACGGTCTCAGAGCAGACCAAGTGTCTCAGCTGTGGGAGCCAGTGCTCAGCAGCCACTGCAGACCCCAAGAGAGGGAAGGCAGGAGGGAACTCAGAGTCTCACGCATGCCTGGGCACACACAGCATCCACACACACAACTCTAAAACCCCTCAAGGCATGGCAAGAGGAGCATGTTTTCATAGAGCAGCACCTGTGAACCAAACTCAACCCTGTACAGGTGCTGCTGTTCATCTTCAATTTTGCCAGCCCTTGCTTGCATGCTAGCACATGGAACCCAAAGTTTCTTTATAGACCCGAGTACTTTGTTGTTACCTTAAGATAAATGATGAAAGGTAGAAAACCTTGTGAATAACTGGAAACTACGATCTCAGAATTCATGCTTCTGGGTTTATTTTGTTTTGATTTGTGTCAGCTTTCTAGAGTACATGGCACTGGAAACACTGAATATTTTTCAGTCAGCATGTGATTTATCTCTCTTCCTCTGGAAGTAGCATTCTTGCAGCAGGAGCACTTCAGAGTAAATCATAAATATGTATTCACTGTGTATTCAGGTCAGATGGAGTCGGATAGATTCCTCCTTGTGAGTGGTGGAAAGCCATCAAGGAAATGTGGTATCATGTCTGGAGGGAACAACCTTTTCTTTAATGAAGAAGGTTTACGTATGCTGATGACTCGAGACCTAGATTTATCACAAGCCAGGTAACACCCTTTCAAAAATTCTTTCAGGATTTCATTGAGGAAATACTATCCTAAAGAATAATACATATGTGATATTTCTCTAGCAAAAGCAAGCTGACATTTTCTGTGTCCTCACATTAGCAAATGTTCTGTTTTAACCACTGTCACAATGTTAAATTAATTTTAACTTTAATTGCATTAGCCATTTAAATGTTTTTTTTTCCTTAAACAAGAATTCTGGAAACTGATGTCACACCTTCAGTAGTTCATGCAAGTTTTTGTTTCCTAAATCCATAACATGAGAAGTGCTCTGCTTTTCTTACAGTCTGGTGTATTATGAGCCATTGCTGAAACAAGAGTATGTGCTGAAAGTAAAACTCTTACATTTGTCATCTCATAATTCTTTCCTTTCTAAGCTTGTTGGTTTTTTTTCTTATTGTGCACATTTGTTTCCAATAATTCACTGAGAAATTCCCATCAAGCTGTCAGCAGCTACTGAAAATCAAATATTTTATTTTATTTACAGTTTATGTTGTATCTTTACAGCCTGCAGAGGAGACATGTGATGAGTGAGACATGCTAAGCAAGCCACATTAAAAAAATTTGCACTATTAACTCCATCCCAGTTGTGAACATGCTAACAAATAGTCATTGTTTTCTAATTTATTCTGTATTTTAGCTGATATTCTTATATTATTACTTTGGAGAGACTGCATTTTCTCCAAGACTTCTTTTCACTGATCTCCTCTAAACACCCTACTCCTCTCTGATGTTCTGTGGGAAACATTTTAACAGGCTTATCTACTTTTTGCCTGTCAGCATTGTTATTGAAGCTTTAAATAATGGATTAATTGTAAAGACTCATGGTCAATAAAAAGGCCTAATATCTAACCATTGTAGTTTTTAGATCAGCACTTAGCTAGACCTCATTGATGTGTAATACTAGGAGCCCTGTAATTTGTAAGATTCCTCACAGCAAACTTTTTTCAGAACTTGATAAAAACAAACCCCAATTCTCAGCTCTAATTTGATTCCTAGACCACTCTGAAATGAAAAGATTGTTTAACAAACTATACAAAAGATGTTGTAAGTTTCTCCATTATACAAAATTATATTTTCCTTATTACCCATGTTCAAAGAACCATCATTTATGTCTTTTCCATGATGGTCTGTCTGTAGCTGGATTTGCAAATATTGACCTCAAGGTGTTATATGGAGATAAATTACTTCTGTCTTAGGAAAACAAAGCTGAACATTCAATTTCTTGTATATATGATTATGAAAAATAACAATTATCATAAAACAACTGTATGTTGTCTCCTGAACATCAAGGCACACTGCAGTGGCATTGCTGCTCTTTTGCAACCTAAAGTAATTGCAGTGGGGTTTTTTACATTTCCAGACTGACTCTATCAACCACCTGCAAAACACAACAGATCTGGCTGTGACACAGATGTGTCAAGTTCTGCACAGGCCTTGGGAAGAGGTTTCAATTTATGCCAGGAGTGATAAGAACCACTATCTTTGTAAGGGTGCTAGACTCAGTAGTGATATCAAAACTTCCCCTTTCCTTATGAGGACATCCCCTGAAGAACACGGGCAAGCAGCTGTGTCTGTCAGTGCTGCAAGCCACGCTCAGCACCTGGGGACTGAAATCAAGTGGGCTCTGCAATCCACTGCCATCACATCTCTGTGTTAAAGAATTTAACACAGGGGCAGTGTATCACCATCATGGTGAAACTGGTAGCTGAAACTGCACCACATGAAAAACCAGTAAGGAGAGAGTATTTTAGGTACTACAAGTGATCAAATCCCTTTCAATTCTGTATTACTAGAAGAACATCCACACATTTGAGTGTTACTAGATTTACAAAAAACACTTTGCTTTTCCATTTCAAAATAGGCAGAACCTTTGCAAAATATCTTTGGGATAAGAAGAGAGACATTTAAAATTATTTTTTTATCTGCTAGACATTGTTACTTATATTTGGGTGGGTTACTACTACATTAGTAAAATCTGAGATGTAACAATAGCAATGCAAAGAAACCAGATGCAACAGAGACAAGGTCACATGAGTTTATTTCCTTTGAGTTATGTGGCAAATGTTGGAGTAAATCTGAGGAGGCAGAAAGACTTGCCAGCAGTGAAGCAAATCCATTACATTTGATATGTTGATCCATGAGGGTACCCAGTGCTCCTTTACAGCACAAGCAATATGTTATGTCTGGGACATGGAGGTGGATGTAATCTATAGCAAAAGCAGTTATATATAGTAGCAGGAGAAACTGTGAACTGCAGTGAAGACTAGAATTAATTGACTTGTAGGTCTGGCATTTTATTGGAGCTTTGTCTGCCCAGCATCTCTGCAGCCTCCACGCCCAGCAGATCTACCTGCAGATCAAACCAGAACAAGATTTTTGATACAAAACTTCTTTTGCACCATTTTATTTAACCGTGAGCCAGGCAGCACTAATGCAATAATAATTAGAACAGATAAAACACTCTAAAGCTGTGCAAAAGCTGTGCAAACATGAATTAATACTTGTAATATCCCTGCAAGTCCAGTAAGTAAATATCATTACAGCACGATTCCCTCCACTCCAAGTGCACAGTGGAGCTATTTAGGAGCATCAGCTGATGGGAAGGATTTCTCAGTTTGATACAAGTCTATTGTGCAGCTTTGGAGAAGCCAATTAACTGGGGGATGAAAGCACTGGTGTCCCTGGGTGGCTTGGGCTGGCTTCAGGGAAGCCAGCACATTTAAATGGTGTAATTTAGACAAATTTCCTGGGCTGACAAAATGGACAAAATGATCCCTGAAAGTGAAATGTGCTTTGTTCTCCCATCCAGATTTTCTCTGGTTTATGCCAATGGAAAACTGGGATGCTTATTTTGAATTTAAGCATTTCAGCAAATTCGTAGCAAATTATGATCTACTTAGAGCACAGTTGCTTTTCTGCCACTAAAATCTGTACTCATGGGATACAGGGATAAAAATTTCACCCAGGATTATGTTTCTGATACTTGCAACACCATCTGCTACGCAGACAAAAGCTGAAAACATAAATGACCAGCTTTGTTCAGCCTCTTATGCCTGGCAAACTATTACACAGGCAAAATGAATTTTTGTCATACCACCTGTCTGTCTAGTTATATTCTGGAAGCTTTGGAAAGGGAAATCATAAGATCTCCTAAAGATGACTCTTGCAGCTAGAAAACACAGGGCTAGACAATAGACAAACCCCAAGGCTCTCTGGTTTGCTGTGTAGGATGTTGTAGCAAATAAATCTTTCTGGTAGGTGGAAAGATTTTTCCTGTTAGATTTGTACAGTTCTTCATGAGACTGGGATGTGGCAAGGGGGTGCCTGACCCCAGGAGCCAGCCTGTGCTGCTGCAGTATTCCCTCAACGGGGGCCTCACGTGGAGCCTTCTCCAGGAGTTCCTCTTCAGTAACTCCAGCAACGTGGGACGATACATTGCCCTGGAAATTCCCTTGAAGGCTCGCTCGAGCTCCACGCGGCTTCGCTGGTGGCAGCCATCCGAGAACGGGCACTTCTACAGCCCCTGGGTGATCGACCAGGTGAGGGATCCTGCAGCTCCTTCCTCGAGCACCAGCTCACACTCGGCCTTAGTGTCTGCTCTCTTCTGGCATGTATCATTTCACTGAGACAAGCAAAAATGTTCAGTGAAAAGATATTTAGAGTACAATTACTGCTTGCTGAACTCACAGTTTTAATGTGCCATTTCCACGTGGGGCACTGATTGCCTGTTTTGAATGTAGGAAAATCTTTTACACGTGTGTAGAGCCTCGGGTTCGCATTGCAGGAGGCCTTACCCCACAAAATGCAAGTCTGATTTCAAACTTCAAAAGCCTTCATTTAAAGTGTATCCAAATATGTAATTGGCTTGGTGTAACGTAATAGAAAAAGACTATGAGAAAAATATCAATCTGTATGAAAATAAAGTTTCATTTTTGGGATTTCATGCTATAAAGATTTATATTACTATAGATATCATTATAATAATGTCATAAAGATTATTATATTACTTTGCATGACTTGGTATAAATAACAAATGATTATGCTCTAAGTAGTGTCAGTGGGTGGTCCAAATACAATTTGCTTTAATATTTATTACTTTTCTTAAAATAAGTTAATTCAGATTGTTAGAAGAAACCTAACCAGCCATTTCAGTGTTGTGGTTACAAAATTTTACTTCCCATCCCTCCATTTAGAAATTAAAAAATACTCATTGTTTTGATATCTTCATTAAATGTAGTTACATTAGTTCAGAACAATCAGAAATAACAAATGAATTACAATTTTACCTTGCTTGCTTTTGAATAATAAAACAATAATATTTTATAGTTAATGAATAAACAGAGGCTATTTCCCCACCTCTATCAGCAGACGCA
The DNA here is from genome assembly GCA_013397245.1 of Thryothorus ludovicianus. Classification (NCBI taxonomy): domain Eukaryota; kingdom Metazoa; phylum Chordata; class Aves; order Passeriformes; family Certhiidae; genus Thryothorus; species Thryothorus ludovicianus. The sequence continues at coordinate 128,772 of VZTB01005582.1, read as the reverse complement.
ATCTGATAGCAGTGCACCAGATTACAGATGAGCAGAACAATCACTAGGAAAGTGCAATTACTTTGTTTCTATTAACACTATTTTTGTGAGCAGTTTTACTTCATTGAGATTGGAGATCACCTCCCTGAATTTTAGACTTTTACAGCTGAGCCAATCTCTTCCCTTTACAAGAAGGAGATGCTCCCCTTTCTCATAGCCTAAATTCTGTATGAAGTAATTTTGTCCATTTTGGACCAGCAGAATAAATATATATAATCTGGTACATCTCTTCCTCCCTCAGGTTTCTATGTCACTTGTATGTTTGTGGAGACTTTAAGACATTTTTCTTTTACAATAACAATTTCCTTCCTAATTTTTCAGATTCTTATTGGAGGGAATATTTCTGGCAATACAGTATTGGAAGATGATTTCACCACACTGGATAGTAGGAAGTGGCTGCTCCACCCTGGTGGAACCAAGATGCCAGTCTGTGGCTCTGCTGGGGATGCTCTGGTGTTTATTGAGAAAGCCAGCACCCGCTACGTTGTCACCACTGACATCGTTGTCAATGAAGACTCTTTCTTGCAAATAGATTTTGCAGCTTCCTGCTCTGTCACAGACTCCTGTTATGGTAATGACTTCTTAGTAATTCCTGCCATTCCTCTTCCTCCACTGCAGGGGAAAGTTCACTTGTTTTTTGGTTACATTATTCATCATAACAAGAATTGAGAGACAAAAGAAAGCTGCATGTTCCTGTTAGAAATTGTAACATCAGCTTTTTTATTTCAGGTGTCTGAAGCCTAAGATAAACTGAAGTAGATTTTTTCCCTGTGAGCATCTAAGCTGCAGTTCAATCCATCTCAGAAAAAGACTTAACAGCTGCCTTACTCAAATCCATTTAGTAGATAGCATCCACTGCTTGGGATGGTGGTGTAATAGTAAGCAGCTGGGTGTTCCAGCATATGTTTCTTGCTTTGTGGTTTTGCATTTTCCATGTAGTCTCAGTTCTGATCTCACTTTTACCCACATATCTGAGAAATCCTTTATACCAACATACATCTGACACTTGCTATGGTAGCATCAACTGCAAAAATTTATATTGTCCCTATGAAATCATAAATATGTATAGACCCATATGTTTCCATATATTAATGTATGCATACACACTATGCACATGTGTATATATCTGTTTATATATACATAATTATGCAATTTTTAATTACCTAGCTTTTTTTTATATGATGTCTATTGTGTGCAGAGCCAGCTTTTATGTGTGTATATAGACATATATACATAAAGATAAATAAAAACATGCTCTATACTCAATACACATTGGATGGAAATTAAAAATGAGTTCATAATGTGAATGCTAAGGCACACCAGAAACATGTTTTTCTAAAAAACAAGCTTTTTGATGCTTTTACACATTCTCTTAGAGTAGGGTTTTGAGGTATAGATGTTTTTAATGAGGACAAGAATACATCGTGTGGTATGTGTTAATTTACTGGATTGCTGACTTTTCCTCTACAATTCTGTATAAAAATGGAAAAAGATTTTACATGAAGTCCCATATTTAACTTCTCTGATTTTGCTAATCTGAAGCTACTCACATGCTTACAAATTTTTCTTTCTTTTGTTATTAAGAATACTGTGGCATCCTGAGATCATCTCTGCTAAGTTCAGCATTTTGGCAACTGTGCCATATACTGGCAAAGAAACAGATCCTTACTTTGTTTGGGGGGATGGGGGGGGGTATTTGTTTCTTTGTCTACAACTCTTATCATTATCTTAACTTCGTATTAAATTAGGCAGGATACTACCTAATCATGCTTCCAGTCATGAGCAAAATGTTTCTTTTGGTGAGGGAAATTTAACACTAAAATCTCACTTACCCTTGTTTGTATCTACTTGTCCTTGTATTTCTATAGCATTATTTTCTGTGCTGAGACATCAAGTAGGACTGATTGAGTGATTAAGGGTCATTCCCTGTGCATGAGGGTAGAAGAAATGGATCCGTAGTAATCAAAAGAAGATCACAGATTTATCACCCCTACCACTGAACCACACTCCATGTTTTAAGCAGCCAGCTCAGCCCGAATACCTGACAGCTGAAACATTTACTTCAAGTTCCAATTCTGTGCCTATTATTATTTACTTTTCCATGGCTGCTTGAAAGTTTGACTTGAAGTATTTAGTGAGCTTGACTAACCTTTAATTTTCATAATAAAAGTTTATAAGCCATAAACATCAAAACAATGAAATTGCTGATTTTCACTGAGAAATGAATACATTAGTTTAATGTGGCTAGACTGTGTTTGAATGGAAACAAGCTCAATGACTAACAAACTCAAATTAAAATTGTGCTGGATAATGAAATGAGCTGGTCTGCAGGAGGGGTGGAAGGCTGACTAAGCCATCTTGTGACAGAGACAGAAGTTTGAATTTGAGTGATGCTCTGCTTTACACAGCAATCACATCCAGCTGAATCTCACTCTTCAAGCCTGAAAAACAAAGTTTGGTGGCTGTGAAGCTGTCACATCATTTTCTTGCATGCTGCAGCTACAGACATTGTCTTGACTTAATCCTGGCAACTTAATGTTAGGTCTTTCTCATCTGTGGTCCCTTGAGTTAGGTGGCAGGTGTGGAGATGTACTGCAGACTCCACCCGAGCTGTATCTGCTCAGCAACAGGTAACACATCCTCCTGCACTGCCACCAAAGGAGGTAGCTTTGTGCTTCTGGCACAAGGGTTTGGAAAGTTATTTGGGTGGTTATTTTGTCAATTCAGACTTGTGATACTGTCTGGGGCTTTCACTTTATTATAGGGCAATGGATGTAGGTCTCTAAATTAAGTAACTAACCATCTTTCCACCCTTAGCTATTGAACTGGAATATTCAGTGGACCTTGGGCTGACCTGGCACCCAATTTTGAAAGACTGTCTTCCCACTAATGTGGAATGCAACAAGTACCATCTCCAGAGGATTCTCATTTCAGACACTTTCAACAAGTGGACCCGGGTTACTTTGCCTCTGCCTCCCTATACTAGGTAACTCCCTCTGGTTTTCTGCAGAATAAATCTAAAAGCATAACTAGGTATTTGTAATGTCATGATACATTATAGAGTTTAAGCAATTGTACCTTGTCCTTTTTATTTGGTCCATGTTTTTAGCACCAAATAAGTATAAGTAAAAGAAGCTCTATCCCACAAAAATTGCAAACACAGGTAGCAAGGGCATCAGGATCTCAGCATTATTTGACTCCACAGCTTTCCTCCTGCTGAGCCTTATCTCCTCACATAGACATAGGCTGGCTCAGACCTGTCAAAGCACAGGAAGAGCCTTGAGATGGTTGTCATGAAAGATGCCTCCAATGGCACATACAAGTTTGGAAACAGAAACCTTTATTTTTTAGCAATTGTACTGAAAGCGTCTGTACAGTTGCTACACATTTTGACATTAATAGTGGAAAAGTCCATGTTCTGTTACTAATAACTTGGGGCATCTAGACTCCTTTCTATCTTCAGTGCAGTTACATCAAGTAATAGCACTTTTTTTAGGACTTCTTCCCAGCATTAATTTTCTGTACTTCCTCTTTTGTGCAGCCTTGCTACATATTGTCTGTTAAAATCCATTACCCTGTCAGTTCTTGAATAGAGACTGTATATTTGTGTTCAGAGTAGTCTTTCTGGGGTTGAATAGGATAAATCATGGCTGGGATTGATGTTCCAAACCAATAGAATTTGGACCTGAAAGGAAGCTACCACCTGAGGTAAACTCAGGTTTATAAATAACTGTGATTTTAAGACTGAAGAGTTTTTTGAGCAGTCTATGTCACAAGAAGTCTGATGCCCTACTGAGGCAAAAATTGCACTTCTTCCAATCCCATAATTGTACTTTTTGGCTAAAGTAATACCATTTCCCAAAGTTAGTAAGATAGGCATTCCATGTGAGAGGTTATTACAATATTATCTCATAAGCAAGAGAGATGTTAAGCTCTAAGATAAGAACAGTGCAGCTAATAGGCCTTTTAGTCTAGATACAATATAATTTTTATGCTTCTTTATTATTTCAAGCTGTGTAATAGCAGATATGTGTCTCCAGTTGTTTACCTGTATGTTTTAGGCACATGCAGGCTGTGTAGTCAGTAGCTTGGCCTGGTGCTCACCACCCATGTGTGCATAGCCCCTTGGGGCTCCTGCACTCCAGAGCACTACCTCACCTCTGGCCTTGAGAAGGCAGTGGTCACTTACTTTTAACTGGGAGCTGATTTTAAAATGCAAATGCAAGTACAAAGCCTCCCACAGGAGCATCAGCTCCGTGAATTGTTAATGAAGTGACCAGCCAAAGCAGGCAGTGTAAGATCTAAGTGCTTGTCTTTATTCTGAAAGGACTTCATCAAAATTTTTATATTTATTTTTAAAATGCTGCTTGGTGAGCAGCTGAGCTGAGCTCAGAGCAGTAGAGTTCTCTTTGGATAAACAAATCATTTATTCAGCTTATGCAGCATTTTCATAAAGAAATAATTCGTGCAAGAATAATGACCTTATCATATGAGGTCCATTTTTACATAGAATAGTTTTTTGGAGTTTTGTTGTTTATTTGTTTTTTGTGTTTATAATAATTGTGATTTCTCTTTGAGTTTCAAAAGAAAACAGACTACAAAAAGTTCAAGGCTGCCATCTAGTGCTGTACTGCAAAACAGGGATTAGCTTGAATTCATACTTTGAGAAATTCATCTGCTCACAGCTCTTGGCTCACAGTCTACACCTGCATGAGCTAAATAACTATTTGGGGTTCCCTGACTGTTTTGGGTAGATTTTCATTATCTATCTTGGGAGTTGACACACTTAAGTCACATATAGGGAGTTAAGCTCATTTTAATCTACAAAAATAGAGTGAATAGCATTTACTGAGTAGAGCCAGGATCACACTACAGATAACTTTGTAGCATTTCCTGCCAAGCCCTGGGTGAAGGGGATGTAAGAAACTGCAAAGCCAGAGTCACGCTGCAAGCCCTGCGTGGGCCTTCTCACCTGTCCCCAACCCAGTCCCTAGAGCTGTTCTTATAGAACTTATAGAGAAAAAGTCAGGTAGGTTTGTTGACTTGGACTTATTGACCGGCTCAGGAAGAAGCTTGGAGGGTTTGGATTATTTAGCTTGATCCAGGTTCTAGCTATCCCTCAGGTGTGGATCTGTGCTGGGCCATGGCTATGACTGGCCTGAGCTTCCAACTGGGAGTACCACCTTCTCCCTACCCTCTCTCCCCTGCACCAACTATGGCCTGCTTGCTTTGCTTTCACTGGTGATCCTTTTGCTACCTCCCACACTCTTAGCTTAATACAAAGCACCTATGCTTGGTTCTGGTCTCAAAATACAGGCACCCTTTTCTTGGGGGGACGTTGTCATTGTTAGAAACCAGCCCTGGGTCATGCTGGAACCAAACAAATCATCCAAGAGCAGCCTAGCCTCAAGACTAACATTTCCTTTCAGTCAAAACAAAGATTACCTTAGCTAGAAAATAAGGAATTCTGGTTTTCTTTCTCTCCCAAGGTCTCAAGCAACTCGTTTCCGCTGGCACCAGCCTGCTCCTTTCGACAAGCAGCAAACGTGGGCGATCGATAACGTCTACATTGGGGATGGCTGCATTGACATGTGCAGTGGCCACGGCAAGTGCACACAGGACAACTGTGTGTAAGTGACATCTGTTCCCTGTCCTGCCCAGGGCTGTAGCATTTCACTCCCCCTCTGTCATTCTGATGAATTTGCAGGAAAAACTGTGATACAGTTCTACAAAGGAAGGTGGATTTTGCTGTTAAACCTGAGCAGGGCAATGAAACTACTTGGGAATAGAAGTAACAAGTGGACAGGGAACTGCAGGGGTTGGCTCTGCCAGACTTCTGGCTGTTCATGCTCCATGGCCAAAGCAGACTGTCCTTACCTCAGTGGCAAAGCATCATCTCTGCTCTTGCCTCTGCTGCATCAATTCCCCTCCCAACAGGTAGGGAGAAGGTACCCCTTGAGTTTTCACATCCTTCTAGGGACATGCAGTCCTGGAGCTTCCCAGAATATGTTCTCCTTATTCCCAAGAGATTTCACACCACATCCCTGTGCTCCCAGCCCAGTGCTGGGTGCAGAGAACCTGGGCTGGAGGTGGGACATACCCACTAAGCAGGATGTATGCCAGTTCTTCACAAGGCCAGATTTTGCTTTTTGACTGGTGTTATCTTGATGGTCTGATGACTCTGCTCCATGGTAGGGTTTGCCAGGAGAGGCAGACTGGCTTGATCTCAAACTGTTTGCATAACAATCCACATAGAGTCCTGCAAAGCTAGCAAACAACAACCCCCAGATTTGCCTGTCTTGGCAACAGAGAAATACCTTCCAGATGGATGTATTGCTTTTTTTCCAGCCACAAATGGCAGCAGAAACAGGAGAATGGTTGTATAATTGCACTGTCACTGTACTTTTTAGAAATATATTTCACTGCAGAATAGACATATTATTGTGTTCTCCTCTATCCTGACAACACTGAAGTACTGAGACATAATATCCCTGGTGAATTCTCATAGTAGCAGAACAGAGTTCCAAGCTGTTATCCAGTCTTTGACACATTAAAGGAACATTTTTCAGAGGAAAAATAAAGGGAGAACTATATAAAGAGAAGAAAGCACCCATCTACTAAAATTTTACAGAAACTTGAACTTTAAGATTACCAGGATATTTTTAGGTTTGGCACATTCTCTTGGTTTATTTATCCAAGCACAATGTACTTTACTGCTTTTACTATGTTTGGGAGTGTACCTCGCATTAGAAGCTTGAATGATACTAAGCCTTCAAAAAAGTCATCTTTGTTTCATGTTAACTATCAAAACGCCAGATGTTTGAAACCCCCACATACCAGTTGTGCACTAGTAAACGATGCCCCGATGCAGAATGAGATGGTCCCTTAACAACAGGGCACTGATTAAAGCTGCGTGCAGAGCCTTTGCCAGCTGATTTGTGCGTTTGTTTTGCTCCGCAGCTGCGACGAGCACTGGGGTGGGCTGTACTGCGACGAGCCAGAGGCTCCCCTTCCCACACAGCTGAAGGACAACTTCAACCGCTCGCCCTCGAACCAGAACTGGCTGACGGTGAACGGGGGCAAACTGAGCACGGTCTGCGGGGCCGTCGCCTCCGGGATGGCTCTTCACTTCAGCGGGGTGTGTGTCCAGCACAGCCACCAGCTCCCGCCATTGGACACTATAAATGGGGCTGATTTTAAATGTTTGATAGCAGGGCGTTAAAAAAATAACAGCATAACACATCAGATATATAAGATATTTTTAGAGATTAAATCTTTTGCCTGGCTGAAGGTCAAAATCAAACAGGTCCTACAGACAGAAACACTCCGGCAAAGCTGATACCATGTTCCTTGCTACACTGCAGCCAGGAAAATAAGACATAGTGTGTGTGCTCCTGAGAGGAGCTGTAGAGGGGCCTTTGACACAGTATAAGCACGCAGACTTTTAATTTTCCTCCTAAGTCACTCCTCATAGCACTTAAAACTTCCAGAATGGAGTTTGGTGTGGCTTCTAATCAGACCGCAGAGGTAAATTAATAACTAGCTATTTGCACTTGTATAAGTTGCACATGGTCCTTGGCAATACAGAGCCACAGAGACACAGAATGGGTCGGGTTGGAAGGGGCCATGGCCTGACTGCTGCTGAACTATAGTTTGCTAACAGGTAACCTCAGTATTATAAAAATTATGTAATAGTATTTTAGAAACATGTAAAATTTATGCCTGTAGATCTCTTCTGTCAAATTTTTTACTAAGTTCAAAACTGATGAAAGTTTTTTAAAATAAACTACCAGAAGCATTACATTTCCAGTAGGAGTAAGTAGACACCAACTAACAGAGTAGGCAATGTGAAATATATAAGGTATTGTGGAAAACACACATACTAAAATTTCTTTGCCATTTGATGGTTTGTCTAAGTTGAATCATTAGCACATAATCAGTAATTATAAATTCTGCATGGAAAACTTCGTGATTTACAATGGAGGCATGGATTTCTGCAACTTTTGTATTAAGAAGAAAGGTGAATACATAAATGCTATAAAACTGAAGGTACAAGTACAAACACATAAATACACTACAGGAATTTTTAAGATTAAACATGACTGAAATGATGTCTTCAGGGAAAAAATAAATTTAAAAAAAATAGTTCTGTTGTAGCTTTACCTCTGAAATAATAACATTTTGTACAATTCTAAAATTTTTGCAGCATGAATCTACATTAACAGTGACTGCATAGTCTAACACTTTTTATGAACATGAGTTTTGCCTCACAACACTAGCCAACATTTTTTTCATTGTTTTTAAGGGCTGCAGCCGTATGTTAGTTACAGTGGATTTGAACCTCACCAGTGCAGAATTCATCCAGTTTTATTTCATGTATGGATGTCTGATAACTCCTAACAATCGCAACCAAGGAGTGCTGCTGGAGTATTCTGTGAATGGTGGAATCACCTGGAGCCTCTTAATGGAAATTTTCTATGATCAATTCAGCAAACCTGGGTTTGTAGATACCTTCTTTCTGCCTGTGTAAATTTCTCTGCTAAAATCAAATGATCTTAAATGTTCCACCAGAACCTGTGGGATATATTAATGCTGTGGTTTGGATGTACAAGTTCAGCTTGTATAATCCTACAGATGTTTATGAATGGTCTTATTGCATGTATTGAGAGTGTCAGCATTTGTGCAGCTGTTAGGCCAGAAATACAAGAGTAGCTAGGAGCCTGTAGCAGTCTGGTACATTTGCAAATGGTTTCAGGAAGATAAATTAATAGCTGCTGTAGCAATGTCCATCCTGTTCCTAAAGTTGCTAACCTTTGCAATCTATTTCCTTATTGGGACGATCATAAAATCACTGGTTGTTATAAGCTAGTTATAAAATGGTGTGGAGAGGAGAAACTGCATTTCTGTAGTCATCCATCAAAAGGATAGATATGCTCAAGCCCTACTTTCAGATGTTTGTGAGATTCAAAACATGCACATATGTGAGCTGACCTTTTTCTCACTGACTAGTTTAAAAGATTCACAAAAAATGGGGATGTGAGGGACCCATTATTTGTTATTTTATTTGAGCACACCAAGAAATCACTAGCACTTTAATTGGACATGAGAATTCAGTGTACTGTTTTCTACTGTTTTAATGGAACAGATAAAATTGTACTGGATCATTGCTATCTGCTGAATGGCTCCAGGTTGAAAAAAACAGTCTTCATTTTAGTGGAACATTCTCCTTCTCAACGCTTCCCTTAATAAGGGCCTTATGGCCATACCCTGCTAGTCCAGACCACTGCATTTGGTGCCATCAGGACAGCTGGAGCAAGTGAGGCTGTTCAAACCATGCCACAGCCTGGGTGCTCACCCTTTCCACCTCTCTCTGAGCCCCTGTCCCAGGGATGACATTGGGAGTGATCAGAAAGATTTTTGTTTCAGAAATATCTCCTAGATGAACATAGGCTAGACTGGTCTTTTTCTTCTTTCCCAGACTCCATATATTCTAGGAAACATCAGGAAAGGACTTTGTCAAAACACCCAGCACAGACCATCCCAAAGTGTCCTCCTCCTGCAGCTTTCCTACAACTAATCCCCACCTTTTATTCCAGCTTTGTGAACATCCTCCTTCCCTACGATGCCAAAACCATCGGGACACGCTTCCGCTGGTGGCAGCCCAAGCACGACGGGCTGGACCAGAACGACTGGGCCATCGACAACGTGCTGATCTCGGGCTCGGCCGACCAGCGCACCGTGATGCTCGACACCTTCAGCAGCGCTCCCCTGCCGCAGCACGAGCGCGCCCCGGCCGACGCGGGGCCCGCCGGCAGGATCGCCTTCGACATGGCCCTGGAGGACAAAACCACGGGTAAACCTCCCACCGGGCCTGCACGGGGAGCCAGGAGCCACTGCAGCCATTTGCAGATCTTGCTGAGCCTCCCAATCTTTGTCTCGCTGTGATGGCGATCACGAATAACCCCATTGCCACATAATTTAAAAGTGCCGGGTTATTCTAAGCAAGTTTCTTATCCTGAGTGTCTGTTCCCTATTTTCTAACTTTTAAAAATTTTCTTTAGAGAAGTTAAGTTACATATTACAATTAAATTTTGTAGAAGACACATTTCTGTATGTTTATAAGGCTTAATGGCTACCAGTGCTGGGTACACTTTGTGCAGACACAATTTGTGTAGGCAACACCCATTAAAAGGCTCTCCCAAGACGCTCAGTGCAATAGAAGTTTGTAATTTAAGTAAGTCTCAGATCCTTACTTCTTGAACATTAAAAAATAGTACTCTAATGCTTATGTGAGTAGTAAGAGGTGTTTTGAGCAATAAATGTAATAAATATTTACATGGGAACAATGGGGCACTGACATTCTCAGGAACAATACTGAATAATTCCCATGTAGGTTGAAAAATAAAGCTATGAATCACCTTTTGTGGTTAACACTACTCCCTGTTTAATTTATATTGTCACTGTATATTACTGACACTGCCATTTATTTTCAAGTGAATGAACACTGGTTATTCCATGATGATTGCTCAATTGAGAGATTTTGTGATTCTCCTGATGGTGTCATGATCTGCGGGAGCCACGATGGCAGAGAGGTCTACGCAGTCACCCACGACCTGACTCCTACAGAAGGCTGGATTATGCAGTTCAAGGTAAAATCTGTCTGCAGTATAATTATTCAAAACCACACTTTGTTCCAGGTCTAAGCAGATCTTTCAGGAGGAAGGATGATGTATAGCCCTACCCCAGAGCCATTCCCTGATGGGCAAAATGTTGTTATTAGGCCATCCTCATTTTTCTCACTTACTCTGTGGTGGTCAGCTTTAATACCACAGGCTGTTCTCAGACATGACACATTCTTCTCTTCCAGCACTGCAGTTCCATGGACATCATGTAATAAGGATATTACACATCCACCAGGTGCCTTTTTTGTGACAGCTGCTGGTGAGGGAAAAGCAGCTCCACAGTAGTTCACTCTGCTCCTGTGTTGTCATGCAATCACATCAAACATGCAGCCAAGCTGGCCTTCATACATCCCTTTACCTAAATTAGGAAATAACCCAGCAATATATGGAAATTGCAAGAATCCTTTGCACATCCATCCATAAAGGTGGTCTCCCTAACCTGTGGCCTTCTCTGAAATATTGAAATCTCAGGTTGTGTGGGAGGGGATATTAACTTTATTTGTTACGTAGTACTGGCATTTAAGACATGAGTGTCAAAATCTGGAAATCCAGAAATGTGAGCTATCTAGAAGAAAACAAACTTCACACTATGGTGTCTGTTCTCAGTCTTGAGAATAGCAAAGAGATCTGCAGGTAACGGGTACCATACAGGCACTGTTACTGCCATCATTTCAAGCAAAATTCTGCAGACTGTTTGCAGGTTCAAACACTTTTTTAAACTCCCCTCAATTAATTTTTAATTACTGATGGTCTCTTCTTTATTAGGTTTCTGTTGGCTGTAAAACCTCAGAAAAACTTGCACAAAATCAGGTCCATGTGCAGTACTCCACTGACTTTGGCGTTAGCTGGAGTTACTTAGTACCTCAGTGCCTACCAGCTGATCCAAAATGTTCTGGGAGTGTCTCACAGCCATCTGTCTTCTTTCCCACAAAAGGATGGAAAAGAGTAACTTACACACTGCCTGAAAGCCTTGTGGGCAAGTAAGTATGAGTTTGCTACTCATTTTATCTTGGATTGAGTACCTTCCTGGAAATGAAACAGGACATCTGCCTATTCATTTTTTTTCAAGGGAATTGCAGAATAGCAGCATTTGTGTTCATTACATTATGGATATGTTAAAAAAAAACAATTTCAATGGACACTTCCACCATTTGTGGAGGCTCAGAAGATAGTATAGACATGAGTATATTGTGTTTAATCACCCTTTTTCAATTGAGGAAAATTGTTTTATGCATATGTCTGGTTTTCTTCATTCCTTTTTATCTAGTCCCGTGAGGTTTCGGTTCTACCAGAAATACTCAGACATGCAGTGGGCCATTGATAATTTTTATCTGGGTCCTGGTTGTCTGGAAAATTGTAGAGGTCATGGAGACTGCCTGAATGAGCAATGCATCTGTGATCCTGGGTATTCGGGTCCAAACTGCTACCTGACCCAGACACTGAAGGTAATTTTACTGCATGTTTTAAAGAATGAATTTTGGTATGTGTTTGACTTGGAAGGAGAGAGAGATTGATCTCACTGGAAATTTAGCTTTGATTCCTGTTAGCCTGAAAACAGTCAAATCCATTTTGAGCCCTTTCATCAGTTTTTTTAACAAAACTATTACTGCATTATTCAAGAACAAGTTTGTTGCTTTGAAAATAACACTTAGCCTGAAAAAGCTGTGATAAAGTTCACTGTTCATTTTTTAATCATCATTATAGGATGCAAATCACCCTTGCACATATGGTTATATTTGAACAAAATATAAAGATGGTGAAAGAGTTTACTGAAGTAGGGAATAAAGGAAAATGGCATGAAATTAGAAAATTAATTCACCTGACTGTTACTCATGTTATCCAATAACAAGCAAGTGGACTCTAGTTAGGTATTGCTAATTTAAAAATTAAAAATAACTAACTAACTTGTCAGTTATTATATAATTTGAATTACTATAACCTTTATTATAACCTTCTGTTTTTCATCTGAAATGCTAATTACATGAACAAATATCACTGTCTGTTTGTAATTTTTAATTAGTAACATATCCATGATATTAAGGACACTTGGGATAAAATGGTAGCAATTTTAGGGGAGTTTTACTTTCAACTCCTTAATGCCAGGATTGCTGGTTTTACTGAGGAAAGATATAGAATATTTTTTCTCCCATGCATACAGAAAGCCCCCATTGTTGCCCTCTGCCATCCAAACCTTGCCACACAAAGCCAACAGCCATTCATTTGCACATGCCAAATTTAATTTGCTGTATTACCTCCCAAGTATGTTAAAATCCAAACATTTAGCCAATTCAGTTCAAGCGGCCAAATATTCGTCCAGCAGTGATTATTTTGAGTCACCCTGAGAAAAATTTACAGTGTTCTTGAGCCCTTCAAACGTGTTTAGGTCAGTCCCAGGTTATCAAAAAGACTTAAAATCTTGCTTACCTGTGCCTCATGTTAAATACCTTACTTACAGACCTTCCTGAAAGAGCGCTTCGACAATGAGGAAATTAAACCAGATTTATGGATGTCCTTAGAAGGTGGAAATACCTGTACTGAGTGTGGAATTCTTGCAGAAGACACAACTCTGTATTTTGGAGGTGCAACTGTGAGGCAGGCTGTCACTCAAGATCTGGACCTGCGGGGGGCAAAGTAGGTCATGGTTCCGTGTCACTGTCACGGGGAGCTCTGTCACACACTGGCAAAGCAGCAGGCACATAGCTGGTAGCTCAGGGAATTTCCAGGCCACCACAAGAATAGCACAGCCTGAGGCAGGCACTGATAAGATTATGATTCTCAGAGTGCTGATGCTTCCAGATGAGTCACAGAGAGCAAGGCTCACCCTAGCACAGTGGGAAGGGTCTGACATGTCCAGGGGAAGCAGCAGGTCCCTTTGTCAGAAATGTCCTGGAATCAACAACTTCTGTCCTGCAAAGAGGGAAGACTCCAGTCACCAGGGCATCACTCCTGGAGGCACCAGCCACGTCTCTCACTGAGTTCAGAGCAGAACCTCTGCTGGCAGTCCTCTCTTGGGTGCCCATACAAGATCCATTCCACTTCTTTGGTTTGGAAGGGATGACTTATCAGGAGAGCAATGGAACTCTGTCAGTTTAGACAAACTAAGGACATGACATAGACAACTTCAGCATCATTTCTCTTGACCATGTGGCTTTAATGAAGCCACATACTCTGACTTCTGAAATTCTGCAAGTTTGCTGAATCACCTGAAGGAAGGGGCCTTAGGGAGTCTCTAGTCCAACTTCATGCTCAAGGCCAGGTAACACTGAATTCAGTTTTTCCAGGGCTTTGTTTCATTGGATCTTTAAAAACCTCCAAGAAGAGATCCTACTGCCTGTACTGGAACTAGTGTTCAATTACTCTCAGAGTGATTTTCTTTCTTTTTTTTTTCCCCTGTTAAATCCATTTGGAACTTCCTATTTTTTCCATGTATGACCACTGGCTCTGAGCTATGGTTCCAATCATTCAAGTGTCCTCCACTGACCTTGCCTCAGTTTATTAACTTCTTTTATGTCCTTCATTGATACAAAGGCATCCGAACACATGGTGAGCTCCCATTCCACCAGGACTCTCAGGGAACTCCAAGCAAAGCAGCTCCCATCATCCAGTCTGTCCCCAGCTGGTACATTTGGAACGGGCTACTCCCCCCCAGAGACAGTTCTTAGCTGAATTCCATGAGGTTCCCATGAAAATTACTAGACAATATTTCTGGAAACCTTTGTAATACTTGTGCATCAATGATACTTGCTTTAAAATGCTGGCATTTGGAACAATTTGAGCATGTCTGTTAACAGAAAACAACCTCTGTTTGTGCAAGTCTAACAGATGTTTCCATATACAATTATTCTTAGGTTTCTACAGTACTGGGGGAGAATTGGGAGTGAAAACAACATGACAACATGCCACAGACCAACTTGCAGAAAGGAAGGAGTGCTGCTGGACTATTCCATTGATGGAGGCAAGTACATACTGTATATACTGCTGAGCTACAGTCTGGTTCTGTATCCGTCCACCATGAATACCTGAGAAGTAGTCAGACGTCCAAAATAAAAAGCTAATTCTTCATTGTAAAGCTATTTTTGTCCATGTAAAGATTTTTTCTAAAATTTTCATCTATTGCATCCACTCAGTTTTCCTTAATCTTTCTTCCTTATTTCAGTAATCAGTGGCTTCCACCCAAGTCGATTATTCCTTTTTACAATTACAAGATTACCCTTGCAGTGAGTAACAGTTGCCAACTATCCTCAGAAGTTAAGCTCTATCAGAAGACCATAGCTATTACTTTTTATTTCCTATTATCTTACTTTAATCCTTTGGAAGATTCTCCATTTGCTTGGTTTTATCCCTAAACCCGCATCTTTTCGTTCTAGGGATATCCTGGACTTTGCTCCACGAGATGGATTACCAGAAGTACATCTCAGTGAGGCACGACTACATCCTCCTGCCCGAGCAGGCGCTGACCAACACGACGCGCCTGCGCTGGTGGCAGCCCTTCACGCTGAGCGGCGGCATCGTGGTGCCCGGCCCCGAGCGCGCGCAGTGGGCTCTGGACAACATCCTCATCGGGGGAGCGGAGATCAACCCCAGCCAGCTGGTGGACACGTTTGACGATGGTAAAACGGGCTGCCACAGCTCCTCTGCTCTCTGCCTCTCGCTCTTCTCACCTCCCCCGAGCACTGCGAGCTTGCAAGCAGACTCTCTTTTATTCTAAGTCCGCAAATTTTTCATTTTGTAGACTAATGCTGTTTATATGCTATTCCTCATGCTATTAATAGAAATTTATATATATATATGTATGTATATATATTATACATACACCTGTATATTCAGATGTGTATGTATACACACAACATTTTTTATTTCAGTCCAACCCATTTCATTTAAATTTTTGGTATTATGCTTTTATCTCATCATATTTTTAAAAAATATTGTAATTATTTAAGCATTTTAATTACCCCTCTGGTGATGAATGTCTTTATTATGTCTCTTTGTAGCTTACTGTGTGTCATTACAGATAGCATAAATGTGGTGTCCATATCACTGAAGTACTCTATCTAGTGATTCTGTGGGTTCATTACTAAGCCTTGATGTTTACCAAGACAATGTAGTAATTGTGTTTAACTCATCTTAATAGAAGGCACCTCTCATGAAGAAAACTGGAGCTTTTACCCTAATGCAGTGAGAACTGCAGGGTTCTGTGGAAATCCATCATTCCATCTCTACTGGCCAAATAAGAAAAAGGATAAAACACACAACATCCTGTCCTCCAGGGAGCTCATTATACAGCCAGGATACATGATGCAGTTTAAAGTAAGAAATGTTCTCTCTCTCCAAAGTAAAGAACACAATGAAAATTCATCTAACGTACCTCCAGAAATTATTCTTCTTCCAACTAGGATGCTCAATTGGATGAATAATTAATAGTGACTTTTTACTAGAAATTAAAGGAAAATATGAAGTGTAGGTAATGAGAATCGGAAAGGCTGCATGAATGTAAAATGTCAAAACATTCTGACTGTCTGTATGCTTTTGGGGTTAGCCAGCAATTGGAAGTCTAATACCTTTTTCCTGAAATGACTGGATCATCAGATACAGTAGGAATTATTTTCTAATATGAGAATAGATGCCATGCAGAAAAAATTATTTTCCCCTAATTTGTGAAGGAACAGAAAAGGTAAGGGAGAAGAAGGCTGGAAAAAAGTGTCGTATGGAAAATGCAAGTGTGTTCAAGTAGAAGCGCCCCTTCTACTTGTTTGTGTCATGGCAAGTGACCTAAACCATCAGAGAAACATTTCTGAGTATTTTAATTTGATTTAAGATAGAATTCTGCACAGGGCCAAAGGCAACAAGTAGTTGTTTTCCAGAAATGTTCTTGGCCATTCCCCAAGCACCCTGTCTTAAATAATCCAGGAGCTAACATGAAAATAGGGTTATCAAAATACTAATCCATTTTCTTATTATGGTTCTTTTCTTGCTCTTGTTTGACAAGATAGGTCCAGAATTTTCCATCTTCCACTGACCAATATTTTCACCTTTTCTCAGTGTCACTGCCTATTTTATATTGACTATCTAATATAATCTGCAAAGCACTGCTTCCCTACTCAGCATGCCAAAGAAATTATATAAAAGAGGAGCCTCTTAAGTTTTTTACTACTGAATGTCAAGACCACCTCCAAGATGTTTATTCTACCCAGCCTATCATCTTTTTTCCTCTGTTTTAAGACCAAAATTATAATAACCCATCAGCATTTAATAGATCATGTTACTAAACTCTTACTGCAGAGTTTTTCTTTCCTGATCTTCTCCCCA
This sequence comes from Thryothorus ludovicianus, assembly GCA_013397245.1. NCBI lineage: Eukaryota > Metazoa > Chordata > Aves > Passeriformes > Certhiidae > Thryothorus > Thryothorus ludovicianus. The sequence goes on along the minus strand of VZTB01005582.1, from coordinate 111,745 downwards.
TTTTTCTTCACCGCTCACAGCAAAGACTTTATTTCTAAACTAAGAACTCAGCTCTAGCATGGCTTCTGTTTGGTTTTGAAATTCAGCATTGTATTATCTAATCAGTAATCTACACTGCTTACTGTAATCTTTCTAATGTAATATGAAAAAAGTATGTCTATTGTTTTAAATACTCAGAATAATTCTGTTCCTAAATTGGACTGATTTAAAGTTTGTCCACGTGTTTATCATTATGAATTTTAAATTTTAAAGTGCTTCATTTTTGGAAATACCAAAGAACTACCATGTATTTTGTTTCAGAAACAATGTTTGTTTAGATATTTAATTTGGACTTTAGAAATGAAGTGTTAGGAAACAACAGTAGCAAGGAAGTAAAATTCTTTAAGTAAAAACAGTATCTGAAGTACTGTATCTTTTGTTTTCCATCCACTTTTGATGGATTTTTGCCCAAGTTCTAAGTTGGCAATCCCTCATATACCCAATAAAGAAACAAACCTGATTGTATATCACTTTAAATGTCTACCTGACTTGTTATAGCAGTTGATTTTATTTGTGCTATAGATCGTGGTTGGCTGTGAAGCAAATTCTTGTGGGGACCTGCACTCAGTGATGCTGGAATATACAAAGGATGCCAGGTAAATGACAGCAGAATACACAGACCTGGAAAAAAAAATAGTATGACATTAAAAATGTAGAGAGCTTCTATTTATTAAAGAAATTGCTTTGCTATTCATGTTGTAACAGAACCTGAACGAAGCCTGTGTGCAAGCACTGGGATTTGTCTACATAACTCCCATAAATTCTTTTTATAATTTATCCCAGATGTTGACAGATTCATGGCATGGAGCTTGTAGTTACAGTCATGTGCATGTTCCTGTTAAAAATGTGCTCACAGGAAAACGCATTTGCAGGAAACTCTTTTAGTAGGATACAGGACCAAGGTGTAATGAAGTGGGAATTACTTAATTGGTCTTTAACTAGCTAGCACTAACACTGCCTTATGTGCTGTAGAATAGCAGTATGTTATCATTTGTAAAAATGAAAGTATATTCTGTGCTCAAATAACTGTGGGTGAAAACATAGCAAATTCTGTTGGGACTCATCTGAATGCTGTAAGAAAGAGGCCAAGGAGCAACCTCCTAAAGAAATCCTTCTGTAATGCAGCCCAGAGCAGCTGTATGTAGCACACTGCTGGGAGTACCCCCATACGGGCTCCACAACACTCAAACATCCTCCCTGACTGCACCTGTGCTTTGGCCTCACCTCTTGTTTATTTGTGGCTCCAGAGCATGGAAACTATTGCTGACAATCTCTTTAGTAGGACACGCAATGTCATGACCTATAGAAATAATCTGTTTTCCTTTCATTATTTTTTTCAGTTGTTCTAAAACTTTTTTTTTTTTTTGCTTCCTACAGGACAGACTCATGGCAACTCGTCCAGACACACTGCCTTCCTTCCTCATCTAATAGCATTGGCTGCTCCCCATTCCAGTTCCATGAAGCTACCATCTATAACTCTGTCAACAGCTCCATGTGGAGAAGAATAACTATCCAGCTGCCTGACCATGTCTCATCCAGGTGGGTTACTGAAAGGTCAGCTCACTGTGGACCTATAAAATGACAGCTGTCTTGCTGGCAGTTTACTAGGAACAATTGATGAATTCAAAATGATTCCTTATTGAGAATTTAGATTTGATACATAACTAATGTTCTTCAGGAAGCTTTTCGTTAATAGAAGTCACTACTGCCAATGATGCAGCAGAGTGGATCCTTCCAGTTAGTGAAGTCACAGCCCCCTCACATGACATTTGCTGCTGCTGCATTAGAACATCACTGCACAGATGTGTTTAATTGTATCCTAATACAGTGTTTGGATTTTGATATTTGCAGTGCAACACAGTTCAGGTGGATTCAGAAGGGAGAAGAACTAGAGAAGCAGAGCTGGGCAATCGATCACGTGTACATTGGGGAAGCATGCCCAAAGCTCTGCAGTGGCCGCGGGTATTGCACGACTGGAGCCATTTGCATCTGTGATGAAGGATTCCAAGGTTCCACTTCTTCATTTCTCTCTTGTATATCTACTACAGTCTAGTCTAGCTCAAAATTAAACAAAAAAAAGGCAAAGTGATGTGTCATGTCCGAATTCATCACTGGAATGCCTGAGTAACAAATCCAAAATTAATAATTTGTCAGGGCTCTAAATAAGAGCTCTTCCCTCTCCTTACTCTTTCCACATGGAGTCAGCAGTCTCTCCTGTCTGGCACTGTATGTAAAGTCCATCCAGCCTTTATTGAAGGCAGAACATGGCTACTTGGTTACCCAGAATTGGCTTCCACCCCGTGCTCCTTCCAAGAGTGCATCCCAGAGGATGAGCAAATGGGATCCAGATGTTGGTGACTGGCATCTGTAAGGGACTCTGTGCCCCATCAGGACAGAGTGTTCTGCTCTAAGCCCTCAGTGCAGCTAAGCACATGCCTAATGGTACCTGAGTGCCCTTGGTAAGATCTAAGTGCTTTGTGGGAGTGGAGCCAGTGTTTAATGTCTTCCAGAAAAGCCTCATAACTTTATAACATCAGATCCCTTCCGAGTTTTTAGACATATTTGCCTTCAACCAGCAATTTGAGGTTTTTCCTACTGGCATCAATGCAAAACAGGGGAAACTATATTGCCAGTTCTTGAAGTTGTACTGCTGTAAAAATTAGACTCACAGCCTCAATTTTGTAAAAATGACTGCTGCATATCAATGTGCACATTATTAATGGATGTGCTGAAATATATTCAAGCTGTCCTCACACTGTATATTGAGCCACAACCTTGAAAGGAATTACAATGACCTGTAACTCAATTTTCTCCATTCTCTCTATTTTTGTGTGTTTTACAACTTCACTGTGTCATTTTTAGGTGATGACTGCTCTGTTTTTAGCCATGATCTGCCAAGTTATATTAAAGATAATTTTGAATCTGAAAGAGTCACTGAAATAAACTGGGAAACCATTCAGGGGGGAGTGATAGGGAATGGATGTGGACAGCTGGCACCCTACGCCCATGGAGATTCGCTCTATTTTAATGGATGTCAAATAAGACAAGCTGTGACCAAGCCTCTGGATCTCACCCGAGCAAGGTAAGAGTTTGAGCCTAAACAGCTCTTTTAGCAACTCATGAGAAAGGAAACTCTTCACATGTATGTGCAGCCATGTGTGTGAGTACTGATGAGGATGGACTGACCTGGCTGTGCCATGCAGTTGGATGTGGCAACATGAGGGTTGGCAAAATGCTTTGTGACTTTGATTTGGGAGATGGAGAGTGAGGATGTCAGATGAAAAGGTCAGATATTTTCATCATGCCCAACAGAGCACTGTCTATGTGAGCCAGCACTGACAATGAAACTGTTGGCAAAGACTGGACAGCAGACTGCCTGGACCAGTGCCTGATCTGATAAGACAAATCCCATGTTTGTATGTACCTCCACAATGGTTATGACTAAAGATGTTATTTAGTAATTATAGGGACATTTTCCCATTTCAGTTGTCAAATAGAATTATATTCACCTGGCAATGAACAGGAGTATCTTTTTCATCTATTGAGCCTCTTTGGCCACAGAAAAACAAACGCAACCAGCCTGTGCTGGCTCTTAGCAGAGTGACAGCTTTCAGGGCTGGTTTATATTTAGTTGTCCAAAGCAAGATTAGAAATAGGACTAATTGGCCAATGGGCCAGATATAAATCAGGCTCTTCTCTTCTTACTTGAAGATCCAGGTAGAATATGATATATGTTTTTAGGCACTTTCTTATATTCAACCTGTATTTGTCCTTTTTAAACTTTTCATACACTCATTTATATATTTGCAGTTTTATCCATCTCAGTGTTGTGCAGATATATTGCAAAATTGGATCTTGCCTGCAACAATATGTCATACATAGTAAACTATGATTTTGAAAGGGGAGCTGCGTTTTAAAGATGTGAGAACAGTTTATTTTGCATGTTAAAATAACAATTCTTGAAAATGCTACGAGTTTTGATAAGGTAACTGCAACAAACCTAGAAACACTATTGTTCCTGTTTGAATATTTTTGCATATTGAAAATACCTTTTCTCTCTGTTTATTACAGCAAAATCATGTTTGTTTTGCAAATTGGAAGTATTTCACAAACCGACAGTTGCAATACCAATCTGAGTGATCCAAACACTGTAGACAAGGCAGTGCTCCTCCAATACAGTGTAAATAATGGAATTACATGGCAAGTAATTGCACAGCATCAGCCAAAGGACTTTATACAAGCCCAAAGAGTGTCTTATAATGTTCCCCTGTGAGTACCCAGTCACATTTCATTACCTCTAAGCACACTAGTTACATTTCTACTAAAAAATAATCTATCTTTGAATCACTGTTGAAGAAAAAAGGTTGATGAGAGGATAAACAAAAAAGACTTAAGTGGAAAGCTGAAATTTCAGGCTAGTGTTTATCAATGCACTTAAAAGAACAACAGAAAGAATATTTGTTTTGAAGATAAGGGTAAAAAATCCTCCCTACCTGTGTGCATTTTTAACTATTAAGTGTTTTACATGCACAATGTGTTGATGTTCAGTGACATAGAAACGATTTGACTTTGCTCTCAGTTCCTGTTTGGGAATAGATAGGGATATGCAAAACACCAATAGTCTGGAGCTCTCACAGGCTCTTGTGTTTGTGTGACAGGGAGGCACGAATGAAGGGAGTCTTACTGCGCTGGTGGCAGCCCCGGCACAACGGAACAGGTCATGATCAGTGGGCTTTGGACCACGTAGAAGTCGTCCTGTGAGTATCAGCTTCACCTCATCCCACCCCACCTCAGAAAGCACTGAACTTTCTCCAGCATGACATGAGTATTAAGCTCATTAAGAATCATTGTGACCCAGGGAATCCTTTCTCAAAGGGAAACCTTTAAAATCCTATCTTTCCTGATGCTCTGCCCTGACTGCAACAGTCAGTAGTTAAGATGGACACAAAGTAAGTGGCACAGCAGGGGGGTGTGTTGTGCATCGTGGAAAAATGCAGAAGGGAAAGTGGGGCTTTATCACCTCCAAGTATTTCTATGGTCCTGTAATGCAGCAATGACTATTAAAAACCTATTTTGCTGGGACATAACAAAAGATATTCCTGTTCAACACTGTTCTGCCATTTAAGGCTGATCTATATCCTTTCAAAGATAAAAAAGATACTTCTGTATTGTTCATTGCACAAAGTAATGTTGTTGTGCCTCTTAAAAATTTGTGTTAGCAACTAATGCCTTATTCATTTCCTTTTTTTAGTAAGAAGGATACTGTTCAGAAACAGGGTTCACTATATCAGGTTCCTATGGTCCGAGCTCTATATTCATCCCCTTGTCAAGATTTTACCAAGTCTGCACTCTCCTGATTCTCCCATTCTTGAGATGGGTTTCGCTGGCAGCTAACCCGTTTTTCCTGTGTTGCATCACGAAGAGATGACCTGCTTTTTCTCTAACAATTTAGTTCCAGTAGAAGTGAAATGCTAGTGGCTTCCTGGGCAGGAACTCATCGCTGGCAGTGGTTGACAAAGAGAGGCGAGCCTGCTCCATAGATAGGTTCAAACATTCTTTTTATTGAACAATTTTAAAACAAGCAATGAAGAAATAAGGCTTAGGTAACCTCCAGATTGTGTAATTATAGCTATAAGGTTTCTGAATGAGCAGAGACACTGCAACTAATGTTTTGTAACAATAGCAAAGTGAATTGTCTGATTGCTAGTTAGCCCTGTTCTCCTTTCCACCAAGAAGCACCAGCTTGCATGGCACTCATATCAACCCCAAACCAAACTGGTCCCAGCACTGAGTAACTGTACACCCTCCACTGCTTTTACACACCTTGCTGGGCTCTGCTTCCATAACATTAAGCTTAAAACCCAAAGGAATAGAGGAGAGAGATGAATATGGTTCCTGTTTTAGTTAATCAGTAGCTGTATGATGCTGCATCAGGAAAGATATGGAAGAGTATGACCCTGCTGGAAGTTCACCATGTTTAGGGAAGCATGGAAAAGGGAACTGGTCATTCTGAAATGTTCACGTCTTCCTACCTTGCAATTAAAAATAAAATGAACAGAACAAACCATGTAAGAGAAAAAATAAAGCATAATGTTACCCATCAATCCAAGCACTGAATTAGGGGGCATAAGTAGGAATAAAACAGATCCTCTAAGTCTGAAATGTGGAGAACTTCTCTGACAATGAGATCTGCCAGGCTGTAGACTAGACACACAAGTTGAGTGGTAACAAGTCATGTGAGATATGTTAAAACTAGAATGGCCATAGCAAGGAATCACACCTTAGCAAGAGAAGGAACCAGGTGGGCAGACAGTGTCTCCTCCCTTCTATTTTTTTAGTCCTGTTAAAGAGCTTTAAGGCTCTTCTGAAAATTGCCTTAAATATCAGGCTAGAGACAGAGGATTTCCACCCTGTTTAAGTGACATCTACTACAATCCACACAGAAAGACAGGCCAAACTGGATTGATTTCTCCCTTACCAAGTCCTGTGAAACACAGTGCCATGAAATCTTACTTCCCAAAGGCCAGATGTAGCGTCCCAGTCCCTGCTAACTACAACACATGAGACATGCTGCTCTCAGGAAGGGCAGAATTACATACCATGGTGCATCTGATTCTTGTGCTGGCATGTGCTCAGACCTGACAGGTGCCTTTAACTCCTCTGTTTTGTTTAAGTTCTATCTGCACATTGTAATTTATCAAAACTTTTGACCTCCTCAAATTTACTTGCAAGTAACCTGCAACTTCCTTATCAATAAATACTCTCACCTGGGCTTTTCTGCAGCTCTGCTATTTCACTTGACTACCTCACACTGATCACTTTCCCCCAGCACTTCAGTTTCTTGACCTGTTAAATGATGAAGACACTCAGTCACCTCCATGGAGTGCTTTGGGGTATCAGAAGGGAGCCTGGATCAGTATCTGTTAGTACTTACCCTAGATGATCTTGCACACACCAGGGCTAGCAGAAATCACACTGTGAGTACTGAGGATAGGACGTGGCTTTCATTCTTAATACTCCTTCATTTTCCAATGAAGGGTCCAGAAGCACTGCCTGCTCCTGGAAAGCTCCCTTTCCCAGGCAGCTCTACAGTAAGAGGTGAGGAGGCAGAGTCCCCTGGGTGCTCTCCCTTCCCACCAATATTGCCAGGGGAGAGCTCTGTGGGCAACAGCCACCCCAGGGCTCTCAGTCAGGGCTGCAGAGAGGCACAGCCTGAACTTAAACCATTCACCAGGGTTCTGTAATTACATCTTCCCATTAATTGTATTGGTAAGCTACTGTCTGGCTTATTCATCCCAAAGCTGGGATACTTTAGGAAACATCTGTGCCTCCTAAACTGGGAATAATTTCTGTTGGAACTCTGGCCTGGTCTCAGAAGGCCATGAACATCCCTAGATAAAAACCCATTGATGGTCCGTGTCCACCACTATATTCAGTCCTCTTACAACCCTGCATTCCACCACCCACAAGGATGAGACCCCATACACCTCTCCAGAACCATCAAAATTATCCTCACTGGCCTTGGTTTCAGTCCTAGATTTTCATGTTTGTGACCTGTGTACCCAGGCTGATGCAGCAGGCAAGCCTCAGCCTGTGACATATCAGAACAAGGAGCCAACCTACACTAGGAGGTGTGGTTTGGGACATAAATTCCTGGCTTTCCACACGTCTCCTCTTGTGTTTTCTTCACTACCCTGTGGGCTGACAGATGTCTGATTTTCCCAGCCTACATGCTGGCTTGGCTGCCTGCACCCCAGGTGCACCCCTAGGTGCTGTGCCAGCTTTTCCTCAGCCCACGGGCAAGTGAGCCACACTCTCCTTGAGCAGATGAAGCACTGCAGCAAGAGGGCAAGAGGGAAAGCACCTGCCAGCAAGGGAGAGCTGATCTGTAGGGAAGTAAAGCAAATGAGGATCTTGATTTTATTTCCCATCCAAAACAGGGGGTGACCCTGCTCCTCCCTACAGTGCTCACCCCAGGGGCATACCTGTGAATATTTGCTTTCATGGCCCAACTCTTCTCAGCAACACAAAGATATGAAACCAGTTCTGTCACAGGCCTAGCTGCCAAGTCGTAGTGCAGATACTGCTACAGCTGAAGCACAGCCAGGGTCATGACACTGTTCAGTTCAAATGATTTCTGAGTCAAGGGCCACCATCCTCTCACCTGCAAACATGCCTCCAGGATGCCATTTCTTTGTTTCCTTTTTGCTCCCAAGAAAATTGCTGGGGAAAAAAACTGAACCTGCAGATTATACATGCATGCAAAAAACCTGGCAGTGATAAAAAAGGCCAAAGATGGATGCTTTTACTTATCTTACTTAAAATCATTCCACTTTTGAATGAGCTATTTGAATCACTCAACAAAAAGCAGTACTTTTAAAGATCGTGATGGAGCTGCAAATGGTGCTTAAATTGAGCACCTCTTTTAAACAGGTGAAACCAAATACCTGTGTTGACAATTTTACACATTAAATTGATCTTGCCAAGTTAACAATAGTTGATGTCTGTCCTGTGGTGGGGAGAGGATGCAAGTTGTAAAGTTGTCCAGTCCCTTTTATAGCTAGTGCTGATTATTCCTCATTAGTGCAGGGTTTTTTCCGTCCATTTGTAAAGAAAGCTTTGGGCCCAACTCTCATGTGGCTCTTAGGATAAAAAAGTATTTTATCCCAGGCTTAAGAAAGAGTGTTATTCTGTGCCCCTGTACTTCTGCCCCAAGAAGAGCCCATGTCCAATTCTGCATTTCATTTGCACATTGTTTTTCTCTGGAAGCACAGCTCTCAGCCTGCCCACTGCACACACAGCTCACACTTCCTTTGCATGTGCATTGCACAAATGCCATTTCTTTGTGTATAGGGCAGGCCCTTAGAGACATCTCATCAACTTAATTCAAAGTGAAAGGCACTGAGAAATAAAGGATAGTTATAAGATGAACACTAAGGGTCTGATATTGTTTTCTTTACCCCAAAACTTGTTATGTGATCCAAAGGGATTTACATTGTGCAAGGAACGCAAGAAATGTTATCCCCACTTCTATTTTATGGTTAAATGATAGATAATAGAATTAATCCCTCCATAGCCATCACTCCATGCTCTTCATTGTTGAGATATTCTCACATTTTTGGCACAAATGATTTAGTGAGAAGTTATGTTGCAATTGGTGCAAAGAATGTTTATCCTTATTTTGGAATATTAAAATACAAATTATATATTCTAGATTTAACAAGAAGTGCTCATATGGAAAAGCATTTTCATCTGTTTCTCTTTTTTTTATAAAAAGAAAATATTTGAAAAATGCATTTAAATTAAAAATCAACATATTTATGATAAAGAACATAAGTAGTTCAAAGTGACTATCTGAATATTCACAACATTTATGCCAAATTTAATGATGCGGTTTGTGCTTCTATTACATTTCTATTATGTTTCTAAAATGTGCATGCTTAATTTTATAGAAAATAAAAATCTAAACATTGATTTGAAATCTGAGGAAATAATTTGTTCAATTTTTATTTTCAAAAGAGACGAAAAGTCCTATATTGCCTCTAAACCTCATCAGGGTTTTATGACTAATCACAGTGCTGCATGCATTGAAAGGCATTTTCTAACTTGTGTTGTATTTCATTGTTTGCTGTCATTGGTTTTACACTAGAATAAGGTAAGTACTTTCCCTGAATCAGTATTAAATGTATGTTTCTGTTACAGCTACAGCTTTTTCACCCAGTTTTGTCAATGATGGGTTGGTGGAAAATCATTAATACTCTGAGATGTGCCATATGGCTCCTGAGGGCTCTGATCCTGCAGAGCTTCCTCAGTGAGCACTGGGGGAAGTTAAACGTAGCAGAAATTGTATCATACTGCAGTGGGAATTTCACCAAGGCTGCAGTGGGAAGGACTGCTTCTGACAGGGTACAGTGAGACCTGCCAATGGAGGGCACCCAGAGCATTGTACGGGCAGCCAAGGGGCAATTCCCCCCTGTTTTTCTGTAGTAAATGTCCACAGAGATGCAGCCACAGTCAGGCAGTGGATGTCAGTCAATCTGCATGGTGGCATTAGCCACACCTGCCCCTTAGACACAGAACCAGTGTCCCCAGGTAGTGCTTTCATTTCATGTAACCCAGCTGCTTTGTGCTGTTGCAGTTAATAGATACCACTAATCAGCATCATTACTGAGCTCTGGGTTCAAGTGTTGACTCCACCAAAGCCAAAGAATATTTGCCATTGATATGAGCCCTCAGAATTTCAGTCAGAGCACATGACTTTCCATTAGAGCACCTGCCTAACAATTTGTAATTCAGCATCAAAATTTACTCCAAACCTACTCTTGAGGGACATACCTTTGCTGTATTCTAAGTCTTTTTTTCATGTTTAATTTTGTTATCCAAATACTTTTGTTTCTATTTTGTTCCCTGTTCCTTTTGTGCCCTGTCAATTAAAAACATACAAATAATGAATAACACTAGTATATACTGGGGTTATGTACTGCATATTTTTCATTCTGTTTGGCTATGTTCCATTTTCATAAACTTAAAAATTACAGCCTTGTAGTTCAAATTGTGCTTTAGGAAACATGTAATAAACATAATGCTCTACTAAAGACTAAAGAAACTTTAGTCCAGAGAGACTCCTTCTCATAAATTGCTTTATTGTAAGTATTTTTTTGAACATGCCCTAGATAGTTTTGTCTTTGCTCTTCTGTATTGGCTGCATATTGCTTTTATCCAACTAGCACAACTCCAGGTACTTCATTAGAACAATTTTTAGAGTTTCCTACATTAATTCAAGCAGTATTATCTTCTGTTTATTTTTTAATAGTGCACTCAGATCATACAGCAGTCACCCCTGTTAACTGCTTTTTGGTTTGTGTTTTATCAGTAATACACAGACAATTACTTTGGATCTGAACTTCTCTGACTGACTAATGGTTCAGTGAATGCTCAGGAAAGACAGAAAGCTCAGCAGGTGCTAACCAGTCCATTACACACTCACAAAGCAGCCTTGAATTGCCACTGATTCTGACCCTCCATCGTGGAAGGGTCTACTCCTAATACAGCTTGATGCTGCCCAGCACATTTTGGGTATTCTGAACAAGAAAACAACAGCAAAAGTATGAAAAAGCCTTTAATCATTCTGTGAAAATAAAATCACTACTAGTAGTATTGAAAACATTTTTGCATCCACCAAATGCAAGGAACGTGTAAGTACTCTTGCAGACTATATTATATCATTATTCTTGTGATTTTATAAAGCATTATTGATCTTATACAGTGCTTGCCTTCTATATAAAATATATAAATACATATAATATATAAAATTAATTTTAAAAAATAAATATAGACCTACTCTGATTTTGTGGTGTAATATGATACAATACTATAAAGCATAAGGTATACATATTTACCCATGGAAAGTGTGAAAATCATAGTATTTCTACAGCAGGCACCAAGCTTTTTCTGTTGCATCTAACCACTAGTTGGAAAGTCTGTCTTATGTCAGTGAGGACAAGTCTGAACTACATTAATGCAAGGGAAAAAAAAGCATTTAGTTCCTGAGAATTTAGATTTCTCTTATTTTTCACACACTGCACTGCTATGGTGTTCAGTGTAAGACATAAATATATGCTTCTTTTTAAAACCTTGATCATCTTCCCATGGAACAAAATTATATACATAAAAAAATAAGTAAATCCCTTCTACATTACTAGGTAAGCATTTCTTTGTTCCTTTTTTCAATTCATTCTTTTCCTTTTTCTTTGTTCCTTTTTAAACATCTTCACCATCCCTTTAAAGCCAGATACAAAATGGTTGGTCAATTGAAGTGAAATAGAGCCCAGGTGCACATAGCAGGGTCCAAAACAAGTCCTGACCATCTCTGCTGAGCTGTTGCTGAACATAAGCAGACCAAAGGCAGGATAGAAAAGGCTCCTG